>CABFWO010000378.1:0-345038 GCA_902155825.1 Timema genevievae | reverse complement strand
CCTATAGAACAACTCTCCATAGAAGGTCTCTTACACACCTATAGAACAACTCTCCATAGAAGGTCTCTTACACACCTATAGAACAATTCTCCCTGAAGTCCTCTTCTCATTAAATTCTCTCTAGTTTTCCCTTTCACCTCAATCATGCTTCCAAAGATATTTTACTTTATGCACCTTTCTCAGATATAATTCCATCATTGAACTCTATAGTTTTACTAGGCCCTATCCTCTCCCTTGTCAACACTCATTTACCATCAATTCACACTTCGCCTTTCTAAATTTCACTTCACAATCTTTCACTTCTTCATCCCATTCCTGTAGCTGTTACAGAACTGATATGAGAGTCTAGAGCTCGATTATTATTATTATTATTATTATTATTATTATTATTATTATTATTATTATTATTATTATTATTAGGGGTGTACAATGATCACTTTTTAAGGAGCCTTCCTTACATTTCATGATGGGGTTTGGCGGGGAAGGGAGCTCAGTATTTTCTTAAATTTTCTAATGAAGTGGGTCAGGGGGTCATAATACATCTTACGTAAGGTTTTTTTGACCAATATTTATAGTGGAAGAAAATATACTTTTTTGTCAGAAAATAAACTTATCAATTATATCATTTCACATATATTACATTTACTTGCTGTAATTAAAGTATTCCAAAATGTCATATCGCTCGCTTTATTACTAGTCCTTATTTCTAAAAAAAATTAAAAGATTAGATAATCTAATCTACCGAATCGGATAAGATTTTTTTTATGGTAGGGAGGGTTGAAATTATGGAAAATCATACCATCCCTTACGTAGGGAGAAAGGAGGAGTTTAAAAATCATGAAGAAAAACCTTACTTAATTTAAATATGTGTTGCTGATCATGAAACAATAACGTTGAAGATAAAGATTCATATTTTTATCATATAGCATTGTCACATACTTTTAATTTTCAAACCACCCATAACGTTCATAAAGGTAGATATAACGGTTAAAAGGGATCTTTTTTAAATTTATACTGAATTTTATAAATTTATATAAATTTGGGGAACCAAAATGAACATACAAAATACATTATAAAATTGACCTAATTGGTTATTTGGCTTTACGCTATTTCCCGGGACATTTATACTAAAATCTTGAGGCTCACAAAACCAATTTAGGAGGTGAGGGTTCGATTTTGGTTAGTATTTACTGCAAGACACAACTTATTAATTAATTCTACTTTTAGTAAGGTTCTAGTATGAGGAAACTTTATGAAGATCGAGCGGTTAAAGGTGACATGGTCGTGTTAGACTGTTCTGCTCTTGACGAGGAGATCAGAGTTCTAAACACAGGGAGCTTTTTATTAATGGCTTCACACTCTCCTTCAACGCAAATGCAGGAAGAAAACGTGTAAATACATTCTTCCTCATTCCTATCCCATTAGAGTGATTATCATCTATATGCGTGCAACCTAAACAGGTAGTAAGACACTGTGATTAAAATAACTTCTAGAAAATACTTAAAAATAATTTTCAGTCATATAAATAGCAATAATTAATTAATGATTAGTATTATTTTATCGGAATTTATAATATCAATCGAACGTGATAGTTGCAGAACATATTATTTGTATGTAAATATATTAAGATTGCTTTAGTAACTTTTATAACTCCCAAAGTAAGTATATTTCTCTACCTAGATCAAACATAAGTTATTAAATATGTCATTGCAATGGCTGGTTATGTAGTATTAGAAGGAATTTATGACAATTGCGTACCATAAAAATTGCGTACACCCAAGAAATAGCGCCTATTGCGTACAGTTTTTTATTTTTTATCTGAGTTGGCCGTAATTAAAATTACATAATGTAAGCTCGCACAGCTTCCTATACCAATCAAACCAATTCTAGCTGTTAACACACCCAAGTGTAGAAGTTATATGACTTCACAAATAGGACCTAGAAAAGCTCATATTATTGTTTAAAATAATAACAACTATCATTATACAAACCTAACTTTCAAACCTTCTATAATTTATACATATAGGACCTATATAATTATTGTTCTCACACAACCTAACCAAACCTAACCTTTCATATGTTAATAAACTAAAATCTTAAATAATATTGATCACACAAAATAAAAAAAATAACCACTACCTTAGTTGCCCCATTTGTTTGACCCTTTAGGCGTAACTGTCTGGGTACGCAATTGTCACTGTATGCAATTGTCACTGTATACAATTGTCACTGTATACAAGTATACAATAGTCACTGTATACAATAGTCAGGACACCATTAGAAGTACTATATTAGGTTAGGTTATTTGCAAGTCTAATACGGAGAAAAGCCTGACTGATTAAGAATGTATGATAAACAAGCCAGTAATATATTGCATTTTCCTAGAGTATTATATTATACTCTTCCCACCCACCCCCTCTCGCGAGAGCACTCTTCCAAGTAAAAACAGCGGACATTACATTATTCCTAACGAGAGCATGAGTGTAAATGAAGATGACATGTCATGCTTGACACACAGTATTACAGTGTGCCGTAATTCAGATGAATCATGGACTTCAAAGAAAAAAATATTATATTTTGGCGCAACTCTTCTGTGTAATTTGTAGCTCGTTTATAAATTCCTCCTAAACGTGGTTTTAACTTAAGTGACTAAAAGCTTTCAAAGTGTCAATTACAATAAACCGCCCTGTTTATCTTCATCAAAGGACGTGGTTTGACAACAGAAATATTAACCTTGCGCCACTCGAAACCAACATAAAGTAGCAACGAAAGAAAAAAAAAGGCGCCGTTCAAGCTCATTGATAGTGAATTAGAGTAGTTGACTCAAATTTGTTTGTATTTTAATTGATATATAGCTACGAAACCAATGGTGGGCATGCAGGCAAAGGCGTCATTCTCGTTTTATCTTGTTTGCCGGTGACTGGGGGGTCAAGACTCAAGTAAGATATATAAACTTCTAAGTTCCTAATCTAAGGTTTTTTTTTACTTTCTTACACATATTCTAATCTAATACTTCCTCATCTTTAGCCCAATAATAAACCATTTTAAGATGGTTTAGTTCAGTCGTATGTTTTTTTATTTGAGGTATTTAACGTGCACTTTATTACTGATTATGACAGCACACGACTTAGAAGATAATATAATCGAGAATAGACACAACATCCAGTCCCATACCTTAATTCATCACTTTGAAAGGGGGAAACCCACATTTCACTAACGATAAATTATTCAGACATGCCAGGAATCGAACTCTGAACCCTTACTTCAATAGGTAGACAAACTACTGACTGAGCTAAGGTTTCGTACATCAGTTTTATTAAACCAGAGGTACGCAAAGCTATCTTAAGAGACATGTAAAATTCAAAAATATTTATACACATACATATCAGTTCATGATGAATACACTTAATACTCAGGGCCGGATTTAAAGTTATCTACAAGAGACCCGGATGTAAAAAGAGGGGTTCTGGGAGATACATTTATTTATTTTATATGTAGATGATAGAATATGTATGACTTGTATCAAGAACCCACCATTTTGGGGGTACAGAGTTGAATAGAAATTATATCTGAGGCTACCCGAATAAAGAAGATTGAATACTATTTGTCTAGATTGATAGTGAGTTATATGTGGTGTAGACCTACTGAAGAATATACATATAGTATGGTTTGTGACCTCTGTACTAGGAAAGGGGTGGTGAAATATAGCATATTGTAGTAAAACAAATATAGCTTTGCCAAAGTTTAAGAAGATCTTCTCAATCATTCTAATAACCCTTTTGTTTGTTTACCCTTAAACAGAAATTTTTAGGCGTTCGATAGTGACTTGCAAGAGCAGTATTTATTTCTAAACAGTTACACCATAAGTGTTGACCTCGAGTGTCTTGAAATAAAGGGCTCACATAAGGATCCAACGTTCGTGGGTTCAAACCCAGCCAACCTCGACGGATTTTTATTGAACGATAAAAATCCCTAGAACAATTTCCTTGGAAGGAGAAGTAGAGCCATCTGCCCCATGTCGATTTTGGTATGTGAAAGAACCCGGGAAGCTATGCGAAAATACTTTTCCCCAGAAATTGGAAAGCCCTTTATGTCTGGCTCATAGAAATTCAGTGTTGAAGGTAATGAGGAACCACCACACTTTCTAGAATACCCTAGTACTTGGGATTTCTACCAGATTGTGCATGTACCACCAACCGGCCGAAGGTCTGAATGAGTATCCGGTTCAAGATGGATAGTAAGTTGTTTAGTTGAGAAGAAGGCAATATAAATGATATTTTTCCTCCGTGTGGCTCCCCATATTATCTGCAGGTGAATTTTATTAACATCTCTTATGGTCTTTCTTACTAATAGCTTTATTTTGGATTCAAAACAAATGTTTTTTATTTTAAAAAGCCTTCCAAACTACACCTAATAATTTATTGGGTGAATCAAACAAATTCTAACATTTACACAGACATCAAACAAAATAATCAGAGAGCGTAAACTTAATGTACTTCATTTTCCCCTCTAACTCTATCTCTCATTTGAAACACAGCTTTCAGAGAGGTAAACTGGGGTTTTAGGGGGGTTGTAGGGGGCAAAGTACCCCGGTAAATTAGAGGCAAATGAAAGGCATGCGGTGTTTGTCAACAGACGGCAAGAATAAAGAGTTTCTAGCAAAGGCAAAATGGGATGAAAGAGCGTGAGGGGATGTGAGGGGTGGAAGGGGGGGTTGTAGGAATGAGGGTGTGGAGGGAAGCAAATTATGGCCGCTTGTTTGGAACCTACGTACCGTAGATAATAACGTGTTCACCACATACTACGCACACGTAGATAGACACACAAAGCCGTGTTTCTAATGCCCACGCGACTTGCGCACGCATTACACTGATATGAAATTTAGCCACTTTACTTCTATTCTATGTCTTTTCTATAATCACACTCAAAACCTGCCCTATTTAACTGGATTCATCATTAACGTTACTGAGGAAATATACAAATAGAAACCAATACCAAACCCACCTTGGTGGCTGCATGGTTCACGGCGCTAATCTCGCAGTCGACTAGAATGCCAATGACGGGGAGCTGAAGTTATAATTTCAGCCGGGTATACTCGGGGTGTTTTTTCAAAAAAAATTACACTCTTCCTCCACGCAAATGGGGGTACACCTCCTATAAATCTAGCCTTCCTCATCCCTATAGCATTTAGCGTAATAGGTATATAGGCGTATAACCCTAACGCGTGGTGCTAAAATTAACACTACAGTATTTTCTATCTATTTTATTTTTGAGCTAGAAACAGGTTTAGCAATCACGTGTTTAGAAACTTATGGAAAAAAGTTGGCTTTTTCTTTTCAAAATTTAGTAGTTATGTTATACATGCCTCTTTCTTGTAGTAGGCTGATGCCTTTTATTTTATTTTAAATTTATTTATTTTATTATTTATAGCTAGTTCAATTTGTGGATGTGCCTTAAACTTATAACATGGGTAGACATATTTATATTCTTTAACTACAATAATTATCTTTGAGCTACTAATACAGCTGATTATGTAACTAATTTCATGTCTTATTAGGTTAACACATAGAAATTCGTTTGGAGGATAGGAATAGGATATGGAAAATATTACCTTTTCATCTAGTCTTTCATAGATTTAGTATTTAACTAGTGAGCCTTCTTATTCCTTACTGACTTGATAATCAATTAGGGGATTTACATTTATTTTTTAGTAATTTTCCAAAGAAATGTCCAATTTCTTAAATTCTTTATTTAATTTTTTTATCTATAGGCCTGTGTTGGATATTATATATACATATTAACATTTTAATTAAAGTTTATTTTAGCTCAAGGTTCAGTTAATATTAAAGGAAAGGTGAGTTACAAAAAATATATTTATATAGATATGAATTTAAAATAATATTTTTAAAGTGGATTTAGTAGTAAGTTTTATTAATATTTTTATGTTTATTTTGTTTTGAAATATGTGCTCTACATACCGCCGGTCAGTCTCATTAGTTTAAAGCGAGATAAGTCCTAAAAAAGTAGATTTACTGGAAAGTGTACCTAGGACGTTAACATCAAAGTAAAGATATTATGAGCATACCATTTACACTTGTGATAAAATTGCATGTTTAGTTTTCATCAAACGAAGCCCAGCTTTGTGAAAAGTTTTACTAAGTAGACCGTTTCCCTCGGGACACCCAAATGTACTAATCGTACATTCTTTCCAAAGAGGCTCTTTTCATGTCCCGATGTGATAAGGCGATGGTGATGGTGAAGGTAATTATGAGGATATAGAACCAGTAGAAACTCTTAAACCTAGCTTAAACTTTACCAACCAATAATTTCCTGTCGTGAAATTTACCCATGGTACCAGCGAGAATCGAACAAGGAGCCCCTAGGTTTGTAGCTAGGTGTACTGACCAATATACAAAGAGGGCATTTAAAAAGTTTTTTTAAGGTTCTAGTATGTAAACAAGCACATTATTTTATATTATCTGAGTTAATTCCAAATTTATTTATATTTAAGTTAAGCGAAGTTTTTGATTTACCTTCAGTTTTCCTACGATGTATATAAAAAATTAGCTTATCAATTCCCTGATTTGTCTTCTATTATATCTTAGTATTTAATATATTGTGGACACTTTTTTGTCTGTTAGCTGAATAAACAGATCTCCTGACTTTTCTCCGGTTTGTTTACGATCAATAGACCTTTCTTTATTTTTCTTAATCCAACAAATTACCAACATTTTCTCTGGTTTCTTCTTAAGAGAGTGATTTGTTATATTTATTCCTGATATATTCTTGATCTAGAAAACTCTTTATCTTACTCGTATCTTCTTCTGATATCGTAAGTTCCCTGATAGCTACATGATTTTCACTTGAGAGGCGAGACTTTTGATTTAAACTTATACTCTCTCAAACTACACCCTGCCTTGATATTAGTCTCCACTAGAGAAACACCTAATAGTAGTTATTTATTTTTTAAATAAATTTAAAATAAAATAACATTTATTTCATTTATTTTAATAAACACAACACAATAATATAATTTTACAAAATAGAGGAAAATATGTAGGTCTATATTTTCATAAAATAGTTTGTTTGTATTTACCAAAAATAATTAATTGAACAGATTTGCAAATAATATCATTTTTTTTTAATTTCCAGGATCGAGATTCAAATTTGGAACATTTTAAAAATATATTTGAGAGGAAAAACTCCACTAATATTTGATGTTTAAAATAACTAACACAAGAATTTACTATAAACTGGGCAATTAACTGAAACAAAAAAAACGAACATTGACTTTCAATATTAGGCTACTCATTAACTAGTCCCCAAAACAACAGAAAAAATCCACAAGATTTATCACTTAATAGTAAATAAATGAAATCACTGTGGTTTCCCCTCAAACCGCATACCTTCCATTTTTTTAATGTATAAAAAAAGCAAAAAAATAAGTTCCTATACATTATTCTTGCTTCACTATTAACACAAGAGAAAGATTTAAACAAACACAACCCCTTTTACTTTCTTTTTCCACCCACAAAAAAAAAAAGTGACATCAATCCCCTGTAGCCACCATTCTTTAATTTTCAACCCTTTATAAACCCTCACGCTTTCACCCTGACCTGCCAAGTTCAGTGAGTGAGTAGTAATAAGAATAAAAAGAATGTTTTTATCTAGGATGACACAAACAGATTCTGTAACAGTGTTATTTGTCGACACATATGCAGGACAAGAAACACTCACTCACATACGTATACCCCACACACACACACACATACACACACATGCTCTCTCTCTCATATACATACACACCCATGCTCACACACTCATACATGTACACACACACATACACACATACCTACACACGGCCTAGCACTAGGTGATACATAATACATCAAAAGGAAGGTTCCCCAATAGCTTTAATTGAAGAATGGTTTGTGTCGTGCTAAGAGTTCACAAGATTTTTTTTTTTTGTAAATAGAAGTGAAGTATGTTTAGAGAAACTAAAGTGACGGAAAGAGAATTGTATTAAACATTTTATTGGTAGGTATAACATACCCCCTTTGAAATAAAATAGCACACGAAATACAAACTACACAAATAAATACCTGGCCATCTAGTCACGTTTCGATTTCTCTCGAATCCTCGTATAGAGAAGTATTGTGATTGTCAAAACCATTCTCAATCGAGATTATAATTAATGTCTATGTTTCATGAACCCCTGAAACTGAAAATTTGCTTTTCATAATGCCGTCTGTCTGTATGTCTGTGTGCTTATCTGTATCTTGGCCTAAAACCGAAACCAATTTACTGAATTGGGATAAAACTTAGTATATAGGGTTTTCAAAAGGTTCCCCAAGGATTATTATTATTAGCACCACGTCTTACTACCCGTTCGCGTTGTACGCACTTATGCTAATGTGTAATGGTAGGGTGATTGTGAGATGAAATGGAGGACCTACAATTTAACGGGGAATCCGAACCATGGTGGAGGCTTGGCTTTCCACACATTCACAAGTTGTGATTAATACACATCTTGTCAGAGGTGAAGGAAGGGTTTGTAAATCAGTTAAATCTGTGCCGAGACCGAGGATTAAATCCCAGACCCCCAGTACAAAAGTACCTTATCCCTAGACCACCAGGTCCTCCTCCCCCAAAGAGTTTTTGTAGCTAGATATCTAACTTTAAAACTAAATATAGTTTTCAAAAGAACGAGAAAAGAAAAAAAATCTCGAAATCTGTTCCAACAATTTTGATTACACTATTTATCTATGCACTGTTTATCTTTAACAGGGATAAATGAAGCTCTATAAATCCCACTAAAAATATTTTGGCACAGTCAATAACCGAACCCAACCCGCCTCGGTGGCGTAGTTGGCTAACGCGCTTGTCGTGTTGAGCCCGACTGCCGAGGACGGGGAGATCGAGGTTCGAATCTCGGTCGGGTGAACTGGGAGTGGTTTTTCCTAAAAGGTTTTCCACTCTCCCTCCACGCAAATGCGGGTTCACTTGCTCTATATTCAACCTTCCCAATTCCTAATCCATTAGCGTAATTAGTACTTAGGCGTATAACCCGAACGGGTAGTAAGACGCGGTGCTAAATAAAAAAATAAAAAAAAACCGAACCCGAGACCACCAGCTCAGTAGAAGGCTTGCTACCATCTGAAACTTTATGAGAGCTTAATAGGAACACTGAAATACATTTGTATACACTATTAAAAATAATCTAAAATATTAATTTACCAAATATTTTAGGACCTGATTCAAAGTTTTGATGCTTTTGATTTTCAAAACCAAAACCACTTGGTATGTTTTAATTGTACTAGTGCTAGAGGCTATATGAATTTATCAGGATACGCAGATGATTTAACTTTATTTAAGTAATAGTAGAAACCTTTCCAAAAATGAAAATTTTTATTTGAGACTAGTAATAAAATAAGTTTATAAGTGAACACTGAAAAGTCTAAGTATATGATCACATTGAGAGCACATACCGAGGACGATAATTTAGAGATTACTGCCCACTACATATATTGACAGGGTTAATGAGTTTAAATATTTAGGAAAAGTTTTAACTTAGAAAATATATTATAGTGGTAATTGGGAAAAAAATATATTCGGGAAATGCACGTTATTTCTCGTCAGTAAGTTTATGGCATCTCGCCTGCTTTCAAGGAATGTAAAACTCAGAATATACAAAAAAAAAAAAATTACCGGCTGTTATAAATGGTTATTAAGCTTGGTTTATTAATTTATATAAAGGTGCTTAGCAGGATATTTGGTCTAAAAAGGGTTGATGATACTGGGGGGATGCAGGGGGGGGGGACGGGTTAAAATAGATTTTAAAATTATGTACTACATATCCTGTACTCGTTCGTTACAAGACATTGTTAGGATAATCAAATCATGTAGATTACGGTGGATAGGACATGCAGCGCAAATTTGAGGATTTAGAACCATTTTCAGGGTATTGACTGGTAAACCCAATGGCAAGATACATTGTAAAGACCTAGACTTAGATGAGAGGGTAACATTATAATGAACCTAAAAGAAATAGGGTGTAAGGTAGTGGACATGATAGAACTAGCTCAAAATAGGAATAGATGGCGTGCTAAAGGTGTGCCAGCTTTTAATAGGCTGTATCATTGGTGCGTTAAGAGGTATACCTATCTATCTTAGAGTTAGGATCATTAATAAAGCTAAGAATATACGTTTGATATAAGTATCGTTATAGAGGAAACATTTTAATGAACTTAATTGGTATCAGATACAGATTAAGATAAACAGTCTTTAATAAATGGAAGCAAACTACTGCTTTCTTTAAGAAAGTAATTTAAGATTTACGAAATATTTGTTAGTCATGAGGCAAAGGTTCTAAATTAGCTATCTCGCGAATTGGCTGGACTGTTTTTACATTAGCCAGCTGATCCAATCAGGCCAGAGCCCCAAATGTTGTATAGTATTGCCCTAACCTAACTACTGAGAATATGAAGTCACCCTTTGGATGTAATACACCCACGGGTACCGGATGCAATTTGGGCCCCTTAACTCCATGCCTACCTTAATTTAGCAGAAAATAACTTAAACTAATTGTAAGATTGGTAATATATAAAATTGACGGTAGAATGTACTAGACAGGAAATAATATAGACCATTAATTTGAAGTCGATTCTGGATAACGAAATATAATTAATAGTAACATAATCGAGTCAGTCTTTAACTGGAGATAAGATGCTTCTGCATAAGAAAATTTTCAACAAGTCGATGCAAGTGTAAGTGAGCTAATATATTTTGTAACTCCAAATGTCATAACATATCAAATTGCAAAAATAAGTAAAAGTAAAAAATAGTTTCACGATACCATAGAACAATTTGCTATCTATTTTATGTTATTTGTTAAACTCGCAGAAAGTGCTCATGAATAAATGTAATAAGATATTAAGAGAAACTTATTTGCTTGGATCAGGTACCCACGGCCATATTTAGAACTGGCCGGTCAAATTCCAAACTGCAGATAAGTTATTATATTTCGTGCCTTGGCTGATTTCGGTGGCCAAAGATAGAAGACGTGTCCGTTCATTTCGCGAAATAACGAAACATCATGTTTTGGTCGTGAATATAATTTCATGAAGTCTTACTTTTATTAAAATTATTCCATTTATACCTTAGTTTCAGTTCTACGGTAAAAGTTAACATTTTATGTATTTTCTGAAAGGTTATTAATCATTTTCTGTCGGTGCTATAAAACCAAATTGAGATAGTTTTAATTATATAAAAGTTGATGTCTTAAGAATGTATCTCTAGTTGAATACTTTTACGTCGAGGAAATGAGATGAACTTTTAAATTCTTCACATACCAATAAGATATAACTAAACCTAAAATAGCTCCTTAAGTTAGTGTTTTGAAATGACCTCACCAGTTACTTTCTTGAAAAAAGTTATTCCAAAAGTTTCAACTCAAGGCTTTGTTGGCTTTAAAGAGAGATAAAGCGTTAAAGATTTAATATCTAAACTATTCTTATTTTTTTTTTAAATTAAAATAGTCTTACTATAATGTTTCCCGCCGTAAAATGGGGAAATGAGATCCTAACCTTGTACACAACTTTATCTGTAAGTGAATCATGCGTATACGAGATCTATTTTCAGTGTAAATCTTAATGTATATTCACACCATCACCAAAAAACAAACGCAGAACAGAAATGGGGCTACGTGACGCGCTCTTAGCTAATCACTAGATTTATGCCTCATCGGTGCGAACTGTTCTACTAATGTACTAGTCCTGTTTACTTTGTCCGCTCTGCCTGAGATGTTCAGCACAAGCACCAATCAAATTTTAGAACCAACTATCTCAAATCAGTGCGCATGCTCATTTGACAAAGCATGGGCTCTACAGCCAGAAGAAAGCAGACAACTTCATTGGTCTTTGTGAGGAGATTTGAATTAACCCGTTGATGAAAAGTGTATGTAAATATTTATTGGATTGTGACACGACACAGCATTATTATTTGAAAACATCCGTTGGGTAAAATGACCTAAAAGATATGTATATCTACCATAAAATAAAATATGTTGATAATCAGCTGTTTTAAGTTTGCATCGCAGTGCATCATGGGTCAACATACAGCGTGTGAGCTATTTGGGCGAATGTGTGAATCGAGCCTAACTCACTGACCAAATCACATTGTTAGTGTGTTGAGGGAATAACCTTGACAGCGACACTTCGTTGACCCACCTTGACAAAGGTTGTTTTGAAGCAGTCCACCGGATGCTGCTTTGAAAATGGAACAATTATCGGAATGTTGCGTGCGCGGTTACAGAACATATAGTCGGTGTATATTAACGTGGAAGATTTCTTCAACACGAAATGGAAACCAAGTATATATTAACTCTTTGGAGAGTGTATTTAAAACTCGCATTCACGGTAGCTTTATGTAACGCGTCACTCTCGTGATTGATTTGATTTACAGCTACGCGGAGATATGAGTTCGAATTCCGGTAAGGTGTCTGAAGGTGCTTTTTTTTACTAAATGGTTTTCCAATAAACCTACAAGCAGAGTCATACATATTGCCTATAAAATTATAACTTTCTAATCCCTACTATACTATCATAATTTATACATACGGATAAACCAATTTGGAAAAAAAATGCAATGTACTAAAAAAAAGTTTAGTGCATCTCAACTTTCTAAGCTTCAGGGATATAAGCATACCCACAATATTGAGATATAAATAAGGATTGTATGGTATATTTTATAAAATCACATTTGCGTGGAGGGAGAGGGTGAAATCACTAAAGAAAACAACACCTCAGTACACGTAGGTTGGATTCGAACTTTGACCTTGTCATTATTGTTAAGACATGGCTTTCATAACAATGAGGTTACTTAAAGGACTACTATGAGGAATAATCTTTTTTATTACATATGAAAGGTTTCTTTTTACTCTCATCCTCTTATGAGTGTTATCCCTCTGTAGACTATCACCAACTAATGAAATAAATTCAGTGTGACCTACTTGGGATTTGAAGTGTTTAATACCCTTCCCTTCACCTTATGTATGGGCTCATCATAAATGAGACTGATGACTTTGTCCTCGTGAACACTGGTGATACCCACGTTGGTGGCAGTGTGGTCGAACGCGCGACTCTCCTAGTAGACTAGACCCCCCGATGAAGGGAAGATTAAGGTCCGAATCTCGTCGGGTGTAACGAAGGTGGTATTTCCAAAAATTGTATTTCACTCCACCTCCGCGAAAATGCGTCAACACTTCCTTTAATATAACCTCACTAATCTCTAAAAATAGCGTAATTAATACATAAGGGTATAGCCCTAACGGGTATCGTAATGCGGTGCTAAAATAAAAACACTGGTGCATGTTTTAAATATGTTTTAATCCACAAAACTGTCAAATCTGGTAAGGGTTCGAACCCAAAGCTTATGAGCTGGGTGTTTTTTCAATTCTTTACTCCAAGGAAACTATCATAAACTAAAACAAACAACATTTAACAACGTATTTAATTTTAATTCATCTTATATCGGTAAGTCTCTTACTATTTCTAGCACGTTTGAGTTGATGAAACAATAAACGATACATACACTTTGATTTATGTTTAATTTATGTAAACAATACAAAGGATACCTAATGTATAGTGATACCATCTAAAATTAGACAAGTATGAGAATTTGTATATCTAAGACCCAGTTGTTAAGGAGGTCAAATATGGTTATTGCGGAGATTTTTTATGCTATCCATAAGTTCGTATTTTGACCATCATAGTCACATTTTTAGTGTAAAAGAACTGTTTAATAAATTCCTAAGTAATTTTGTTTTCAGATATAGTAGGCCCTAAGTTAAATATAAATTTCAAAAATAAGATATATTATAGTAAAAATTAAAAGTTGCATTATTTAATAAGAAAACAAATATGGTTTAAATGAACGACTAATGTATAATAAATAACAAACACAGTCCCTAAAACGTTTATAAACCTATTTTACTAAAGATTATGAATACAAAACTTTCTAACCAAGCATAATTATATTTCGGTACCTACTACAGTGTGTGATAACACTAAAGAACATGTAAGCATCTCATGTTAGCTATAGGTATAATCCAATTTTGTGAACATTTTCGCAATTTTTGCATTGACAGTTAAAATTACAAGGATTAATGAAGGGGATAATATAAATAATAAGAACAAAATTGTAAATTTATATTCAATCTAAAAACAAATATATTAGAACATCACTGAAATAAGATTGGTTTTTTAACTAGCACTGTGTCTTACCACCCATTCGGGTTGCATATCTATGTAATAACCCGTCAATGAGATAGAGATGAGAAATATTGAATATAAAACATTATCGTGGAGAGAGAGGGGAAAACTCTTTAAGTACAACCTCTCTCATACACCCAAACTGGATCGAACCACGATATACCAATCATTGGCAGTCTAGTATATTGTGAGAGTGACGCCTTAGATCGTGCGACCACTGAAGCAGGTAATATGATTTGCTAAACTTATGCAGGAACAAGAGAGGGTGGTTCGATATTTGCTCAGGATTGAGTTGATTTATTGAAAGAGTAATTTATTAAACACATAGCACACAATTTATTTAACACAAACACACAACTAGAGTTCAACCAAGGTCACTAGGACCACTGTCACTGTAAAATATGGATTCGGAAACGTGGCCCGGGCTCTATCTTCAAAATGCACGTCACTGGGGAATTCTTTAGTTTACTAGGGCTGACGGATGGATATGAATATGAAATTAGTTTTAAAACCTTGTATATACTACTAGTATATGTTTGATATATTTTATATGACCTTATATAACTTACTATTTAATAGTTTTTGAATAAAAATTGGAAAAAACATGATTAAGTTCTATTATTCAAATTGAACTCGTTGACAAATGAATAGGGGAAATACTATCACTAGTAAGTACCCAGGAAAATACGTCAATCGCGTATTTTCTGATTCTATGGGGTTTGGGAGGTCAGGGTTCAAGTGCTGGCCAGTTGTTACTTAATTGGGTTCTCCTAATTTAGTTCTAGTGCTACTTCAAAGTAATTGTTGGCAAACATCCTATAAATATAATAGTTCTCATTCCTAGCTAAGAGGTGTGACAAAGCTTCTATTGGTGATCACGTGATTTAATCACCAAGCTCGTTTAATCTGGATTGTTGATGTCCTATCTGTGTGTAGTGAGGGCGAATTATCCTCGATAGTTTTCTCACGCTCCCTCCTTGCAAATGTTTTAACACTTTTTCTAAACTCTACCTTTATTATTCCTACCTCTTACGTATACATAATATATGGCTAGCCTAGATGTGTATGGAGATGCAAATTACATTTTAAAAAATGGAAAATTTTTTCCTCTAAAATAAAAATGTACACTAAGGCCTTAAACGAGTGAATATATTTTGTTACTAAATTTTAAAACTACAACTTTAATTTTTCTAACTCTATTGAAGAGTTGAATATTATGATCACAAAAAAAAAATGAATTCAACGTTTTAAGAAATGTTGACATTTCATGATAGTATGAAACCGAAAAAGTGGCTCTTGTGATGCCATCTGTCTGTCATTCCGTCTATCTTGTGTCTGTATCTTGGCATATATCCAAAACCATTTTACTGATTGGGCTAATACTTCACGTAAAGTTTTATCATAACTTCCGCCAAAGAGTTTTTGTAAATAAATATCTAAATCTAAATCTAAGAATAGCTTAATTAATTACAAAAAGAGAGCAAATTGACTTTATAAAAATATGTTCTAAAACTTTTGAATAAAACACATAGTTAGGCACTGTTTAGCTTTATAAAAAAATGTATACTCTCATTTTCAGATGAAAATGACTTTAAGAAAATTTTAAATAAGCATAAATTTTCAAAATTCGACTATTTCTCAACTATTAGAAATACTAAATAACTTATCATTGTAAGGCTGTAGTACTATTAAAAATAAAAATTTATAGTAGAATATTTTTTTTCATAAAACCAATAACTATAAGCAAATATATATATATTTTTATGCCAATATTTTAATATGAAATTAATTATGATGCTCTTTAGTGGATATAGGTGTTCTTCTCTCGATGTTTCTGTAAGAGTGTATACTGTATAGTATTTAATTTATGATCCTAGGCGGAGGGTTTTTGCATCAGTGTATATTATTTCGTTTCAAAAATGTTATTGGTTTTTATTAAACGTCTCTATTTTAAAATAAAACAGTAATAAAAATAAAGTATGTGCGGTGCACCCGTATCATTTATAGTATTTTAAAATGTATATACGTAACAACTTTCTGTGATATATGAATACAATATGAGGCTTCCATCAGTCTTGAAAACACTCAACTTACCTGTAAAAGCTGGGTTTACAACCACAAGAAACAGCAAAGTTGGAATCAAACTAGGGACTCCAGAGAGTTGTAGGTTCCTCATCTCTGGACGTCAAAAATTATTCACCGCACTTCGCCAACAAGTGACGAGAAGGTTTTGTTGTTATTCTTACACTTTGTTTGAGTCTCATTGTGTAACACATCTTCTTTAACACGTGTTGGATGAAAAGTAACGTTATAAAAAAAAAGTTTCTATGTTCACATTTAAAGATAATTTAACAAAAGAAAAGATGCGAAAAAAAGGAACGTGTAAAAAGCACAGAGACACACTAAAATGTAGGGTTTTTTTTGAGTGAGAGCCAAGAAACTACTGGGCCGTAATCACTCACTACTTAGAATATCTAGTTGGGGAGCTGAGTTTGAAGCAGGAGGGGGTGAGAGGATGTGGAGGAGGGGGGAGGAGGTGGTTAGGGGATGCGAGCGACGACTGAAACGACTATAATTTGCTGGCTAATTTACTTACAACTTGTGTGCTAAGAATTTTAATAATAATGCTCTTTGATATATGAATATTTTTATAGTAGAAACAGTCGCTAAATTTTTTTGTAATTTCGTTTTTATCGTGTGGCGTAAAATAAATACCACACACATGTGGGTAGAGACGTGAGTCTCGCTACGATGGCGTGAAGGTTGGGTTTTGAATCCCGGTTGGATGAATAAAAAAGTGGTTTTTTCCTTCAAGGTTAGCTACTCTCCTTCGATGAAAATATGGGTCCATAACCCCTGAGTCAGTGATATTTAAACTTTTTTTTTGTTCACGTACCATAAAATAAAATTTATCTTAACATTTTACCTCTAAATTTGTTGGTTCATAATGCAAGCTATACATATTCTATTATCTCTATTTAAAATAAAATATATTATAATTAATGAATTAAATAATAGGTTTCAAATGAGAAAATATTTAAATATTATAGATACATTTATCTAATAATATAATATAAATGTATATATATTAAGATATAGCTCTAACAAAAACTACGTATCACTTATAATGTCTTCAAATTACTCTATATTGAATACAACTGCTCTAAATCTACCCTGATGGCTGATAATAGGTTCATAAGATAAAAATATTATTGAAAATTATCAGATTGTAATACAATATTTATTGGTTTGGTATATTGACTATCACTCTTGGCGTTTAGTTAAAGAATAGACATAGATTTGAATTAAAGTTGGGTACATTATGGTAGTTTATTCCCACACAATGGTTTTCAACTCTCCCTTTTATAAGAACCCTAACCCATTTTAATTAAATTCACCCTCCTATTTTAGATAATAAAAGTCACTGTAGATATAATATTGTCAGTAAACACGTTTAAAAATATTATTAACCTTCGGTGTAGAAAAATGGACAGGATTTATTAGATAAACTAGGTATAAAACGGCTTACTGGTTTTTTATAATTAATGTTGAAATTTTGTGTTAAAACAAATAAGTTAAAAAGTTTTATTCATATTTTTGAAACTTTGAACAAGTTTTAAAGTAGACTTTTAAGTGTAGATGAATATATCGGAATTTTTGTAAGGTAACTAGCGTAGCAATAACCAATGCTATAGTAACTCATAGAATACAAATTGATTTCATTCATATTTTAATTTTTGAAAAGTATATAATGTTATAGAAATTTAAAAATACAAAAATATTTGTTTGTATTAATAATCAAAATGTATTCGCTCATTTCAAAGAAACAGTTGAGTTTTTGTTTTTTACCAAACAAATAGACCCAAGACATGAGTTTTTTTTAAAAAAAGAATAAAACATTATATGGTCAGTACAAAAATAGAACAACCTACACTATGATATCCAGAAATATATTAGACTAAAGTATTAAGTTAAAAGAGTTTCAGGACATATCAACCAACACACATCGTAAAACTGCCAGACCATAACTGTTTGCTTTGTTTTTTGTTTTCCCTTCAGGTGACGTGAAAATAAAAGTTGCACAATAGCTGCAGTATACAAATACATCCGTACTAAATCATCAATTCAGAAGTGTGACTTTTATGTGTTTTTTATTTTATACATAATATTAAATCTTATGTAGCTTTTTTTACTTCGAACACTTGCGGGATATAGGGGCTATTGTATATAATAATCCAGGCAAATGAAATCTGGACAAGGAAATTGAACCAGGGACACTTGGTCAAGATTCCTGAACCCGTGTCCAGGTGTCATATTTCAAATTAAATAATATAATATTTGATTTGGTTAATTTCATGACCTAAATATAATTTCGATCTCCCAAATTTCAATAAGTACACGCGAGCTAGCCTACACCCAAACTAGACGATGGTAAGAGAGATTAGGTTTGGTGAGGCTCAGATAAGTATAATAGGATTTTAGTATGGATATACCTTTAAAGAATATATTAATTTTTAACAGTAGTCGCAAATAAAATTGTGCTATATTATAGGTGTTATATTTTATATTTATAGATAAAATACATCAAGAGTGACCGATATAGATCTAGTCGCTTTTCTAACTGTAAGAAAAAGCCCTTCTTATGAAAAGTGAAATGTAAAAAGAAAGTTCTGGTTCCATAGCCAAAAATTATCTTAAAACAATCAAGAATAAAAGTTCTTGAAAAAAATGTTTATTTTACTTTTAACAAACCTAAATACTCCTCCAGCCTTTATTAATATCTTCACTAATTTGTTAGGCACGAAACAAGTAGAATGTAGAGTAAATGTGCCCTCATTTTCGTCGAGGTAGAATAATAAGGCATTAATAATAAAAATTTCATGTAATTCAGCCGATACTCGAACGCATCCCATCGCATGTAGATCAAAATAAACTAGACTTATGCCTTTTTCCGTGTGACTACCGGCGCAGGTCATACGGCTAACACAATTTAGTTTTTTAGGTAAGATTCACCCCAGGTCCTTTTCTTCCTTCAAAGGATATAAGATTTGTGTGTCAAGTATTTACCTAATCATTGAATTTGTAGATATTAATGTATCCTCAATCTAAATAAATACTGTATGGTATAATATGAATTGATAACATAAATTATAGACACTTAAAAAACAGTAGGACATGTACCCAAGACATGTACTAAGACATGTATCAAGAGAGACAGACAGTCTTAGAGCCATATATATGAATATTATATAGGTCAATTTTAACAATAATAACCCTAACTGACATCAAGACAAGTTATTGGAGATATTTTTGCGTATTCATACATCATGTCATGTGTTATGAAGCTGTCACTTTTGATAGACTTTATCAATACCTTCAAAAATAGCACTAAACAAATAGTAGCATTTTATCAGTTTCTACCGGAAAAAAATATGACATTGTTTTTAAAAAAGGTTCTTTCTATAAAAAAAAATGTTTCTTTAGTCCCCTATTAAACATGAACTGATTGTTGTTTATACAACAAGAGGTTGATTGACACGGTGACCTGGTGGTCTAAGGGTAAGGTGTCAAGACTTCTGTGCTGAGGGTCCGGGGTTCAATCCTCAGTGCTGGCACAGATTTATCCGATTACCAAGGCCTTCCTTCACCTTTGACAAGACGTGTATTAATCACAACTTGTGAATGTGAGGAATGTCAGGCCTCCACTGTGGTTCGGGTCCCACGTTGACTGTAGTTCCCCCATTTCATCTCACAATCACCCTAACATTCATTACACATTAGCGTAAGTGCGTACAACCTGAACGTAATAAGACGTGGTGCTAATAATAATAATAATAATAATAGTAATAATAATAATAATAATAATACTTGATTGACACTCGTGTCTAGATTATAGATATGACTTTTCTACCATTTAACCTGTACTTGTTGGAATTCGTTTACTGGGAGATTGGTTGACTCACAGGCCTAGATTATAAAATATTATACACCCTATCATTAAACCTGAACTGATTGTTATTCGAACACTAAGAAATTGGTTGATCCCTTCACCATTTATTATTATTTTAAATATTTTAAAAATCCCTTTTAAAACAAGTTAGAGAATTTGTTTTCAAATATTAACACTGATCAAATTTTAGTTCGTTCATTTTGCTTTTACTATCAGTAATCTTGTGTTTAACTTAATTTAATTAGTTACATTAGCAGTTGTATTTCATGTGTTTGTAAATTACACATATATTAAACTAATATTTACATATATACCAAATCACTCCATTCCCTTATGGGGTAGGTAATAAACTGTGTCTATAGCTCAAAAACAAACAACTCCTTACTTATTCCAGCCTCACTATATTTCTACTTCCCTATTCTTGCATATTCCCTTCACTTCAATAACATCCATTCACCGAGACATACATGCTCTTTTATTCTTAAAACTCTTAATGTTTCTCTTTTACACACATTCGTCTACATCATTTAGCCACGTCTTACATAGCTTAACACAAAATGAAAGCTTTTTAACTTCATACCCTAGAACATCTTCTATAGTTGTTCTGCAAAATATATAAATGATAGTAGATCTGAACATTCTATTTAAATCATGATGTTGACATTTTAATATAGCTTATGATGAAAGATTTATTTATTTAGCCTAGTTTAAGGCTATAAAGTTTAAAGTAATAGTAAATTATAATAAGATATACATAATTTTAGATTAAAGTAAAATCAAGCAATTTAAAATATATCATTTCCTATTTGATTAAACTTGTTTTATATATAAAACCTTTCTATATTGGACAAAGTGACTTTGATGCCTTAATAAATAAAACTTTGGTAATATACACTTTAGGTAAAATCATTAAGGGAAAAATCTAATTGAAAAATATAACTGTATTTTAAATGTATCAATCTGAAGTTAGCTCAATGAATTTGTAATTACTAACCAGGCAGTATTGACGAAATGAGAAAAAAACATATATATGTGTGTATAGGTATATTCATTATTGCGTTTACTGACTCTATATATAGAGAGAGATGGGGGGAAGGAGAGAGGAATAAGAGAGAGAGGCTAAAGGGTTGACGATTGTATAAGAGAGACAGTATATATTAATTTAACACGTCATACAATCTGGACTGTAAGAATTTTAATTACGGTGGTGTGGTAGGTAAAAGAAAGGTAATATATCTAGCGTTGTGCGCAAGAAGAGTGGAAAAACTTTCTCTTAAATCTAACCTTATTACAACCCTCCTGAATTAAAACCCAAATCTCCCTGTCACCAACAAACCAGACTATGTGATCGTGTCATTTAGTACGTGTGCCACCAGGATAGTTTTTTGTTTTGATGAATAAGTAATAATATATTTTTAAGAACCTGGCAATACTAAAATCATATCGTCTCTTGATGTAACGAAATTCATCTAATCAAGACGAACCAATGAATTTAAAAACCTAACAAACTTTTTTATATTTAAAAGAAAAAGAAGTAAAAAAGCTGATAATAACATAATCTTATCGTTGATTCATATTTAGTATCCCGCCAATTATTGGGAGTGTAGGATGTGGGTAAAACCTAGTATTTTTGCAATTTTTACATCAAAATATTCTCCAGTAGAAATATAAGAGTTTAACTTTCTTTTCATGGTAACCTTAACTGTTCTCAAATATCTCTCGAGAGTGTCTTAGAATTTAATGACAACTTTTATTATTTAAAAATTTTATTATCAAATTCTAATATGCTCATGACATACATTAAAGAACTGTTGAAACCACCATGTGAACAAAATTAAATTCAATGTTTCGACTGGAGCAATATCGTGTTTTAGCCAAAGAGTTTTACTATAAAAACAAAAAAAAAAAGCCCTTTTCTAATGTACCATAAACTCCAAGCTTTTATGAGGCCAATGAATACTGGCCGATTTATTTTATATAACTATTTTTAAATTTATTTTTCCCTTCCAAAATTTCTTGAGTTATCTGAATGAAAATTTCCAACAAGAAAACACCTATAAGAACAAACACAAGATCCACTCATACATTATTTATTATTTCTTCTTCGGTACTTGAGCCGTGAGAAAGAGAGGGTTCGATCACCCGAGTGTTGACACACGCATGTGAATCCGTTCACCACTCGCCGTTAACACATGTTTCAAAGAGATGAAACACCGCACTCACACACATGTACACATACATATACGCACACACACAGAAACACAGACGGAACGATGCCAGTCCACGTGTTCAAAGAACGACCACCAAGGCCCGACTAAAACTATTATAGCTTCTTCACTCCACGAAAAAAAGACACACACACATACACACACACTAGCGTTCACTTGGTTAACAGCTGAACGTTTTGGTAGAGGGGTCCGTTTACCCCCTCTCCCTTAATACACCACCTTTTTTTTTTTAATCCTGGAAGCGTATATTAATGGCAGTCAAATAAACAACACATGAGATTGTAAGATGTTTTGCTGGTTCTCCTAGCATTATATAATTTGTAACTTATCGTAAAGGATATTAGAAATTCTCTTTTACACCCAAGCCATCAGTTGTGGCGAAGAAAATAATCACACACACATCAAAAAAAAAGAAAAAAAAAAGGATAACTTCAATGATGGCGCCTGAATCTTTGTTTAACTTTGTTGGTAGAGGGGTCGACGACTGACTTGGAAAGAAAGGGTTTCGGGAAGATACTCCAGTGTTATATCTTTGATTCTTGTTTGGATGTTACGTCTGTAACAGTCTACGTGGATATTTGTTCGCCGGATCCCGGATCTTCCGTGGGAAAGGTGGAGGATACAAACACATATATTACACTTCGGGAATACCGAGGCATAATTTTCTTCCAGTTGTATGTTTGATTTTACTTTACATCCATTACGGTTTCCAGCCTGTGGCCTGAGTTAGTTTTTTTATTCAAGCCATATATTTTTCAACTACCGGCTTTATAGGCCTGTCGCAGCTTCATTTGTCTTCTAATCTAACTTAAGACTAGGACAAGCACAATCTCCAGTCCCCAGCCGTAAATTCATCACTGTGAAAGGGTAAACCCACATTTCTCCAATTATACATTTTTCAACCATGCCGGGAATCGAATCCGAGATCCTTAGTTCAGTATAAATACATGATACTGAATATTGCTCTAAGGAACAGGGATGAGTAGAATATAGGAATGTAAATGCACCCGTGAAATCGTGGAGAAAAGATAGGAACATCAATATAATAATAATAATAATAATAATAATAATAATAATAATAATAATAATAATAATAATAATAATATTATTATTATTATTATTATTATTATTATTATTATTATTATTATTAGCACCGCGTCTTACTACCCGTTCGGGTTATACGCACTTACGCTAATGTGTAATGGCAGGGTGACTGTGAGATGAAATGGAGGACCTACAGTTTAACGTGGAATCCGAACCACGGTGGAGGCCTGGCATTCCTCACATTCACAAGTTGTGATTAATACACGTCTTGTCAGAGGTGAAGGAAAGGCTTGGTAATCAGATAAATCTGTGCCGGGACCGAGGATTGAACCCCGGACCCTCAGCACAGATTCTTCAACGTCACCCGACTGTGAATCTAACCCTATCTTCCCCTTCAAAGACGATAGATGCAAGTAAAACGTTATAAACAGTTAATCTTTATCTGTTATCGTGTTTCTCACTATCTTTCTTAGGGACAAGCCTATTTTATACTAGTTCACTAATTTGTTAGAGTTGAGGAAGGTTCAATTTAAAGGAAGTGTACACACATTTTCGGTGATAAAGAGTGTAAAAACCTCTGGTAATTAACATACTAAGTACACTGCACCAGGATCCCCGATATCCCCGTCAGTCTATTATGAGAACTATTTATCACCGAAGCAGGTCAACCGTTTTACAATTTATCGGTGAATGTTGCGAGTTTTTACAGATATAAATAAGCTAGACCTGTTTAAAAATTTATCACATAATATCTTAACGTAATCTGTAATCTAATTAAAAGTGAAATCTAATCTGTAATCTAATTAAAAGTGAAATCCAAACCTCTATAATATAATTTAGAATAAATATAAGATAAGAGAACCGATGAAACATGTGGTATTCAGCCAAGGATTGCGCTAGCAGGCTCATCTCAGCTCCAGGCTCGCATCTGGGTTTGTGTGTGCGCGCGCGCGCGAGGTGTGGGAGTAAAAGGGAATATAACAGACCTACGATATGCCAGAAATGTGTGCAGTGCATTCTTATTGGAATGATTACTCGAAATTCTCTGTGGTGACGATGGGGGACAAAGCGACAAAGTTTCTTAATAATAGCTACAGTATGTCCTTATTATGACAAAATGAAGATTTGTGCATAGTGCTTATCTGTGAAGCCATTCTAAAATGATCGAAAATTGCATTTTCATTGCAGTCTTTATCCAAATATAATTTAATATTAAAATAATGTTCAGTATTAGGATCTTCTATTAACTCTTTACTTCCAATAATGTTTAATCAGAAATGAACCACGTGCAATAGTTTTAGTGTAAATCTATATTTCTAGCTGACTGTATCATAAAGTTGACGGGCATGTGATGCACGCTCTTAATTTTTAATCTAAGATCTTTTTCTAAACATGTATTGATATAAGGGATCTTACAGAATATTTGACAATTTCCAAAAAGGGTAATTATTGTTTATTTCTAGTACAGGGTCGTTAGTTAAATTAATAGTATCGCACCAAGGTTGAAATATGTATTATTATTTTTATACAAATAAATACACTACGAGAGACGATTTAAGATACTATAATCCTAGTTCTTGTAAAGCACAAAATAAATCATTCAATTTGACACTGACGTGAAGGGATTCAATATCATATTGTTTAGTGAATTCTCAGTTTGCTAATTTTTAGCGGTATTTGTACCAAGCACTAATAATTAGATTAATTAAATTTAACGATCTTCATTTTGTAATTGTTCATTTTACAACGTTATATGATTTATATTGGCAATTGGTATATTCTTTGAGCTGTATAATAATTCGTTAGTGTCAATAGTTTTCTAATAAACACATTAAAAAGAGATTCAAATAATCACAGACCCACACTTCATACACATTGAAAGGGACCAAATTTCATGCTAATATCATCTGGTTAGCTGCCGACGGGTAAGGTAAAGGTTCGAAATCCATTTGGGTTATGACTACCTTCTCAGAATCCTAGAAAAAAGAGTTCAATGTAATTATGATAACCGGGACTTAAGGGTACAATTAGTTTTTTCGACCACCTATATTTATTATATTTTTTGTAAGTGATTATGAATATAACTTTTCCTTTTTCTTTTAAACTTAAATCCCCAAATTGGTGTTTATTTGTGTGGGTGTAGAATGGAAAACAGTTTCGGAATAAAAAAATCTGTAACTTACACCCAACCAGGATTAAAACACCACTATCCGCGTCATCGGCAGTTGATTTATAGCGTAAAAGTGACGCATTAGACTATGTGGTCATTGATGCGTTACATGTAATCGAGTACTGTTGGTAGCTCTAATCTGGGTGTTTTTCTATTTTGATGTTTTCCCAATCTTTTTTTTTTCTCAAATGAACTGCATTGATGTGTGTATGATTTAACACGTCACATTCTCGTATTAGGTTGTACAACCGGTGACAAGGAGATGGGGGTTCGAATCCCAGTCAGGTGTAATAAGGGTGGTTTTTAATTAATGGTTTTCTACTCTTCCTCCTCCTTTATTATACCTATTACACAAGTGCAAAGGTGGAATTGTAGGAAACGTGAGATAAGGGCAATATTTCATAGTTTTTATATCAACACATTTTTGGGAAATAAAAATACTTAGCACCACGTCTTACTACCCGTTCTGATTATACACTTAAATACTAATTACGCTAATGGGTTAGGAATTGGTAAGGTTGAATATAGAGGAAGTTAACCAACATTTGGCTGGAGAGAGAGTGGAAAACCATTTAGGAAACCCCCCACCCCCAGTTTACGCGAGCGAGATACGAGCCTCGATCTCCCCATCCTCGGTGGCTTAGCTCAACATGAAACTAGCACGTTAGCTAACTATGCCACTGAGGTAGATTTTTGAAAATAATAAATGAAGTATTGCTCCAATATGAACCTAAATTTGAATTTTTTCACATGTTGATACGTACATTTCTTGAATATCTATCATAAGCATAACAGCATTAAATGTCAAAACATTTTTAAAATAATAAAAAAAATTGTCATTAAATTTCAGGTCAGTCTTGACAGATATCCGGGAACTGTTAATATTAAAATGTGAAAAAAAATTAAGCTCTATGTTTTTATTATTTGTTTATTATTCAACCTACTTTTAATAAAAATACATTTTGGTATAAAAAACTTCAAATGCCGTGACTAAAGCTCAACTAAGACGTGGGTGTATTTCAACATGAACTTACTTCCCTTAGCGCAAACACATTAGCATAATTAAAATACACATAGCCCGAACAAGGGGTAAGATCCTGTAGTAGAAACTAAACATTCTATATCCAGTAAAACAAGTTCATGGTTTAATTATTTGTTTGGCATTTTAAATCAAAAATTGAATAAGATAATATGATACTTGTGCATCAATTATAAATAAAATTTCAGCATCACATAAAAAACAAAAAATGCAATGTTTCATAGTAAATATTTAAAGAGACGCTTCAAGTTCCTGTGACGTGTAGGTGTACTTGAGTTGGCAAGGTTGATTCTAAGAGCTTTTAGATCGAAAGACAGCTGATGTATTAGCAGGGTTTATAAACACACACATAAAATTGAGTAATTTGATCCAGTTACAAATGTATATACCTACTTGAAAATAAACAAGTTAATGTTTGTATATTTGTGTGCAGAGTGTCTTACTACCCATCTGGACTAGTCCTAATATTTGCACCAAGTAGAAATATGTAAGAGAAGTTACACTATAGAGAAAATGTCACAGAAACTGTGGGATAGGTGGCCTGGTGGTCTAGGGGTAAGGTGTCAGACTTCTGTGCTAGGGGTTTGGGGTCTGATTCTCAGTCCTAGCACAGATCTATCTGATTACCAAAACCTTCCTTCACCTCTGAAAATACGTGTATTAATCACAAATTGTTAATGTGTGGAATGTCAGGCCTCCACCGTGGTTCGGATCCCACGTTAAGTTGTAGGTCCTACATTTCATCTAACAATCACCCTACCATTACACATTAGCATAAGTGCGTATAGCCCGAATGGGTAGTAAGACGTGGTGCTAATAATATTATTATTAATAATATTTATTATTAATATTATTAATAATAATAATATTATTATTAATATTATTATTATTAATAATAATAATATTATTAATAATAATATTATTATTAATAATAATATTATTATTATTAATAATAATATTATTATTATTAATAATAATATTATTATTAATAATAATATTATTATTAATAATAATAATAATAATAATAACAACTGTGGGATAATAAGACAGGAAAATGCTTAGGAAAAAATATCTACGTTATTCCCAGTTTGTATTTTAGTCTTGAAAAATCCTCACCGGTGGAACAAACTAAGAGAAGTTGACACTTTAAACGGCAGGCCCAAAGATGCAAGTTTGTTATATAACATTTTGTGGCAAGTTTTCAAAACCAAACTACTAATTTATTTTTCATCGTGAAGACTAATGATAGTATTTAATTAGTATTAAATTGCTGCTTCCCACCGGCACCTTTCCGGTTGTTTTCCGACGGGCTTTATATGCGAGAGTATCATCCTCCCTCCCCCCCCCCTCCATTCCCTTAGAGATCGCACCTTTACTTCAGCTAAATTTTCTACAAAAATAATCTAATCACAACAATACTACTGTTTAATATAAAATACTTGATTTTTTTTGTAACATCCGGCTATAAGCCACACTTACGAAAGAATATCATCAAATAAGCTTCCCTAATAGAGGAGCAATTTTATTATTAATTTTAATTTTACATGAGTTTTTGTTATTAAATCCAACGTCCGCTACTACAATATCATCCCCACGTATATTAATGGTTAGGAGACAGCCCCTATTCTAAGATAACGTACAGTCAGTTTTAAAAGAATATGTTCAGCATCTTAAAAAAACAACAACCATAGAATAAGCGTTTGGATATAAATAAAATAAGCTTCAGCTATGATTAAGCAGTTGATTAATTTTGTATTTATTAAACCAAGAAGCCGTCAATATTTTAATATTTATGACATTTTGAACAGATATTTGAACATTAGATCCTAACTAAACTTTTCAAATGCATAAAGCAGGATCAATGGCGTTAAATGATCAATAGTAAGCTAGGTAAACGCATATTCCCTAGTATTTGCAATTTGTTTTGTTCAAAATATATTTTTAAAAATTAGAATATATTATAACTAATGGCGTTATAATTTAAAAAATGGATTTATAACATCGCGTCTTGCCTGTTCAGGCTATACACATATATCATAGTTACTCTAATGGGATTGGGATGAAGAAGGAAGCATCTTAGAGGTAATATAGCTGCATTTGCATAGAAGAGGAGTGGAAACCATTGAGTAAAGATCACCCCCAGTAGACCCAAATGAGATTCGAATACCGATCTCCCCATCATTCGCATGCCAGTCTGATAAGAGAAAGATGCCCTAGACCATTCATTCACTGAGGTGGGTAAAAAAAATCTAACTTTCAAAATATAGTCAACAATTTAAAGTAAATTTAAATAAATATAGCCTCGTCTGGCTAGTATTATATTCTTGAAATTATTTGTTTTCCCCATAAAACTTCTATACACACATCCTTTATCAAGTCTATCAACAACCATATTGAATGATGGTCAAATGGTCTAAAAAGATCAAATTTCTTAGTGAAATGTACTAGCAAGGATGTTGAGATCGGAGTTCAAATCTCGGTCAGGTAAATAAAGGATGATCTGCTATATATTTTTCCTTACTACCTCAACACAAATGTAGGTAGGCCCCTACACATATCTCTAATTCACCCTTCCTTTCTCAAACACATTAGTGCAAATAGTACATGTGTGTAAAGCCCAAACCGTTATTGAGACTGTAGGGAGGGGGGAAAATAAAGAGGAACAATTGATTAAAATCATAGTAATTGTATCGATTTGAACAGTTATACATATTTAGTACCACGTCTTACTATTCGTTCGACTTATACGCTTAAGTACTAATTATTCTAATGGGTTAGGGATCGGGAAGTTTAAATATAGAGGAAGTGAAACTAAATTTGCATGGAGAGAAAGAGAGAGAGTTAAAGCATTAAGGAAAAGCCACCCTCAGCTCATCCGATTGAGATTAGATCCTTGATCTCCCAGTCCTCGGCAGTCTAGCACAACACGAAACTAACGCGTTAGCTAACTACGCCACCGAGGTGGATATTTAAATAGTTAATTATTTAGCTTGTTAGCTAGGCATAAATTGAACAGTATTGATTCAAAGGACGTACGGCCATTTTAGAATATTTGGTTAGGAACGTATGTTGAATAATATGTTATTAATTTCGTTAAATAGGTTGATTTTAGTAATAATAAGCCATTATACGTTTTACAAGATATCTTAAAATGAACTCAAACCAATACATTCGCAAAAGATCGCAGAAAATTGAAAGCGATCTCATACCAAAATAGCTAAATGCATACATAATTTGTAGCGATTGTAACCAACCACTAGCCATTTTATTATGAAACAGAGCTTATATCCGTATGGTTTTAATGAAAACCGCAATTTCATGAAGCGAATGAAACAACCCGCATCCACGCTTAGCTTCCGCCTATACTTTCCCTTCTCAGATAATTGCGTGAAGGGTTGGAATTAAACTGTTGTGGTGGGTTGAGTAATGATTTATTCAGTATTAATACCTTCACTGTCTAACAACTGCCCTTTTAAATGGCATCGATGTTCTCAATCCTCACTGATACTAGGATACAAACAGTAACCATTTATATCAATTGACTTTTAAAATGATACAATAAAAAAATAGGGCAGCTCTTTTCTATTCCAATTTATTTTCTATCAATGATGGTTGATCCCGGCTTTGAATGAAAGTCCAATTTAATAAGAAGAACCTTTTAGAAAATAAAAACAAAAATTTATATGCAAACATTAATACACTTTTAATTTATTGTTAATGCTACTATCAAAAGGGATCAACTCACTTACATTGTATGAGGAAAATAAATTTAGGGTTTTCTAGAACCAGGGGCTGATTAAAATGTTTGGTCCAAAAAGGGATGAAGATGCTGAGGAGTTGAAAATGTTACATAGTGATGAGCTAAATACACTGTACTCATAGCAATACATTGTTAGGATAGTCATATCTCACATATTACGGTGTGCAGGATATGCAGTGCGAATGGGGTAGTCTAGAACCGTACTCAAGGTATTGACTGGCAAAACTAATGGAAAGAGACCTTTAGGAAGATCTAGAAGTAGATGGGAGGATAACATAGGAATAGACCTGAAAGAGATAGGGTGTAATGAGGTGGACTAGATCGAACTAGCTCAAGATAGGGATAAGGTGTAATGAGGTTGACTGGATAGAACTAGCTAAAGATAGGTATAAGTTGTAATGAGGTGGACTTGATAAAACTAGCTCAAGATAGGGATAAGGTGTAATGAGGTGGACTGGATAGAACTAGCTCAAGATATGGATAAGGTGTAATGAGGTGGACTGGATATAACTAGATAAAAATAGGGGTAAGGTGTAATGAGGTGGACTGGATAGAACTAGATCAAGAAAAGGATATCGGTGTGCTTTTGCAAGTGTGACAATGAACATTTGTGCTCCTAATGTCAAAGCGTAAGTAAGTAAGTACTATCAAAAGGGAAAGCCACAAATAAAATTATTTGAAATATGACTGGGTAAATATAGATATAGTAATATTTCTAAGTGTCATAAAAGGCCCGTCCTATGAGAATTTGACTGTATTTATTTTTAAGACACAGGTGAGCTCTAGCACCCTCTAAGCCTCCAACTAATCCCCACCGCGCCCTAAAAAAAAGAATTAGTGGATATGTGGACTCAAAGAAAAGCTTGTCAAGTCTGATTTGCTAGTGATGGAAAGAAAGGTCTGGGATCGAATCCTGAATAATTGTAGTGGAGGTAGTTTTTACTTAAATAATTTATCACTCTACTGTATCGTCACTTCTCCTATCTAATAGTAGAAGTGACGAATACATTTACAACTTTATCCAATGAAGGATTGGGAAGGATAAAACATAAGAGAAATATACAAGTCTAACTATTCAGTTTATTTAAATCCAAACAAGTTAATAGAATTACATAAGGTTTAAATAGATCTTCGATTAAACAGTCCTTTGCTAATCAAGAAATTAAATCAGTTACCATAGATGTATACATCTCAACAGGGAAGAATTAAAGTAAACACCTAGGTAACTAGGAATAAACAGAAGTAAGGTTGAGTCTATTTTTGAGTCTAGTAACTCTTCAAATTAGAACTAATCTAGGTTGTTAAGATAATATGGCCGGTCTATTCCTAATTAGTACTGCCTGGACAATCAATAGTATATTTATACTTCCACCCAATCTTGGGCAAACTATAATTGTGCAAACTATAATTGTGCAAACAATAAACGTAATAACTAATACAAACGGTGCCAGAAGGGGACCGGAGACTAAGCACTATCCCCGCGGGCCACTACTACGAACTAGTAGTGCTACCACAGGTTGCACACCATAAAAAGATACACTAAAGCTAAATAATAGGGAATGGTATCAGTCACAAATCTAGCTAGTTCATTGAACAAAGCGTTAAATAACCTTATTTATACCATTATGTGATTCTAAGCACTAAGTAAGCCGTAACATGGCCTTATAGTTTAGGGTGTTAAGATATTTCCCTATTATCTAACATTATGTCATAAGGACATAGAAAAAGAATTCAGAAACACTGACGTATTAAATCATGTCATGTGGAGCTAGCTAAATAGAGTATAAAGCCCATCATTCAAAACTACGCCATGTGGGCCTCAAAAATAAGTCAGGAACTCTGACAGAAAAAACTATGTCATATGGACATATAAAAAGAGAAAAAACTCTAACAATCAAAACTATACCTTATGAACATAGAAAAACAAGTCAAAAACTCTGACACAAAAACTATGTCTTATGGACGTAGTTTAGCAAGATTACTAAGGCTCTAATGCAGATTATAGCATTCAGATACTCATAGTATCAGACGAGGCTTCATCTCTGGCGAGGTGGAGAGACCGACACTTCACACATCGCATCAACCAGTCGCTTTGTTCACGGATGTAGATTTAGGTCCAAGTTGTTCTTCCGTCGAATTGATACTATAGAATAGAAAATGTGAAGCGAGGAATGACTGTTTTATGCAAACAGGACTGACGTATTTGGGGAGGGTCTCCAGCCGGACACAAAGGGGTAAGTTGAGTTTGCAAAATTGCGCCGAATGACAACTAGCACTAGAAGACGGCGTGGAGAACTCTAAAAGAAACTCTGTCATTTCATCTAAGTGGGACCTGCAAGTAAGATGTCGTTTTGCTGAACCTCCAGGAACCGTCAACTGGGGAATTTTCCTGAGGTTTGGGAGTTTCCCGGTAACATGTTTTCACCGTGAGTTAATATCTGCCACACATTATTAGAATTTATTAGTTCTTGTATTTATCATGTTAATATGTAATTCTAAGAATACGTGTTAAACGGGACGTTTACATGTTACACTACCTCCAAACGAATGAGGATATATTTCTACTTAGATTTTACCTTTCTCAGTTTCTACTCGACAAGTGTAGTTATACAGATGTGGACCACTTGTACGGGTAGTAAGAAGTAATTAAAAATAACCCTCTTAGAGACTGGTTTGAATCCCGTTGAGGTTGAAATGTAATATCACCGTGAGAAAAACAATGAGAAGTACCTGCAATTTAGAGTTAGCTAGAAGTGTAGTCCAAGGTATTTATATTCCCAAATGCTTAAAAGTAGCAATAACAATTTATACATTTATATTCAAAATTATGTTGGTGTTTCGCTCAATCTAGCTAAATGACGATGAAGTTACAGACAAAGCCTGCTATCTTACTGATAAAAATAGTTACTGTTTAAGAAAAAATATTTCCACTGTTTGGACGTATTACGTTGTTACAAATTTTGTGGATTTGTAAATTTTTTTTAAATAATTTAGCTATAATCAAAGTAGGCCTATATCTAGTAAGCTTGGATGTAAGATAATATTGAATACTAAACCGATATTTCATCAACGCTATACAGGCTGCCCTTAAAATATTTATCTTGACTCAGAAGTCAGCTGTGCGAATGAATAAAAAAAGCAGGAATTTTATAACTAAACCTTGTACTAAATATCTTACTTAAGACATCTTCCACTTTTATGATCATAATATCTAACAGGCTATTAAAAATCTGATAATTTATTTACTTAAATCAAAAGATTCTATTTAAATCAAATATGTATTTTACACAGATTAAACTATAACAAACATTTAGCATTTAAAAGGTGAAAGGTAGCTCAATGGATTAACGTAATATATTCATACAGGCATTGAGGGTTTTTACAACCTTATAATATACATCAAGTTACCTTTCTAAGAGAGTTTTCTCTCCCTTGATACAAGTGTGATAGAAGATATATTTAAATAAGGCTAGTTCACTTTGTCTACTGTAAATCGTTTTGCTTAAGATTACTTTTTATCTCTGAAAGTCAGTTTAGTTGTATTCGCTTCCTCGGGTGTTGTTCGTTCTCAGCTGAACTTCCAAAACAGAAAACACGTCAATTGGAAAGGGTCCAAATTAAACACAAGGGTACAAGCCTTTAATGTCGTCGGAGCTCTTTGGCACACGTCTTCAACAGGGTCACAGTGTGAAGTCTATGTCACACGCACCAACTTTTGGAGGAAATGTTAAAAAAAAAATTAACCAAGAAATTGTTTAATACGATTTAAGGGGAAAAAAATCTACATAAACGATCATATTATAATAGTACTTGCTTACAATTTAGATAGAGAGAGAGAAGAGAGCATATTAATTCCACAAATTTCTAAAAACCTTTGGTACTACCGATCTCACAATCAAAACATTAGATAACGTTTTGGTTTTAGACATTTGAATGAAATGGAAATAAGTAATAGCACTCTGATGAGAAACTGTGTATATTGATTTACATCCTCTATAATTTAAACCTATTTTCTATATTAACTAAAGAATATTTTAATAGCTTGCCTATTTTTTGGTTCAAGCCCTACCAGTAAACTAATACAAAAAAATACTAAAATATATATATTTTTTAAAAGGACAACATTTACATTATTAGAAGCTTAAACAACACATTTTATTAACTCCATTCTAATATTTATAAACAGATTTTTACTAAAGACATAAATGTCTATATTACTTCAGTAAATAGTTTTAGAGATGTGATTTAATATTATTTATCTTGAGATAATTTTTAAGCTAACCCTAAAGTCATTCTCTTCAAATTGTTTACAAAGTCATTCTACAAGAAAAAACAAAAATAATATAACATTTAGTATATCTTTAAATGGCAATGATTACATACAATAATAATTTGTTCGTTGGTTTCCACATCACTATTTAATCTAAGTTTATTATCTCACCATGAAAATTTATGTAGTTTGACCTTTTAACTATATTGGTGGGTGGTCGAAATAAACTTTAAACGTGTCTAGTATGATTTTCCAGTGACCTGGAAGTTGGGGCTCAAATACAGGTGTGCTGAACCAGTGATTGAATGTTTTTACTGTCTCGCTTGACACAAATGTATATTAAATTACCCCTAAATTATACCTTCCTCATTCTTGCTCCATTAGTGTGATTAAAAGTGGATATCCCATTCACGTATTATTAAGACGTGGTGCCAAGAAATGTAACATTTTAACTTTAATTAAATCAATAATTGTAAGAATATAACTCAATAGATCATTGGTAGCCTACTCAAACGTTAGTAAATAAATTATATATATATATATGAATGACAGAATTTTAAGGCTTACATTAAGTGCGAATAGCCAGTGGACCACTTTCTGCAAAAAGAAACCTTTGATCACAAATGTACTGAAATTTAAACTATCTATCTTGGTGTAGTAGTTTTGATCCTTTAACACCGATGTTTCGTTTTCCTTCTCTTTTCTTCTCTCTCTTCGCTTTCTACTGTATGACCGAACACTCGCCAAGAAGTCTTTGACATTTACTGAAATGTTGTCATGTCTTATTAGTCCAGAGTTATGAGACCTCCACTGGTCTAAAATGAGGAAAGCAGGGAGCTTCAATAGAATTAAAAATTTGGCCTACTTACCTATATCTTACCTTTTATCTACATAGACTTTGAATTTAGTATTTTATAACTGGTATAAAGACATATTTTAATTTATTATGACAACTGAATTTTTGTCTTTTAATGCTTTATTTATTATTGATAAGGAATCTAATGTCTTATAAGCTAGACATATTTTGGAATTACATTTATACTTTCTGTTTTATTTTAACTAAATATACATTTTACTTTGAGTTAGCTAAAACTTACACAATCAACAAATTTAATTAAGAAAGCCGAAGAATTTAAAAGCAAAAAATATTCGTACCAATGGGCTCAATCATGTAAATGGCAGTTATGATGCATCAATATCTCTTAAACATTAATCAATTATATTAAACGATCAATTATGATGATATTAAGAATGTACATTAATTTTAAGGTAAGCTATACTTATATTTTTCGTCATTCATCTTATTTTCAGAAGTGAAAAATTTCCTGTTAAAAGTAGTTGAAAACGAGCTACTCTTAGCTATAAAAGACAATTAAAATTATATAATTCAAGATGTAATATTTTTAATCTATATATATTTGTTGATATCTTTAACCTTCGCTTTGTCATGAGGAATTTCTTAAACTAGCACACCAGTTCTTGAATAATTTCATATTAATTAGCGTTTGCAAAGTGACGTCCCTCTTAATTAATTACTTTTCTCAACAAATTTTGTTAGAAAACCAATTCAAAACATCACATTAATATAATTTTATACTGAGCGAGATAAAAGCTATACTAGGCAATTTCTATATCCAGTAAAATAAATGTGTAGTTAGATTGTTTGTTTGGAATTTAATCTAAAATGAATAAAATAATACGATACTTGTGCATTGAGTTGAAATACAATTTTAATATAGCATGGATAAACAAAAATGAAGTGTTTCATCGCAAATATTTATAGTTATTGTGAAGTGTAAGTGCATTTTATTTGTCAAGGCTAATTCTGAGTGCTTTTAGTTTGAAAGACAGCTAATGTATTAACAGGTATTATAAGCACACACATGCAATTGAATAAACAGTGAGAGTCAATCACAAACGTATAGACTTGCTGGGAAAAAAAACCACAAGTGTTTGTTTATAAATTTGAGTTCAACGTGTCTTGCTACCCGTCTGGAATAGTGCCTAAATTTGGAATAAGTAGGTATAATTAAGATAAGTTAGACTACAGAAAAATGCTACAGCAATAGTGTGTTGATATGACAGGAAAATATTTTAATATATATATATATATATATGTATATATTGTACACCCAGTTGGTAACTGAACTCTGAACTTCACCTCACCGGGCAACCAGATTAAGTGAGACTAACAACATAGACAAAGATGCGAGTTTGTTAAAAAAAATTAGTATTTAAAACCATACTTTTAATTTATTTCTCATCGTGAAGACTAATAATAATATCTGGTTATTAAAATTCTGGTTCCCACCGTTACCTCTCCGGTAGTTTTCCCACAAGTTTCATGTGCGGGAGTATCACCCATCCCTCCCTCTGTCCCCTTGAGAACCTCCTCCCCCTTTTTTCCTTCAACTAACAAGCATACCCTTGGCAGATCAGACTACCTTCACTTCTCCAATTACACAACGTAACAACGTGGCTTGCAAGGAAACAATGGGTGACGCGGTTTCTGGTTACCCATTGTGTATCGAATTGCATGACGAGTATCAAACCTTGCTATTATTTCATACTATCAAATGACTAACTCTTTGTAGTTGGGAAAAAAAAGTTATACTTTAAAGTTCCTACCATTTAAAAGATTTATGAATATCCATAGATTGATACCCGCTTCGGCGTCCAAATAGTCTAAATCAGCCGTCATAAACCTATAGTCCGCGGGATGGGTCCTGTCCACTAGTTGATATTATCTCTATGGCTAAATATTTAGTCAGCAAACAATTGTGGTCATAAGAATAGACTCATTAATCTATAGTAGCAATCCCCCGCACGGTGATGCCCGTGACCCAGTGCGTTATAAGAATTAAATAGCCCCCTCCCTCCCCCCATGGTGACCGATTTCATTTTGAAACGTTATCTCTGAAACGTAATTCTAAACCAGATTAAAAATATTTTTATTAAAAAATTTGTTAAAAATAGCCTAATTAAAAAGTTAATTAAAAATTAAAAATCCGGCTTCGAGGTGCATTAGGATCCTCTTCAGTCCACCTATATTAAAATTTCATATCTCTGCGTGCCGTAGATTTGGCTGGGCATCTCACACAAACAAACAAACAAACAAACATACAGACAAACACTTCCTTTTATTATTATAGATATAAGACAATTACAATTTTTGGTTCGGAATCTTTTCCAAACTGCTTTAGCAATTTTTTTTAACCCATACATTCCACGATATCAAAATGGGTTACTGACCCCTGTAAAACATCACACTTGCAATAGACTGGACTGTTGGTAACGGGGGTATCCTTGTTCAAATCCCTGTCAGGTGTACTGACGGTGGTTATTCCTAAATGGTTTTCCATTCTCTCTCCAAGCAAATATGGGTAGTTTCCTCTGAATTCAACCTTCCTCATTCATAACACAATAGCGTAATTAGTACATATGCATACATCCTGAATGGGTAGTAAGACGAGCTGATAAAAAAAATTAAATAATGAGATAATGAGAGATGAAGGTCAAAACTAGTTTATTTTAGGCTTTATGGTGTCAAAGAGTTCGGGATTTAAATCCTGGCCAATTGTTTGGATGGGTATTTTTCTTAATTGGTTTCCCTCTCCCCCTTCACGCAAATGAGGGTTCATTTATTCTCAATTATATATTCTACATCACGACTCCATGGTTGTGGTTAAAGATGCTTATACCAAATGGATTATAAGACCCGGTAAGGAACCTTTTTTAAATATAAGTAAATATGTCTAATATTTTGACACCAAGTTTAACGAAGGAAAATATATTATAATTTAAAAATATTATATTATAGTATATCTTAACAAAAAAGGTTTTTCAAATTTATTGACTACCTTTATAGGAAAAGCATTTTCTTTAAGTATAATTAGTAATTTTTTTGAATAGGCTTATCAAATAAATTATTATAAATCTACATTTTAGCTAAATTTATTTTTGAAACACTAAGCGTTTCTATGAAACTACATTATCACTTGTTGAGGATATAGAGTATGATATTTTTATTCTTATCTATGATACTTAGTCATGCTATGTTTAAGATTAAATTAGTCTCAAGAAAAATTAGGAGAGAGTATTACTACAAACATGTAGCAGGGATTCAAACTACCCACCCGCTATAAATATCTATTAAGAAAAATAAAAATTAGTGCTAAAAATACCGGAAATAAAGAAACTATATTCTTATGGAAGGATATACAATTTCTATAAAATACACTGATGAATATTTATGAAATGTTATAAGAATGAATACGAGATAAATTTACACCTGATATTAAATAAGTAATGAAAACCATGAAAAAATTGCATCCATCTCATTAAGTTATGTTTTATTGAATCTGTATCAGTTTAGCACAATCCCAAAGTAGTAGAATTCGAAAGCATTGCCTGGGGTATGAGGAATAGAATAGAGGAATGTTATTTTGCTCAGCTTTGCTTGTAGTCATTGAACCCACAATTACGTCAGAAATTTAATTTGAATACCTTGACTTCGAGTTAAACTTTCGCTCTAAAAATGTCATTATAGTTCCTACTGTACATACACTATATTTAGGATTATTTTTTAAAGGTTAGAAATTATTGAAAGAAACAGGGGAAACCTTGCGCACTTTAATTTTTACATTTTTAATTTTATTAATATATTTAACGCTCTCTTTATTAATCGACTGATTATATCAGCACACGAGAATTTCTATGAGTGAGAATGAAAGGGTCATCCAATTTTGCCAGGAAAGGTATTTATTTTCACATTATAACATCCAGAGTTATTTTAAATGACACAATTGACATGTGACCAAAGACTTTAGTTCCCCTCCAAACGAGGTTGTGCTACTGATTTTTATCTTTCAAGATAAATCCCTCAACCCCTGCTGGATTTGAACCAACTAACCTCGGGTCATGAGGCGAGCACTTTAGCCCAAGACCACCCAGGTCGATATTTGCGCGCTTTAAGACGGAAGTAAGATACAAGATGGTATTGAGGAAGTCGAATCTCAAAGGAAGTGTATTTTAACTTGCGTATAGGAAGAGTGTGAAACCATATAAAAAAAACCCAACCTTAGTACACTTGAGAGGGATACAATTCAAACACCCACTACCCAAGCACTTGTAATTCAGTCTAACACAAGAGCTATGATTTCCTTGCGAATGCTGATGTAGAAAAATGTAATCATTTTCATTTATTTATTTGAGGTATTTAACGAGCATTTTCTGAACCGACTGATATCGGCGCACGATAATTTACATGAACAATAGTGATAGTCTACCAATTTTGCCGGGAAAGGTATTTTCTTATACCTTCCAGGGTTATTTTACATGCCAAAATCGAGATGAGACCAACGGATTTACTTCCCCTCCTTAGGATATTGTGCTACGTATTTTTATCTCTCAAGGAAAAGCCATCAACCTCGACTAGGATTGAACCCATTAACATCGGGTCCTGAGATGAACGAAGTCTCTACTTCAGGACCACCGAGTTCGATGAAAGATAATATCAACTTAGTTTTATCTATGAAAGTTATTTAGAGGATCATTCTTTTTAATACGGAGATAATGCTCACAAACGGGGAAGGTATCTCTCGTTAATTTTACGAGTACTTTTACGTGGGCATTAGTTGGGAATGTGAGTTGTAAAACCCAAAGTAGTCTTATGTTAATCTCTAAACTATATACATGCATTGTAGTATCGGCTCTGACGGATCTAACGCAAATGATCTGAGTTTAGGTATATGTCTGAACAAATTAAAATTAACCTTAGGTGGCCTCTAAAAATAAACGACTACATACTCAGGTGAAAAATAATCCAAGTCAATATTTTTATTGTCCAATTCACGGGATTTGTAGGAAAGCCCAGCATACGTTCAGACGTTTTGTGATTTATATACAAATTAACAGCTCAATATTTTATTTTAGAGAACGAAGATGCATTTTTTTACATCTGGAATCTTGTTTAAATTCACTTAATATTTATGCTGCCAATAGTAAAATGAGAAAATCTTACAGACGCGCATATCATGATGGAATAAATTGTCAAGCTATTATATTTGTTAGCTACGATTATTGCCACATCGAAATATCATATTCTTTTAATTTAAAAATGACACATCCCAAGCCGAAACTGGATGCGTTATCTGATAACTTGTTATCGTAACTGATAACTTGTTATCGTAACTGATAACTCAAATTTAGGCGACAACTTCCACACATCCATCACAGACTCTGCCTTAAAATACGAGTAAAGAATGATGACCCCAAGCACGGAACGACTCCTAGATAATTAAGTGGTTAGAGCATTGACGAATAAAAACGTGTACAGGTGTCATTTTTAATTTCAAAGAACATAATATTTAGATGCAGTTATATCTGTAGCTAACAAATATAATAGCTTGACTATTTAATCCATCATTAGCTTTGTTCGGTTTTTTAAAAAATTCTTCCCAACGGAATACAATTAAACTATTTATCCCACGGTTCGGATATAACACAACGTTGATCCGTATTTGACTCACAAGCTGTGGATTTCCCATTCGACCACTGAAGCAGTTATTATTATTATTATTATTATTATCACCGCGTCTTACTACCCGTTCGGGTTATACGCACTTACGCTAATGTGCAATGGTAGGGTGATTGTGAGATGAAATGGGGGACCTACAGTTTAACGTGGAATCCGAACCACGGTGGAGACCTGGCATTCCACACATTCACAAGTTGTGATTAATACACGTCTTGTCAGAGGTGAAGGAAGGGTTTGGCATTCAGATAAATCTGTGCCGGGACCGAGGATTGAACCCCGGACCCTCAGCACAGAGGTCTGACACCTTACCCCTAGACCACCAGGTCACCAAGCAGTTATTAAACTTTTATTTTATTACTAACCTCTTAGCTGCATTAATTATAATCTTCTAACTTTAACAATTTTTCAATGTGTATTTTGAATAATTTATATAGTGCTGCTATCTGTTAGACAATCATTAGACCTAATGTACTTTATATTCTGAGTGAAATAAGTTTGTCATATTTAAATTAATAAAATAAAACTATCTGCTCAGTCTTTATAGGGTTTAAGATATACAAGCTGTAATTATATAGATTTTCCATTTAGTGAAATCTCGTGAAATTGGGAGATTCTAGAAGCCTTCTTGTCTGACTATAAACAAGGAAATGGGCTCTTCCAACTTCACTTTCCCTACAACCCCACTATAGCTAAGGTCCACGGCTCGCTAAGATTCAGATTTCAAACTTTAAATCTGCAGTGCATTAAATAAACCTTTCATTCCGACTGTGATAATCTCTGAATAATCGAGTGTCATTCCATTTGAATAGATCAAACATAATTTATAGTCCTGTGCTTCCAATATAAAACAGATCTGATGTTTCCGTGCTTTTAAAACTACGTTTTCACGTAGTTAATAATAATCCCATGGTGGAAAAGGTGCAGGTACGAAAAGAGAACCTGATAAAAACAACGTTACAGTTTTAATAATTTACGATGTGAAAGCTTGAGAATAAGAAAAATATAACGCTTTAAAGTTGTTGTCCTTGAAAATATTTGTAACGTAATTTCCCCCTTGATAGCTTGTAACTTTCAAATGGTATCGCTGAACAAAGGGATCTTCTGGGAATGAAAAGGGTTTCAGTGTCTGAGAAAAGGAGTCAAATATTGTTGTTGCTAAACGTAAGACTATACTCGATAATACCCTCTCCACCAATATAATGGCTATATATATATATATATATATGAACATATATATAAAAAACAAATATTGACATATTAGGTCAACTTTATAGTGGACCTTCCTTCTAGAAAAATAATATTTACACGCCCTTACCAATAACAACTTTTTGTTTACTACAGAATGTACCAATATTGTTGTAACCAATCGCTTTTCTTTTGTTTCAGATCAGCATTCAGAATGTCAAACAGGACGTTAACAATGTGTCAGATAAAATGAGTTGTCACTGTAGACTTATGTTCATACAATAATGACCAACATATTCAGAAATTTTTTGTAATTTAAAATTAAATATGAGACCCACTTCAGTGGCTGGATAGTGTAAGGCGTAACTCTCGTGTTGGACTGGGCTTCTGATGACGGGGATATTGAGGTTCGAGTCCACGTCTGATCTACCTACTGATAGGGGTTAATTCAAAATTGATTCAAACTCCCCTTTCACTCAAATTTGGGTAAATTACCTCTCAAATTATTCCCTCCCCCTCTTTAAACTATTGGAGTAATGATCATATTATATCCGTATGAAATAAAAAGGTAGTAAGACGCGGTGATACATAAGATTATATAAATAAATAAAAATGCATTGCCCGTGGGCTGCGTTTTTCTTTTCAGACACTCTGTATAATATATGTTCATGCTACGCGTCTTAATACTTGGACCATCCGCATATTTAATCTTATTGGTAAGGGATTAGGAATTTATAGAAACCTTAACCAAATTAATTTAGGGATAAAGTGTGAAACCTATTAGGATTTACACTTCAGTACACCAAGCCTGGGTTAAAACCCTGACATTTCCCTCTCCAGAAAAAAAAGAAAGAAAAAAATACGTGACTTAAGCCTTTTCCGTTAGTGAACTTGGTTTGTGAGCCACGTGTTTTGTTAACGATTAAACGGCTGGTCGTATATTTAATTAAAGTATTAGGGATGAAAAGGGATAATTTAGAGTAAATGTAACCTTATTTCTGTGGCTAGAGCAGAGGTTTCCAACTGGCGGCCCGCGAGACCACTTTTTGCGGCCCGCGCAATCATTTTAAGATTTTTTTTTTAATCTCAAGAGAAGTTATAAAAAATATTTCATAGCTTGTTCAAAAGATGTATTAATATTCATACGGCAAAAATGATTAAACGAAGTTGATAAATAATTAATAGTCAGCCGTTCTACAAGTTACGCACTGCATCTCTAGCCCAGCAAGGCTTGCTGGCTACTCCTCCCGTCTCCACTCACGCTCAATCGCGCTTGCTTGACGTGTAATGAAGTTTCACAAGTTACTGTCCATTTTGAAGGCTTTGTTTTGTGTTGAGTGTGAAGTGTACCGCTGCTTGAGTCTTTTACGTGTAAAAATAAATGGTACGGCGCACCGCACAGACTTTCTCTCTCTTTCTATAAACTCGTAAGATTTCTGAACGGAATAATGTACATTGTATCATCACCACTCCACATAAGAACACGCATAAAATAATATACAATGATATAGAATCAATGAGAAAAGAGGCGCATCTTTGTCCACCTAAGAGCATTTCAAACAGTTTAATGTCTTCCACAAGGGTCAACACTTCGTATTAAAATTTCGATTTCTGGTTAAAATTTTAACATTTTATAAGGTGTTGCAGATCTTCAAGTCATCGCATTGATATTTAATTATTCATTTATACATTTTGACCAATAAAAAATGTAAATATTGACTATTGAGTCTAAAATGGAGATAGATCATTGCTATGCAAACATTTCTCCTAAGAGATTTAAGGAAAAATAACATACTTTTTTAGATACTTATATTTAATTACTCTATGGCATTGGAGAATTATTGCGTTAAGACTTAAGTAGTATATGTTTACAACTAAAGCTCACAAAATTGTATTAATATATTTGCAAATATCTCAGAAACTGTTGCTTTTATAAAAATATATGTCAAATAAAAGTTTTTTATTTCTAATAGTCCTACAATTTTGCAATGATAAGTTGTTTAGTTTCTCCAATAGTTGTGGAGATACGGAAATTAACGCTTCTGTAATGTACCCTAAAAATCATTTTCATAGGAAAATGAAAATAGCCAGTTTATTTATAATCTTAATCAACGCCTAGATACGAATTTTAATCAAAATCGTTTGAGCAGATTTTGAGAAAACCAAATTTTTCTCTTTTCGCCCTTCAGTAAACTACCCTTAATTTTAAGTTTTTATAGACACACAGACAGACGGCATTGCAAAGACTATTTTTTAGGGTTCGGGGGGTCATGAGACGTCGACATCCATCAACATTTCAGGTTAGTTTTTTTTACGGTCGCAATACTTAAACTTTAATGTCCAAAAAGTTAAAAAATTTCATATAATTGCGTATAGATTGAAAGTTATTGATTTTATAAAAATATGTTTCGGATAAAATATCTGTATTATAAATATATATACATATTTGTAATGCTAAGTAATTTCATATCTCAAATAGTTTCGGAGCTATTATAAAAAATGTTAATTTACGCATCAGACCGGAGCCCTTAAAGCCATTTTGCCGAAATATTGAGAGTAGCCATTTTGTTTGGAATATTTATTAATGTTCATAAATGAAATTTAATCAAAATCGTTAGAGCCGATTTTGAGAAAATCGACTTTTTCTCTTTTTTCCCTTCAGTAAACTACCCTTAATTTTAGGGGTAGATATCCAATTCCAAAAACCCCTCGGGGCAACCCTATGAAAACCCTAGATATGAAGTTTCAGCTCAATCGGTAAAATAGTTTAGGCTCTAGTTGGAGGTACAGACAGACAGACAGACAGACAGACAGACAGACGGAAATTCAAAAACAACTTTTTCGGATTCAGGAAGTCATGAAACGTCAAAATTCATCAAAATCTCGAGTTCGATTTTTTTGACGATCACCATACTTTCTCTACCTGTAAGATAGAGAGAAAGTAAAAATGAGCGGAAACTCAAAGAAACGCAAAATTGAAAATGAAAACAGAATTTACAAGGAAACTTGGGAGAGTGACTATTTAATTACTAACAACAGTGGGAAGCCTCAATGTTTGGTATGCATGAAAATTGTGTCTGTACCGAAGGAGAACAGTGTTAAACGATACTACTCAACAATGCATGAGAACAAGTATGCAACATATAAAGAAGAGGCTCGACACGCACTGGTCGCAGACTTCAAAAATAAATTAAAACAGCAAACAGGTATGTTTAGTAAAGTCTTCCAAATAAGTCATCTTCCCTGTACGCTTCCTACGCAGTGTTGCTTGAACTTGCAAAGGCAAAAAAAAAACCTTCATTGAAGACAGTTTTGTTAAAAAGTGTGCTATAGAAATGGCAAAGGCTTTTGGAGATGCTAAAATAACTGAGAAATTTGAATCAGTGCCACTTTCCAACCAAACTGTACAGAGAAGGGTAATTGATATGGGAGAACAAGTAGAAAAATCTCTGATTTGATTGGTTAAAGAAAGCATGCATTTCTCGCTATGCCTTGATGAAAGCACTGACCAGTCAGATGTCAGTCAGCTATTAATATTTGTGCGCACCACCTTCGAAGATTTCAGCGGTAAAGAGGACCTATTTGATGTGTGCTCTCTTCAAGGAACAACAAAAGGGAGGGACATTTATGATTATGTTAAAAAACTGTCGACATAGTTGGAGGCTTCAGTAAATGTTCAGACATTGTGACAGACGGAGCGCCAGCAATGACAGGGGAGAAGATATGTCTGACGGAATTGCTAAAAGAAAATGGCGTAACGTGTCTTATGATCCACTGTCTTATTCACCAGGGAGCGTTATGTGGGAAATCAATGAAGAAAACTGAAGTTTTTAAATTTGTGGTTAAAATTATTAATATCTTAAGAGGTGGAAATCGAGCCCTTTTGCATAAACAACTAAAGCAGTTTTTGCTGGAAATTAAGGCAGAATATGGAGACTTGCTGCTGTACAACCATGTAAGGTGGCTGAGTGCAGGAAAGTGCCTTGAACGGTTTTTTGCTACTTGCAAGGAAATCCCTGAATTCCCTAATAAATTTGTCTCGTCTGATACCACTGAACTAGAAGAAGAAATTCAAAGCCCAGAATTTTTAAAGCAGTTAGCTTTCCTAAAAGACATGACAAATCACCTTAACACCTTAAACCTGAGTCTTCAAGGAAGAAACCAGGTCGTATCAGATATGGTGGGAACTGTAAATGGATTGTAAAAGTATTTTTGCTTCTATGAAATTCATTAAAAATCAGTACAGAAGTTGACTTGCAGATTCTTCCTTGCTGCATCTTTTGAGATTAGCAACAACACAGCTGGAGGTGGATATTCGTTCATTGGTAGATGCAGCTGATCGACCACAGTACTCCCACTAAATTGCCCCTTTTAAAGTTTTATTTTGACTACATTATTAATTTCAGTTTGACTTTGGGTTAGTTTTTTTTGCCATTTGTAAAATATGAAGTCAAATATACTGACATTCTTGCTCTTCTTCAAAATTCAATTGTTTTGGGTATAATAGTTTTTGTTTATTTTTAATTTCACTCTTTTATGCAATTGTAAAATAGTGTTTTAAGCAATTAAAATGATTAAACCTTTGTTTCAATTAAACTATGCATATTATTTCATACTGGTACTCTGTTCTATTTGCAGAATTATTCGAAAATTGGCCTTTTATTAAAGTGCGGCCCGCAAACATGCCTAAGGTTTCCACTGTGGCCCTCGAGCCCTTATAAGTTGGAAACCCCTGGGCTAGAGAATGGAAACCATTTAAAGTGTACAGGGGAAAAACAAGGAAGAGAAACCATTTGAATTTAAATTTAGCTATCGGTTAGACAATAAGGATACCTTTCTAATGCAATTTTGATTAAAGAGATGTTTTTGTCATATTTAAATAAAATAAAATATTCACATGTTGGCATATAAAAGATGGGTTATTTGGCTTTCTCTCTCTTCCTCATATATAGGCTACCCTTTACTAAAAAAAAAGTCTTATTACATTGTACTGAGATACGAATCTTAATTTATTCACCAGCAACAGTCTTGTCTATTGCAAGGGTCACGCCTTAGACCATAAGACCATTGATACGAATATGTGAACTGGTGGTGGTTATAATTATTTGTATAATACCGCGTCTTACTACCGGTTCGGGCTAAACGCCTATGAACTAATTACTCTAAAGTATAAGGGCTCAGAAGTTTTAATTTTGGAGGAAATGTGTCTACATTTACGTGGTGGGAGAGTGGAAAACCATTTTGGAAAAACCCCCTCAGTCTACTCGACTGGAATCGAAGCTCATTCTCCCCGCCATCGGCAGTTAAGTCTATTACAAGATCAACGCCTTAGACCAAGTGGCCAACGAAGCGGGTGTTATTATACTAGTATTTGTTACTACACTACAAATGAAAACACATACGATTCTAACTTGTATCTATCATAAAATTGAAAAAAAATGCCACCGTATTCATATCGGTGGGTACGTGTATCAAATATTATTTAGATAATCTAGTCTTGTTTTCTAGTGAAAGAATGTTTGGGGTTGGAATTTTGGCTGATTGTGTCGAGGGATATTTTTTTTAATTTCTGTAGGTTTTCACACTCTCCCTTTGCCAAATAAGAATAAACCTCCAGTGAAATCTACCTTCCCCATCCTTCCACTTATGGTATAATTAAGTGCAGTTGGCCCTAACTGATAATAAAATGCTAAGATAGACAAAAAATAAGATTATGTATAAATATTGGCACTTTAAGACGACCTGATTTATCTCTTCTGGTGCTGAGGGTTTTGATATCAAAATAATTTCAATGTTATTTATATCTCTTTTGAAATCTTGTCAAGAAATAAGAGATAGATATGGTTGATACCCAAGTATTATTACATTTAATATATAAAATATTTTCTACACAGGTATTTGTCAAGGGTCAATGGAAAATAAACAAAACAAAATTCACATTAGACTTTTTTTAAACGAATGAAGGTTTTCTTTTTCTTTCTGGATTTCATTATGGTTGGAACAAACAATTACTATTATCATCTTATATTAGCTTTTTTTTAATGCTCATTAAAATATAAATTTTCAATATATACTTCTTTAAGTCTTTTATAAATTTTAGAATCACCAAGACATTTGATCTTTCACATATAAGTTATATTATCCATTTCTTTTTCTGAAACCAAGAACAGATGTGGTATCTAACCAGATAGAATATTTGAAATTCGAATCAGGACTAGGGTGTTCCTTTCCCTTGGTGGAAAAGACATTCTACAATTGTGTGATTGGCTTTAAAAGAATTAGCCGATACTCTCACTTTGCATTTTGTTAAAAGCAACGAGATAAAACTAAGAAAAAAAAAAGAAGAGAAAGAAATGTGAAAAGAAATGAGGTACGGAAGGGTTAGGAACAATTTAAATTCTCAAGTGGATGTAAAAAAAAAGATTTTTTTTTCAGGGATTTTTGGAGACCTTTTTTACCCCTTAAAGTTTCTTTCTTATATTCTTCCTATAGAATATACCAACGTGATCTTTAATTTACTTTCATTGTCCTTAACACTCCAAATTTTGCTTTGTTTAGGTAGATTACCGCTTTGTATGTAATACATTTTTTAAATAAAGAATTACTGACATTATGTTGTGGAATGCATTTTTTGGGTTTGAGTCTATAAGTCAATTATTATAATGTGTACAATGTGTTAAAATATTATTCGTGAATTGTGTTTAATTAATACATTTACCTGAGCATAGAATGAAAGTATACAATTAAAATTTAATCAAGATTATCTGTGCACTTATTCATGTGTTTAAAAAATTTTAAATCATAACAAAATAATTAATTTTAATGTATATTTGAAAAGTGTTTAGGCCAATTAATTATTAATCGACTACGAAATATTAAATCATTTTTGGGGAATTATTTGAATTACAATGGTTGACAAACTTTAGTTCTGAAATAAGAATGGTTTAGAACCTTCTTAAGCTTTTCATGTCCACGTAACAAATACCTTCATATTTAATTAATTCAAATTCAATACAATTTAATAGCCTTGTTGTGACAATGAAGGTATACAACCACTTCGGTGATCTAATTGTCTAAGTTATCACTATCGCAATAGACTAGACTGAAATATGAGGCGGAGATCGGAGTTTAAAGCCCAGTTGGATGTATTTAAAGTATTTTTTCTAACATTATTATTATTATTATTATTATTATAGTGCCACGTCTTACTAACCGTTAGGGCTATACGCTTAAGTACTAACTACGCTAATGGGCTAGGAATTGGGAATGTTGAATTTAGAGGAGGTAAACCCGCATTTGCGTGGAGGGAAAGTGAAAAACCATTTATGAAAAATAAACAGTTCACCTAACTGAGATTCGAACCTCAATCTCCCCATCCTCGGCAGTCTAGCACAACATGAAACTAGTACGTTAACTAACTACGCCACCGAGGCAGCTTTTTTAATGTTGTTTTGCACACTTCTTACCCGAATATTTGGGTACACTTCCTCTAATTTCAAACTTCCTCATACCTAATATCCTAGAGTAGTTAATACATATGCGTTAAGTTCAAACGTGTAGTCAGACAATATGAGAATAAGAAATAATATGTTGAATATAGTCAATTCATATGATTGGTTGAAGTGGAGAAGTATTTATTAATATTTCATTAATCTGAATATATTTTAGAGATAAAAGTAGATTAAACTCATTATTAATTATATGTTCTAAGAGTAGTCATAAATATACACACATTTTTTTTACTTTTTATATCCATTACTGTATCCATTCTGTGCCCAGGGTCAGTTTTTTATTCAAGCCAAATATTTTCCATTCAAGGCTTGCTAGGCCTGTCTTAGTTTCATATGTCTTATAATCTATCTAAAGACAAGCCAGTCCCCAGCCGTTAGTTTATTAATGTGAAAGGGTAGACCCACATTTCACCAATGATAAATTTTTCGTCCATGATGGTAATCGAACCCGGCACCTTTATATCAGTAGGTATACTGAGCTAAAGGTGTAGTACGTACACAATTTAATATATTTTTTAAATACGTTACATACTATATCATTTCAGTGAAATAATAACATCAGATTATAACTTAAAAATATGTTTGCATTTCAGAAGCTAAAAGACGATAAAGAAATGTTGCCATCTTCTCCCTGAAACCTCCGCTAACTATTGTGTCCACTGCATCTAGTACATAAGCGACAGAACGTATGAAATGAAGAACAGAGTGGCTGAAACTTTTAATTTCCCATGGCGGCGACGCTGCTTCCCTCTATTCACAGCAAGGATGAACTAACATGGAGACTTGTCTGACAGTTGACTGACTTCTGTGTTTATTTCAGGTAGACGAGTTATTTTATAGTAGAGAAAGCCTTAAGTTAACGATAAGTTTATAGCCATATTTCTTGTATGCACGTTGGGGATAAGTATGGTAGAATTAATAGGAAATGTACTCACACTGGCATGTAGGGAAAATGGAAAACCGATTGTAAACAAACACTTTCAAAATAATCTTTCAGGATTCAAATCCTGACTTTCCCGTCACAGATAAATTAGTCCAGATTAAATATACCTTTAATTCATGTCTCCACCTATGTGGATCTATAGCTATTGAATTTTTATAATTTCACCCATAAATAAAAGGATTTCGGTAGAAATAAATATAAATACTGCTTTAAAAAATCTCATACTAATCCTGGACTTTGATTCACTAAAAGGTGCCAATCTGTTACAAGGCAAGTGTAAAAAAATGGTGAAACTCTGTGCTCAAGATGAGCCAAAGACACACCTTAATTATTTTCCCCTTTTGTTTATTCATAAATTCTAAGACGTCAGCAAAAACTACCAATTCTGAGCCTTAATTGATAAATCTGTGTGAAGAACTTACTTCCAAAGTCACTGACCTTCTTTATTTTCAACCTCAACTTAATATGTCATAAAATACTATTTATTACTAAACTATGTTTTGTATAAGCTTGATAATAATTAAATTAAAGTTCTTTACGTCTATTTTGGGGCTATTCTCTAACCTTAAAACATTATTAAAAAATATAATAGACACTTTAAATTTAGTGACAAGATGTTTTTGGATTTAATGAAATACAAAACCATTTTTATATCTAAATAGAAAAATTCCACAGCCAGTTGTTAAATTTTATGATTTGTTTTATAATAATTAATTAAATGCTATAGCTTTAAATGAATGTAAGATGCAGCTATTTTGGTAAGTACTAGCCTTGCTACCACTATAGCTTTATCTAGATTGAAACAAGTTGTGTTATTGCTAGACGTATGTTATTTTGATTTCAATGTGAGTTCCTAATAAATAAGAATGATAATATGCCACTCTTTTAATTTATTTAACGGATATAATCTACAAGATGAGCTTATTTTAGTGGGTATAGTTTTCTCTCAAACTTCACCTACTTTTGTAAATGAAAAGGGATCCTTGCAAATCTTTTTAAAGTTGATCCTGCACGTCTATTTTTTCCCTTTAATGAATCAAGGCCATGAAGTACATCTGTAAAAAATTACTTTATTTATATTTAGAACAAAAGCATCAAATCAGGCAGAAAATACAAAACTAAAGTCATCATTACATTTTTTTTTTCAAAATTGATAGCACCATCAACTGGTTTTATGGATCTTTATTATACATCATTTCCATAAGTTTAGATGATAAAAGGCAAAACATAAACATTATTCAATTTCTTCATAAAACAGAGGCATATAATGTGATTTAATAGATTTATTTTAGTATTGTTTTTTAAGACTCATGATTATTTACACAAGAAGTTCTGGGTTTTGAATATCTCACATAGTTGATCGTAATAAAATCATCAATATTATGCTAAAATATATATAATGTGGGGATTTAGGTAACGCGAAAAAGACAGTATTTTTGAAGTTTTTATAGAAAAAATAATTTTGACCAAAAAAAATGCTTCATTGGATACTAAGAGTTTAATTTACTTCACATGGTGATATCAACAATTCTTGAATATTGGTCAAAGCCAAAGTGGCATTAGATGGATGGTAAATTATTTCAATGAAGAGAAAAAGTTTTCTATAAATTCCAGGACACCCTTGACCGATATTCAAGAACTGTTAATATCACCATGTGAAAAAAATTAAACTCTGTATCTGTACCGAATTAATGTTTAAACTAGTTTGACAACAGATTTTTTTTGCTATAAAAATTGCAAAACTACTCTCCTTTTCTCGTGTTCACTATAGGTATTATGGCAAAAGAATGAGCGAAAATTTATTTTTCTTATATTTGAATATTTCTTAATGTGCGCCCGAAGAGAGCGAAAGTATTTTTACAGTTTTTATAGAATTGAAATTTTTTGGCCGAAATAAATAAAATATTCCTCCAGTATCAACATAGGGTTTAGTTTTCTGCACATGCTAATATCAACAGATCTTGAATATCTGTCAAGAGGGTTCAAGAATTTTGTCAAAACTTTTTAAATAAAGAGAACAAGTTTTGACAAAATTACAGGACACCCTTGAAAAATATTCAAGATCCGTTTATATTAGCATGTGCAGAAAACTAAACTCTATGTTGTTACTAAAAAAAAATTTGATTTATTTCGGACAAAAAAATGTAATTGTATAAAAACTGGAAAATTACTCGAGCTCCCTTCTGCCAAACCTTAATTAATAGTTGGTAATAATATGGTAATGTCACAGGCACACGATAAGTAATATATAAGGTTGTTTAAATTAAACTTTTGATTTTGATGAATTTATACATTTGCTAATGCATGTGTGCACGAGATCCTGACCAAATGAGCAGATTTTTAATCAACTCGTATATTAGTAGTTTTAGTCTACAAGAACATCATCATTACAATACATTGAATCCTACTCTAGATCTAAGCACAGCCAAGTCAAAATTTTTTAAATAAATTTAATTAACGTAAATGTTGGTTTAACGCATATAAAAATGTACATAATACGCAAATTTAAGATTTACTTGTAAATTAGCTAGGAATAAATTGCGTTATATTTTTTAACTAAGGCAAAACTAGAGATAAAAAAATTACAAAAACCCCAAGCTTTGAACTTTCATATTTAGCTATTATGTGTACTAATCTAGTTTATATTATATAACTTGAGTCTATTTATTATATCAACATATTTAATCGTATTCTTGAAACATTTACTCTGGAAGCAATTTAAACTCTTAATTAATTTCAAATAATACCCTATCATGGGTTTTATTTATATATTTATAAATTTTAAAGTTGTTCTTTTATATACTATATTCATCTAGTTTTATCTGCATTAGATTTATAGTAAATATTTGATTCTTAGCGCTTGTAGATACATCATTATTTACATCGTGGAGCTGTAAATATTTCCCACACAGATAAGGAAAGGTGGCGTAGGCCTACTCCAATTCGCTCTTGATTTATGGAATATCTAATGAAACCAGAAAGGTAAATAGCTAAAGAAAGAAGAATAATGGACGATAAACTAAAATAATGAAAGAAAGGAGAGGAAGTAAAGATGAAAATACTCGTAGATGAAATATTTACAGGTTACAAAGTGTTTAATTTATCATCTGTTCCTTGGAGCACTTTTTATAATTTTATTTTATGTTTTTGATCTTACTTCCATTTTGTGAAGGTCCTAGAAAATTATGGTGAACTTGTAAGTAAATCTATTCTTGTAATTTTATAAATGGGTATATTTTTAAAATTCTTTCGATATGATTGGTAAAGATGGTTCGATTTTTTTAAATTTTATGTTCATGGTACTTTGTATACATAGGTTACAATTTAATAATAAAATATTTGTTTACTTTTACATTCAGTCGCAATCCAATTCATGTACTTAGGTAATTAATAAAAAAATTATAACTATTTAATTCAAACTAACTTTAAACCACATATGCTTGAATTTATTTAAAAAAATTGTTCATTTGTGATCATAAAAATAATATATCATTATTTAATTCAAACTAAATTTAAACAATACATGGTAGAATTTATTTAAAAAAGAAAGATTATTTATTCGTGATCATAAAAATATAAGTGATCACATAAACATCAAAATAAGATAATTCATTAAATACTTCCATCAGAGTATTTTTTCATTCTATATACACTTTGTTTCCCCTGAAAGTTATCAGCCTCTTTTTGACGTATCACAATATGGTCCTTTATTATAAACTACGCAATAGTGAAAACGAACAAGGTAAGTTTGCTACTATTCAAGGTAAGCCGGGTGTACATACAACTACTAATTGTTAATTTTAATGTTGTAATCATGAACACACCAGTGAATAAGTATTAGTAGAAACTTAATATAAAAATAAAAACTACCCGGCTTGGTGGTTGCTTGGTCTAAAGTGCTACTATTACAATAGACTAGATTGCTGAAAACGAGGAGTTCGGTGCTCTATCCTGTCTGGTGTACTGAAGGTAGTTTTTCCTAAATGGTTTTCCACTCTCCCTCCACGCAAATGCGGGTTTACGTCCTCCATATTACACCTTCTAAATCCATAACCCATTAGCGTAATTAGTACTTAAGCGTATAGCCCGAATGGGCAGTAAGACGCGGAGCTAATTGTTATTATTATTATTATTATTATTATTATTATTCATAGCTTAGATTTGATTCGATTAGCACGAGATACCTTATTTTTGGATAATAATGATTGTATCATTAAACAACTTAATCATATTAAAACAATATGCATATAGAAATTGTACCAACGCTAAGCTAGAATACTCGCCACCCGCCTAGGTGGCGTAGTTATCTAACGCGTTAGTATCGTGTAGAGCTAGACTGCCGAGGATGGGAAGATCGAGGTTTGAATCTCGCTCGGGCGAACTGGGTATAATTTTTGCTACATGGTTTTTCACTCTCCCTCCATGAAAATGCGGGCTAGCTTCCTCTATATTCAACTTTCTCAATTCCTAATTCCTTAGCGTAATTAGTACTTAAGCGGATAACCCGAAAGGATAGTAAGACGCAGTGCTGGAATTAAATTAAATAGAATACTTGCCATATTCTTAGGTCGTTAAGTACAACAGTTGGTATGTTAAGATGCGGTAATGGGGTGGCAAAGCTATGGTAAAAAAAACACACGAGGTATTGATAAAAGTTTCCTTACGTTAGTTTTGACTCCGCTTAATGACTTGTGCCGCGGTTATTTATAAGGTGTGCGAAAGCAACTTGAGTCGTTGTTAAAGGGTGGGGTGAAAAAAAAAACTGGTGTTCGTAGGATGGGTCTAAGGGGGACCAAAAGGGGAATTTTAAGTTCACGAAGTAATTACAGAACATTGAGTAAGACAAAGTTAGTTGGAAGGCGGTAGGTGGTGGGGGAATGGAACGGTTCGCTGTTTAGTCTACTTCTTGAAGAGTTTTGTGTGCATCCATTACTCTTTGTAAAGTGTGGACAAACTTTATTATATATTGGACCTTTATGTAGTTAACTGTATTGAATGTCCTGCGTTAATGCTAACGCAAAATATATTGGATGAGGTTTTGGTAGTTTAATAAACGAGATATATAAAATAATATTCAAAGGATGGGGGAAGAAAATATAATTTATGATTATATAGGCTTAAATAATTATAATTTGAACCGTGTCTTACTACCCGTTAAGTTAAACACTTGTCTACTAATTATGCTAATGGTTTTAGAGCTGAGTAAGGCTATATTTATAGGATGTGTACCCACATTTGGTTGGAAGAAGATTGTGAGACCATTTTGGAAAAAAAACACTCCTAGTAAACCCGACTGAGCTTAGAACCTCGATTTCCCCGTCATTGGAATCCTAGTCTATTGCGAGTTTACCACCTTAGACCAGGCAGACAATGAAGCAGGTATTTTAAGGTATATTAAAATAATTAAATTTTATCATTCATTTATGAGAGTAGGTTATAAAACATAAAAAAAATTACTTTCGTTGAAGAATTGTTTAATATTCCCAAATTTATCATTTTCTTTATCACTGACGGAATATATAAATATATAAGCCCTAGTAGCGCAGAAAGTTGTGCAACAAGAGGGTAGCCCACACCCATGAATTTGTGGACCCTTACCCAAAGGATGCTTATACACATTTTAAGAAAGACTTAAATAACAAGGTATGGCGTTTTTTCTGGCTCTCGACACATCGAAGAAAGAAGTTTTGTGACCATCAAAACATTCAATTAGATATTTTGACGTCTCACGACCATCTGAAATAGAAAAAAAGGCCGTTTCTCCGTCTCTTTGATGTGTCTGTATATTGACCTAGAGCCTAAAACCTTTTACCGATCGTGCTAGATAGAACTTGGTATCTACTGTTTAACTAAGATTCACTGAAGAGATTTTGGTATTATATATCTATCCATTCCTAAAAATGAATGGCCAAAAGGAGATAAAATTGATATTCTCAAAACAAAGATTATCATTTACCCATGAAAATGAGTTTTAGCGTAATTTATATCAGCAGAATTTTCCAATTTTGACTATACCTCTACAGCCATTTGTGATACTAAATAACTTATCGTTGTGAAGTTTTAGTACTATTAAATCTTAAAATCTTGTATTTGAAATATATTTTTAATGAACAAATTGTTTCTGAGCTATATGATAAAATATCTATAATTTTTTATGGGAGTATTTGAAAATGAAATGGATTGTCATGGTCTTTGGTGGACAGAATCGTTAGTCTTTTATAAATGTTTCTGTAATAGACGTATATTATTTTATCCATCCGGGATACAATTTTTTATTTTCCATCACTTTTCTGTCACTGTGTATATTATTTCGTTTCACAAATCATACGATTTTTTTTAGTAAAGGTCTCAATTTTATGATAAAAATGAAATAAATTTGGTGCGGTGTACAGTACATTTCATTTTCATATCGATTATTATATACCACTAACCTTTCTTATTAACTTTAATACTATACATACTCACGCTTTCCCATAAGAATTGTAAAAACAAACTATATTAATATATTTTGTCAAATATTAGCTAAATTAAATTTTTACAACCTTGTTATCATCATTATTATTATTTTTAATATTATTATTATTATTTTAAATATGTAACTGAAAGACCTGAAGATGTACCTTTAGGTACTTCAGGATTGTATCAAAAATCAATTATGTAATTTTCTTTTAAATCCTAAATAAACAATGATTGATTGATTAGAATTATTATTATGATTATTAGCACCACGTCTTACCACCTGTTCGGGTTGTACGCACTTACGCTAATGTCTAATGATAGGGTGATTGTGAGATGAAATGGAGGACCTACAGTTTAACGTGGGATCCGAACCACGGTGGAGGCCTGACATTCCACACATTCACAAGTTGTGACTAATACACGTCTTGTCAGAGGTGAAGGAAGGGTTTGGTAATCAGATAAATCTGTACCAGGACCGAGGATTGAACCCCGGACCGCCAGCACAGAGGTCTGATACCTTACCCCTAGACCATCAGGTCACCGGTTACTCCCTTGTTAAACACTCTTTTAAAAATAATCTTAAAAAATAGCAATGGGTTATTTTTTATATCAATTTATCATATAATTTTAAATTATTCTGTCCCTCTTGTTTTATAAATATTTGAATTACAATTAAATTGGTCCCTATATTATTTTAAATTAAGGGGAGATGCTTATATTTATTTTTAAATACATTTTCACACTTTTAATTTGTTTGTATATTTGCGTTATAAATAACACAAATATTTTTAAATGGCTACATATTAAAAATTGATAAAATATTAATAAATACATGCCTATTTTAAATATCCATATTTACTTGTATCGAAGAAGCGAGAATCTAGTTTTGATTAAATAATTACATGAACTATGTATAACATATTTATACGAATGTGTTAAATGTGTTGAATAATAAAAGTAAATCTAGGAACAACTAGGATATGTGATAAAATACATATAGTAAAAATATTTCAAAAATAGGGTAAAGTAGAATGTTGGCCTGTACCGATACCTATGCTTAGCACGTATTATAATTTGACGAGTAGTTACGACAAAAAAGGTTTTATGAAGTTAAGAAACTTGTAGTTCTGTGAGACATATGTGCTGCATACAAATTAGTTCACTTAAAATGCGGTAAAACGATAGGGTGAAAAAGTTCTAAGTACATTTTAGGGAAGGTGTTTTGGCAACGACATTTTAAAGTTTTCTGGAAAACAGGTAAACTTTTCAGTTTTCTTAATATACATTTTAGTCCCCTAAATTTTATATTTACTTCGTGATTTTGGGTACCCTAATTTTTTTTAGGTAAAAATAGATCGTTTCGAAAAATACATGTCTATTAAAACTATTAGGCTATGAATATTTGAGTATGTTTTATGAATATTTTCAAAAAAAATATAGATAATGTAGAACACTTATTTACCTTTTTTTAAAAACTAAACTACACAGTATATTTCCTAACATCATTAGCTATAAATATTTTTCATTTCTTTAAAATATTTTTCTAAGCTTAAAAAATGATTTGGTTAAAAATTAAGAAAAAACTTTTATAAGAAATATAAGATTATTAAATTTAAATATTTACATTCAGTAATATACTCTATATTGATAAGATAAACTATGATTAGTTTTAAATATTAAACTCCAGGAATGTATTTCAAATACTGACGCATCTGGCTGAACATATTTTACTCCCAACAAACCTAATGTTTAATTTATTTTTAATTTATAGGGTAGTGACTGATGTATTGGCAATTGTGTTTATTTTATATTAAGTGAGTTTGTAGGTGGTATACTTATTTAATCATCACAGTAAGTTCTTGTTTAAAATCCCATGTGATATCAATAATTTGGTAATTTCAATTAGTTATTAAGTCCTATGAAAATTTAAAAAAAATTATCTAAAATTAAAGAGAATTAAACTATATATATATATAGTTTAATTCTCTTTAATTTTAGATATATATATATACATATATATATATATATATATATACATATATATATATATACAAAAATATTAATATAAAATAATAAAGATATTCCACCATGGTTTGTTAACTTAATTAAATGTATTGCAAATACATTTTATGTATTATATTTAGCCCCTATTAAGAAATGCGCACTAATTTAGCAACATTTGAACATCTATGAATTTGAAACAATCCCACGGATGGACAATATATTACAAATTAAACGTTGCTGGTAGAAATCCATGTGGTATTTATCTAATTGAATAAAGTTCAAAAAGATAGTACTCAATCACTAAATTGCATCATTCTAACTCATTTTATATTATTTGAAGATAGCATTTCTCTCTAGGGACCTTGCAGCCCCTAGAGGGCACTATGGGTGGCTGGAGGTAAATGCAATACATCCCCCACCACCACCACCACCAGCCTATACCAACAGGCACTGCTGTCTTGCAGTAATAGGTTGACTCACCCAAGGCTAGATAGAGGAAACCTCGATAAAAATTACCTGCCCCTCCAAGATGGAGGTTGATGCAGTGGGCCATCTTTACACTCATTTGAAAAACTAAGCAATGCTAGAAAAACTGAACAATATGCCTAGGATGAATGAAAAATATTGGATTCATAGTGAAGAACTTGGAAATTGGGTGACTGCATTTAAATGCTGAAAAAAATGAAAAAGATCTTGTTTTAAAATAACATGTATGAGATTAACTAGATTTTATGGTACAACTCTTAGCAGTGGTTGATTTGTCTGAAGCTACAGGTTATTTTATTTACGAACCTTCTTTGTTCAAAACCTTGTTGGTCGCAATGCAGAATCATTTCAACATTTTGACGCTTTTGGTACTCATTCCAAGTTCTGATACATTTTCACTAAGATAAACTTTGGACCCTCCCACATATTAGTACATCTTTGATATCCCTTATTTTAAAACGGACCAATAAACCCATTTTAATGATCGAATAGTCCAAGACAGCACACTCGAAAACGATATGACTGCCAGTGTATAGGAGCCAGGGGTTCGAATCTTTATTGGGTGTAATGAGATTTAGTTTTCCTAAATTATTTACCCATTCCCTTAAGAAAATGTATATATAATATAAACATCCCTTAAGTATATATATATATATATCCCTTAAGAAAAAATATATATATTATACAATTTCTTAAGGGATATATATATATTTATTCTTTAGGGATGTTCCCTTAAGAAAATGTATATATATATATATATAAATTTTCTTAAGGAAATGGAAAAATAATTTAGGAAAAATAAATCTCAGTACACCCAACAAAGATTCGAACCACTTAATCCTAGTAACTGACAGTCACATCTTTTTCGAATGTGCTGTCTAGGACTATTTGATAATCAAAATGGGTCTATTTGTCCGTTTTAATATATATATATATGTCCGTTTTAATGTATATATATGTATATTTCCTCTTATTTATACCTTCTCATTCATATCTCATTATTGTAAAGAGGTGGATAGCCTGAGCAGTTGTTGATACCTGGTGCACACACAGAATGGACCGATTAAAATAAATCCAAACAAAGGTCGTCTGAGATTCTCGGGTTTTAATAAACAAGACGTCTTAGCTATAATAGAAATATAGTTGTATGATGCTCTTTTAACTATAGGTGGTACAACTCTTTTAATATCAAACGATTTTTCCCTCATTCATCATTCCATAACTTATTATATCCATCCGTCGATTTGGAAAGTATTACATCAGATTTAAATTCTTCGATCAACCTGGTAAGCGTCGTTCGTCAAAACTACAGATGTGGACCAACAAAGTTGACAAGTGATCCCTTCTACAGGAAACGAGAAAATATAATCTTGGAGCTTGTGAGAAAAGCCATCCATCTTCTTTGTCACCGGAACATATTTCTGATTTTTTTTTCTTTTCCAATCTTACCTTTCTTTTGTTTCAACGTGTCGGTAATTTCTTTTTACTCTCGTTTGAATACTACAACTGGTGTATGTATAGTTATAGAAAGTTGGTGAAAAATTATAAATTAATTTTTCACTAGAGCTGATTGTTTTTTTAGAAATTGATAGAGAATATTCCTAGCTTATAACTAATTTTTAAAAATTTAAATAATATTATTATTAAAATTATATTGAATTAAAACTAAAATGTATCAAGTAGGTAAAACATGATTTTGTTCAATATACCATAAAAAGTAGAAAATTATAACAAGCGTAGAGAAAGTATAACAAAGATATTCTTGTTACGAATAAATAATGGTGATATAATCCGATGTAAAGAGAGGAATATGATAATGTCATTGCTTACGCCACCCAGTACATATCAGTTATATTTTAATACAAAGACAGACACACATACATTTTTTTTAATAAGTAGAGTAATGATGTCAATATAACTTTGGTGTGAATTTGAAGATTTAATTATTATTTAAATTTCGTTAATGTGATCTGATTTTTAAACACTTATTTTGTCTTTCATATAACTGTGTGTATGTAAGGCAATGGTTTATGTACGGGGTGACGTCACACGTCACACGGCACAACATCCAGTCCCCGGCCAGTAATTCATCACTGTAAAAGTGTAAACCCACATTTAACCAACGGTAAACTTTTCAGCCATGCCGGGAGTCAAACCCGGGACCCCTAGCTCAGTAGACAGACACACTACCAACTGAGTTGAGGTGTCGGATCACATTAATACTGGACAAACATATTTTTGCAATATAATTATGTATTATGACAAAACTAATAACATATTTTCTGAAAGATTCTGATGTTATCATTGGCCACAGAAAGCTATTGAATAGCAAAATCACTTTGTATGTATATATTTAAGTGGTCCTAATGCTTCAGTTATGCTCAAATATATAGATATGTAATATTATTAATTGTATCATCATTTGATAGTCAATATATAGAAAAATATACAATAATTATAATTATGTATGCAAATGATAACTATATTTTTTAACAGCTTTGTTTTTATTTATTATTTCACCAATATAAATTTAATTCCTTATTAAATATTTAATTATTTCCTCCTAGCTAACTTTTAAAAATAGTCATTTTAAATCTATTACATGATTAAATTTAATAGAGGAATATCCAAATCCATACATATACATGTAGTCTCCAAATAAAGTAGTCAAACCACAAAAAAGTAACTAGAAAAGTAAGAGGTTTTTACAGAATATATGGATAAGAGAGAGAAAGACGAAATAGAAATTGGTTCTCGTCTTTTATTTTTTTTCCATCCCTTCACAAATCCAAATTATCCTACTCTTTTGATTTCGTTAGAAAGAAGTGAGAGGAAATAAATCGTATATGAGAATTCAATTAAAAATTGAACAGGAAAGGAGCAAATCCGTCGCTCAATTCAATACTCTGGAGTAGCTATGGTCATTTTAGGAAAGGAGAAACAGCAATAACTTATTACTAATAAAATACTCTCAGTATGTTACAAACAAACCGATATTTATATTATTTGTAAGATATTATGTCTTGCTAGTGTACGAGGTATGATTGTTTATTTCACGGTGATGTCAAACAAACAAACAAAAGAAAATATAACACGAGCTTATAAAATAAATGTGTCATCTTAGACAAACACGAGAAAAGTGGTAAGTCAATAAAACTAGCCACGTAGTATTTTGTATGTATGTCTAACATTTTTATATAAAAAATACAGGCAAAGATATGGGAATGTGTTTCAAAGCCAAATTAATAAAAATCATACAATAATCAATTTACGAATAACAATAAATAAATTAATTATTATATAGTGAAGTTGTATACGGTTTTTTGAGCCTCTATTGATAATTTGAACAATTTGATAATCTGAATGTCCTTGGCAATGTCAGATTTGTACTTGCCCGAACAATAATTATGTCAATGTTTCTTACAAATTAATATAGCAAATAAATACATCATTATTTTTCCTGAACGATTCGAAATTATGTCCTAAGTAATAATCTGAATGTAGCTAAAAGTATTGAATTTTGAATACAAATCAATAACTATCAACTCAATTATATCAAATTGTATCGTATAAATCAAGAAATGAGGTGAATGTACTATTTTTAATAAATAATTTTTTCCACACAAAGTAAATTATTCAAATTATACTTAAACCAATTTGTATTGATAACAATAATAAAAACCTAGCTTTTATAATATTTCACTAATATTTTGATTCTTATCCATCTTTTCTATCATAATGGCCGCTCGGACCATGACTTAAATCTTTTGATGTACTGGATTCGTGATAGCGGGGAAGATAATGTCTTCATAATTAGGTAATCTATCGTTCGACTAGTTTGATGCAGCTATGTCCACTTTTGCACATCCTGAGCCAATATTTTTATATCTTTTTATCTTATCTTTCTCTCAACATCGTTTGCTATCTGAGTCATTCAGTCTTGGACTTTCTCAATGCATGGATAGTATAACTGCTTCAAAATTATTTTATCGCTAAATAAGTATAAATTTTACTGATCTTGTTTATTTGATTTGAATTTACAAAATATATTATTTTATTTCATATAGCTATTGATCGATTAAGAATTATTCAAAAATAATAATATTAATATTTAGACCAATTATTTTACCGTATAATTCATTATTTGCAAGTTTGTATATACCTTAACATACTATACAGTTATTATTATAGTTATAAAAATTTTGGAATAATATTTGGTAATACATTTATTATACACGTACTATAGATAATGGTTTAATATATGTTATCGTATAGGTATTTTTGTTAATATAAAAATCCATGTATATATTTACTATCTAATATATTAATATAGGTTTAATATATTTAATAAGTTTGTATTATTAATTATTATTTATATTATTATATATACAATATATATTTCTAATGTAAATAAATTATATATAATCAATCAACTAGTAAAATAAAGGATAATATAATTACTATAGCCAGCCTAACTTCATAATAAATAGTTAATCAACAGAACGTAAACCTCCTAATAATAAATAATAAAAATTAGATGATAAACCTGCAACTATAACAGAATAAACATTTATTCTCAAATAACATAAAGTAAATAATAAACCTGAATTTAATTTAAAGAAATTAATCAAATAAGGAATATATTTATAAATATACATACAATTATATTTGTTTATATATTTGTTTATAAATATTATATCTTTATGTTTATATTAATTATATATATATTGTTTTTATACAAATGTATATCACAAAAAGAGGGCAATTAATAACTACATTAATTGGATTTTAAAATTATTATTTAACATTGAATTCCTAAACATAATAATTTAATAACTCACAATTTCATATCCATCTCATTTAATTTATTTTTTAAACATAATTATAATCACATGTTTGGTGTATGATTAAATAAACCTTCCGATTTTGTAAGGTTTATTAATATTTTACGCGTGTTGTTAGACAAACAACCAAGTATATTTTAGTCATAATAATTACAATAGAAGAAAAACTAATTTTACAGAACATAATTTAATTAAGGTTATAAAAAGATATTGTATCTGTTTTAAAAGTTTGAATTTATTTAACATAGCTAATGCAAGGTTTAAAACTTTAAACATTGTGTTCATTATTCTAAGAAAAATCATTTAATAAAATATGAACATAAATGTCTATAAGAAAAGAGAGAGACATATTTTAACAAGTTAAACTTTCTTAATAAACAGCATTGTTTAAACAATTCTTGATAGATACATAACTTTCAAAGTTAATCATTACAGACTGGAACAAAACGGTCGGCTATCAAAAAAAGAGAGTCTCGTTGAACGGCGTGTTACTAAGAACCGATATTATCGGTAACCGATTAGCTTCGGAGTTTCTATACGCACCATTCTGCTATAAACGTTCCTAGGTTTATATACACTGAAAAAGGAGGATAGAAATAAAATTGGATAAAAAGGTTTTCGCTTAGAAAGCGTATATGTGATATACATATTTGTTTATCAAAATAATAATAATAATAATTATATTATTATTATTATTTTTCGTGAAAGTTTTATTAGTGTGTGTTGTAAGAGCCCGTCTCACTCCATAGGTACATATTAAATAAATAAATTAATAAGTAAATCAAATAATTAGGAAAAATAGTATGAAAGAAAGCTTGCTATGAAGCGTTGTTTTATTGTGACAATGAAACTGTTTTACCACATTTAAACAAAAATGCAATCAAAGGGAAAAATATTTATTTTAAAATATAAAAATAATTTTATATTATTAATATAATTTTGCTTTCATCAAGTGAAAAAATGCATTTAACGGCACTTTGCTACGTTTTGTTTTTCGAACTTAATTTTGTATATCATTCAAGGCTGGCCTTAGAATAAGTGGGTACCTGGGCCAACTTCATTTTGTGGGGACCCCACACTTATATTCCTCACGCCACCTTACCCCCCAAAAATTAAAATGAAAATTAATTTTTTTAAATGTTATTATTATTATTATTAATATTAGCACCGCGTCTTACTACCCGTTCGGGTTATACGCACTTACGCTAATGTGTAATGCTAGGGTGATTGTGAGATGAAATGGAGGACCTACAGTTTAAAGTGGAATCCGAACCACGGTGGAGGCCTGGCATTCCTAACATTCACAATTTGTGATTAATACACATCTTGTCAGAGGTGAAGGAAGGGTTTGGCAATCAGATAAATCTATACCGGGACCGAGGATTGAATCCCGGACCCTCAGCACAGAAGTCTGACACCTTACCCCTAGTCCACCAGGTCACCTATTTTAATGTTAACACAGTAGTCTGCATATATATATATATATATTCTAAAAATATGTCATGCTCAAAATACATTATTACTAACAATAAATACTACACACGACCAAATTACATTATCACCACACTCCAAGTAAATTTTGAGCGTAGCACAGTAAATAGATCATTAATATGTGCCATTTGTAATACTATCACAGACGCACGTTAAAGTGTTATATGAGTAAATTACAACGGACAAGGGGCAAACCAGAACAATAAATGTTTTATGTTAAGCAAAACATACAAAACGCGAAAACTACTCTCTGACGGTTCGCCAATACAGGGAGCCTACTCTATCATCACACCAAAAGAACAACTCGGTCCAACATTTTCCCCCCTTATGTCACATAAACGAGAATGGAAACACAAAAATGAGGAGTCCCTGTGTGGCGGCACTGTTGACACACCCCTAAAGAGGGCCCTTAGATAATTTCCTGGCTAATATATAGTGAGTCGGGTATTTAATAAACTTATCTCTTATATAAAATATCCAGCGAATTTGTGTAGAAAATCTAGAATATTAATAATTTGTACTATAATATATGTGATAGTAAAAATATAATGTTAAAAGATGTTAAAAAAGTAGTTATATGTTTTATAATGTTATAAATAATTTAGTAATCTTAAATACAGAACCTTTTATTTAGGATACATTTGAAACATTAAACGTATTGTAGGCCCTATTATAAATGTCTATACACTTGAGTCAAGACGAGAAGAAAAGATCTTAAGTTCATAATATTTTACTGTGCGCTGCGTTAAACAATCGACCCGAGCTGTAAGGATATTCATACTAATAAGGTAAGGAAGATAAAATTATAGTTTATAGGAAATTGACTGGAAGCTTCTTGAATGGACAATGGAAGACTATTTAGCGAAAAAGCAGCCTTTGAAAACCTGGTTTTTAAATTGATACCCGATGTTTTAGACCACGTGTATACCCATTTGAGGTGATAAACTAATAATTTAATATATTTAAAACGAAATAAGTATATATTTAAATTAAGTAATAAAATTAAACATTTTTGCAATTCAAACTAATTTACAATTTATTTCAACCTTAAAGTATTTATTTTATAAAATATAACATAATATGTACAAATTATATTTCTACTTATATATTATTTTAGTGAAGAAAAATTATCATAATTTTATTTAATGGTGTAAAGATGTAAAAGTTTTGAAATGTCTACTTTCCAGACGCACCTGGAGATTTTTTTAGGAAAGAGTGGGGAATAAAGCGTAGGGTGAATGGAAAATAGATATAAGACCAGGCAGAGGAAAGTAAGATATAAAATAAAAGGATTTTTTTTAATTTTCATAAAACCTCTTACATTAACAAATTGAACCAATTCTACGTTTCGTCCTCTTATAGAACGTTTTAAATTTTTAATGCATGATTTATCAAAGCCAATGATCAGCAATAGAAACTTAAGAAACGTTTAGTGGATTAAAAAAAATGTGATATTATTAAATAATTCATGAGAATGAGTACAGTTTTAAATCTTATTCAATGATCCCTAATTTTTCTATTGTTTTAAATGGTATCATATCTAATATTTGATTACTTTCATCCAAATCATAAACTTGAGTAGAACTCAAGTTCCATTGTATATTGGGGACTTGACCCCCTTATGTCCATACTGAACAGGCTAAGATATAATCAAGCTAGAGGAAAGATAATTTAGCACAACTGGTTTGGTCATATAATGGGGTTCTTGCTAGCAAATTGTGTTCGAGCAAGATTTGATTAGGCCTAGTTGCATCAATGGTCCATTTATTAAGTATATTATTATTAATTTGTCTGATCACAATTCACATTTTTTAAAGAACCATTTAATAATCTAATTTAAAACTATTTATATAAACTGAAATGCATTTAACTTTTTTATAAAAATAGACATTGCTCTCTACGTATTTACAGGAGTATCAAAGAGCTCTGGCATTTTGCCGAGAAAAGCATTTGCGCCATAATTATAGACTTTACAGTCCAATATTATTAGGGACTGTCTTTGGGAGAAAAAAAGCTGCCAACATTTAGAAGATCATATTTTTTATTAGTGTGATTTTATGATTATTGTAATATATATTAAAAGTTATAGCTTACGCATAAATACCTCAAAGTAAATCTTATAATTTTTCAAACTGTTAGAAAAGGTTTAGATTATAGAAATAGAACTGAGCCCATCCCTTGATTTGCCAAGCTCTTTTCTAATATAAACAATATTTCTTTATTTATGTGGGTACCCGCATATTTTACTTTAATTTCAGGTTCATTTAAATTGTTTCTCACTTACAAAAAAAAGTCAGGATTCCGATCCAGACCAGGGTATACTCAAAAGTGTTTTTTTTTGCCCCTATACGGTTTCTACCTTCCCCCTACTCAAGTGAATGTACATTAATGTCTAAACTTCTATTTTTATTATACAAGCTGTTAGTGTAGTTAAAATATATGTTGCCCAGACTTGTAGCAGAACTCGGAAAAATGTATACAAAAATAATGATGTTAACATGATAGTTTATTAAACGTCATGTATGTCCCAGATTTAAATAAATTAAATATTATCAAAGAGCTCTAGTTAAAAAGAAACTAAAAATGCTACAATTTAATTCACGTTTGTCGATAAAGATATTTAATAAACTTGAAAATAATAAGCAATTAGTTTGAATTTATAAAAAACTTATAACTTATAAAATAAAGCTCCGAAATAAATAACATAAATAAATCAAAATGTCTTTTTAGAAAATAAAATAAAAATATACCTAAAGGTGATGAAAAACTTAAGCAAATTAACTCCCATATTTAATTATGAACATGGATTTAAAAATAAAATTGTTTCAGAAGCATTTGTTACCCCTTCTAACTGAAATATTTATTTAGAATTGAGGACATTGTACACTCTTTACTTTTGTGATATTAAAGACCATTTGAATTCAACATTATCTTTTCAGCCCGTAAAGTGTGAAGTGAAAAAATCTTTATTTTTGTCTTCATGAATTAAAAAAAGTTATTCAATATATACGCCTAAAATGACTAAAAAATCATTCAAAACATATAATATGATACAAAAATCTCAGATGACTAAAAATGACTAAAAGTAGTAGCTATAAAATAAACATTTCCACAATTAGAATCTCATGTATATAACTTAATAAGTTCACGGGGATAGCCTGTATGCGTAGTAATAAAGGAATGCACAAAAAGTATTCCCTTCTATTAAATATATAATGTTGAAAACCTAATCTAACTACATCAAAGGTCACTGCTGAGGGGATTACAGTTATTATGGAGAAAATATTAATATTCGCTCTCTCTCAGTTAACTGTTGCCAAATATCCACGCTTTCAGTTATGTCTGAAAGTGGTGTGCTGGGGTAAAGTGCTACTGGAAACTTCGACTAAACATTGTTGCGAAAATTGTCTTATATTGGTGGTAAGATTGACCACACGAAACCAAAAGAACGGCAAATCTGTTTCACAATAGTACCCATGCAGTTCTCTTATAGATGATATCCAGTGTAAAATATTAGAGTTACTATCATAATCTTTATTTAAAGAGGCTACTTCTGATCACCTCATTTCAATTTTGTCCTATATGTAAATATATTAAATTTGCCTAAATTATAGCCGTGTATATTTTTAATATATTAAGTTTTTAATAATGTTTTAATAATATTTATGGTCTTGTTAGTAGGGAGAAATTTAGTATCATCAATAAAATTGTTATTTGTCACTAATATCAATTTATCAACAGATTACTTGACTATTCGATGTAAAGCTGCCTACACAAAACATCAAGCTATCATTATTTTTAATATTTAAAATTTTCTTTCCTAATAAATTAATTTTTATAATAATTTTCAAGAAGTATTTAAAAGTAAATATGAAATAAAATATGATTTCAAGTATTTAAAAAAAATTCATATTTAAAGAAAAAAGTAAAAATATTAAATATTCATTGCCAAGTTTATAAAAGAAGTAAAACACTAATCAGAACTTCTACAATTTTTAATAATATTTTCTTACGAGAATATACACACTATCACTAGTAAATCAAGAAATCTTTTTTACAGAGAGGTAATTTATTGTAAAAATAACTTTGAATCAGAAAAATATATATTATGGAATTATCTACATAATCTGTTAGGTGGGTTTTAAGCTTCCGTGAAAGCTGGCATCTCGCCAGCTCCCGACATTAAAATGTACGGGAAAAGTATAGTCATGGATTCTTTTTCTTCACTGGGTATGGACTCCAAACTAAGTAAATGATCCAACATCGCGCTAAGAACTTCACCCCGTGTTTCGTACTTGAAGGCATTAAACCCTTTCAAATGTTCCCCTGGATTCAATGAAAAGGCGAAGAATTCTAGCACCTTCTCCAAGTGATCATCAACATGATCATTTTTGATAGTTGCTCTATCGAAAGCTTTGAACAAACCGTTTACGTCCAAATTACGCTTCTCTTTTTGCCTTAAGCCCAAATAGTGATTTGGCTGGCGAGCCTCTCTTGTGTTCAAGTTTTGGTTGAGATACTTCTTCACTGTCTCGTATAGGGGGTGACGATTCTTCACGATGTTCGACTTAAATAAGAATCCAAGTACTCCTTTCAAAAAGTCTCCTTTGGTTTTATACATTTTATAGTCGAATGTATCCCCTAAAATATTGGACATGTGTTCTTTGTTGTTGAGGAAGTCTCGTAGTTCTTCCAGAAGGCTTTCCTCATAAGGAGAATCTGGAGTTTCTATTACGTTCAAAGAATCTCCAAGGTTCTTGAATATGTGAACAGTCCCTTGGTTTATTTTTGCCTGAAAGATTACAAACACTTTGGTGAGCTTTATATTTAATTAGAATAAATATAAATTGAAATTATATTACTCGATCAGTAAGTAGTTAACCTTTCACTTGCTGACAAGGAATGTAAAACTCATAAAATACAAATCAACAGTTTTTCCGGGTTGTGAAACATGGGCTCTTACTTCTCTTGTTGAAAATAAATTTCCGATTTTCAAAAACAAATTACTTGAAATATATAATTGGGCAAAAAAAAAAAAGAATGAGGCTACTGGAGAGTGGAGGAGGTTACATAATGATATGTTAAATATCCTGTCACCCGCCTTGGTGGCGTAGTCAACTAACGCGTTAGTTTCATGTTGAGCTAGACTGCCGAGGACGGGGATATACAGGTTTGAACCGCACTCGGATGAACTGAGGTTAGTTTTCTCTGAATGTTTTTCCAATCTCCCTCCACACCAATAAGGGTTCACTTCCTCTTTATTCAACCTTCCCAATTCCTAGCCCTTTAGTATAATTAGTACTTAGGGGTATAACCCGAATGGCCTAAGACGTGGTGCTAAGTATTACATAAGTTGTCATACTCATCACAAGACATTGTTAGGATAATAAAATCTCGCATTTTACGGTGGGCAGAGCATGCAGGGCTAATGGAATAATCTAGAACCTTGTTCAGGGTATGGACTGGTAAACCCAATGGAAAGAGACTATCAGGAAGAGTTACACGCAGACGAGAGGATGACATTGAGGTGAACTGGATAGACCTAGCTCAAAATAGGGATAGCGTGTAATGAGAGGGACTGGATGGACCTAGCTCAAGATAGGACTAGGGTGTAATGAGGTGGACTGAATAGAACTATCTTCAAGATAGGGATAGGGTGTAATGAGGGGGACTGGATAGAACTATCTCAAGATAGGGATAGGGTGTAATGAGGGGGACTGGATAGAATTATCTCAAGATAGGGATAGGGTGTAACGAGGGGGACTGGATAGAACTATCTCAAGATAGGGATAGGTTGTAATTAGGGGGATTGGATAGAACTAGCTCAAGATAGGACTAGGGTGTAATGAGGTGGACTGAATAGAACTATCTCAAGATAGGGATAGGGTGTAATGAGGGGGACTGGATAGAACTATCTCAAGATAGGGATAGGGTGTAATGAGGGGGACTGGATAGAACTATCTCAAGATAGGGATAGGGTGTAATGAAGGGTACTGGAAAGAACTAGCTCAAGATAGGACTAGGGTGTAATGAACGGACTGAATAGAACTATCTTAAGATAGGGATAGGGTGTAATGAGGGGGACTAGATAGAACTATCTCAAGATAGGGATAGGGTGTAATGAGGGGGATTGGATAGAACTAGCTCAAGATAGGACTAGAGTGTAATGAGGTGGACTGAATAGAAATATCTCAAGATTAAGGATAGGGTGTAATGAGGGGGACTGGATAAAACTATCTCAAGATAGGAATAGGGTGTAATAAGCTGGACTGAATATAGCTGGCTCAAGATACAGATAGGCTATGTACTTTGGTAAGTGCAGTAATGAAATGTCCAGTTTCTAGTGCCATAAAATAAGTAAATAAATATATTAAAACAACATGTTAGATAATTATTTATCGACACAAAAGCCCAACAGTGTATGTTGGAAACGAAAACATGCCTTGCATTACTGTAGCTTAGTTTTCACTATAAGCTAAGAGAAAATTATGTAACCATGTTATGTGATGAGGTATAAGCTAATCACATTATTTCAATGCCATACATTTAGTTATCTTGGCTCAAGTTGAAATAATTGAAGCTCTTCCGGCTTAGTTCTGCTTTGTAGCCCTAAAAAAACTTATGAATGAACACTTTAAATCCATGTGCATGTTCTGTATGGCAATACAGAGAAGATAGCTGCTTCGACTAATATGTGGATTTTGGAAATTAATTGTTAATTGGAAAACATGTTTATTTATGGGTTGAGATTTGTCTTGACACAAAGATATAAATTAAAAAGTATATATAGTGATAAAATAATAATTAAAAAATAATATACTGTACACTCAAAATTAAATGTCCTGATAAACAGATGTTTCTATTTTGCTTAGCAAAGCAAAATATATAACCACATATATCTGCTAGTGTGAATGTATAGGCCGGTCAAGTAATGTCTGATTCCTATGTTTATTGATTGTGAAATTCAATCATTACTCTTTAAATAATTATTTTCTATGGAACCTTGATCCAGTAAAATCTGTTTGTAAACTTAAATAAATATAGATGCTATTTGATCAAATATAATAAATTATATCAAATTATACCAGTCCCTTTATAAATAAGAATATATAATATAAAACTCCAACGTAACTTTAATCAAACTATGTTTATATAAAAGCTTGCAAAGGGATGTGAATAAAGCTAAAATATTAACACGCTTCTATGTGGTGTATATCTACAAAGTTTTCTTCACTTTTGCTCTTTGTAAATACAGTATTAATTTACACTACATGAAATGAATTCAAATAAAACAAATTTCATCAAATAAACCATTTACAACTTTGCATTTGTGGCGAAGTTTAAGTATTTCATTTATATTAATTTAGTGCTAGCTTACTTTACTTTACGAAATATTAATATAAGTTTATTGCATTTAAATACCTTGATCTCGAATAGTTTTATAAATTAAAGTGAGGATTATTTGAAAAGTTATAATAAAATTATTATTTGATTCAGGTACAATATTTATACCTACCATTGCACTTTATTTAAAATTACAATTTTCTAATATGTGTACTTATATCATATTAAGCCAACCCGGTTTATTATTTTACGTCTATAATGCCATAGTTTAGTAGCGTTTTTATATCAAAACAAATAAAGCAATTAATTTCCTTCATTTAGTGATTACAAGAGTATAGTGGCAATATCTAAAAACTTTTTAAATGAAGAAAAACGTTTTTATGAAATTCCAGGACACCTTTGACAGATATTCAACAAATGTTGAGGTAATCATGTGAATAAAATTAAATTCTATGTTTATATTAAAGGAATATTTGATTTATTTTTGACCATAAACATGTTTAGCCTTAAAAATTTCAAAAAAATAAAATCATTTTTTTTGTGTTCCTGCATTCCCACCTTAATGCTAATTCATAAAACATTATTAAATGTTCAGGGTATATGAGTTATTATTAATTTATGGTGGGTCAATTTAAAAGGGGCTGATGTAATTTTAATTTAAACTATTGAGTTTTAACACAAAGATACATACGAGTACGTATATATTATTGTTAAATAAATTCATATCTAATAGGTTAATCAAACTTTGTTTTAATGCATAAAGACTCAGAAACGCATATAATACATGTAATAAATAAATCACTTATACAATCAATTATACAGAACAATTAAAACCTTAAGATATGAGTAAAGAATGACCTTGAGCATGGGATGAATCCTGGATTGTTCAGGGGTAGAGAATGAATGTGTAAAGCCAAATGTGAAGTGTTAAGGTGTAATTTTTCAATTTAAGAAATGATCATAATATAGTTTTTAGCCCACTTTACTTATGGCTTTCAGTTTTGTTCTAAGATATAATTTGACGTTTTTACACGTTTATTCTCCCTCAATAAATTTATTTAAATTAATATAATTCTTCCAAAATTCTCAAATTCAGGGAGAGGGGTGTTCTAGTGATCTAGATCTTGACCAATTTACCTTATCTTACCTCTGTATTCCTGGCCTATGAAGGAATTCATTTCTGAGATGGGGACACCATTGAGGCGAATTCCACTATCCCCAGATGATAGGATGATACGTGAGAATAATGATGGTGGTGATGTGAGTTCCGAACCACGGTGGGAGCCTGGCAATACACACACTTTGCCAGAGGTGAAGGAAAGGATTGGTATTCAGATAAATTAATGTAGGGACCAGGATTTGAACCATAGACCCCTAACACATAAGTTTGATACCTTACACCTAAACTTCCAGGCTATCAAACTAATTTAATATTTGTAGCTCTATGTATTTTATTATTTCGTGAAGAACGAATATTCCTTTTATTAAAAAGATCTTTAGTTCAGAAACTTCTAAATTAAGAATTGTGATCAAATGAAAAATAAATTAGATGAAGATGTCTCCATAATATCGACTATTTATGTATTAATTTCAATAAGTTCTGAAGTTTAATAAGTAAACTATCACAGATGATTACACAGTAACTTATATTTATCAAGTTACATGTTTTACAACTAGAATAGGCCAAATATAAAATGATTTACTAACAAATTTTACCTTGGTAAAGATTAATTTTTTGGAGAAAAATATTTTTGAAACCATGAAAAACTAATAAAATGACTTTAAAAATTGTATTAATTTACCATACAAACTTTGTAAATAGGTTGAAATCTAACGATTTGTATAAATAAGTAGTTTTTCCTTATTAGGGTCTGGGGCAAGTGGTTTGAGTCTAAAAAAAAAATTTTTTTTAGCACCGCGTCATATTACCTGTGCAGTTGATACAGTTGCCAATGATTATAAACATTATTTCATTACAGAGATTAATTCATATTTGAACCTCGATTCGTCTTTCCTAAACACGAATCAGACGAGATATAGAACGCGACTACTAATGTTTACTTTGTGGACTAAAATGTTTGGTTTTTAAATAGCTTCCACCATAATCGATATAGTAGTATTAATATTACTCTTATCCTCCAAGAGAAAATAAAGATCAAATTGTTGTTGAGACAAGTTTAAGAATAGTTTATGAATCAATGAGTGGGTCTAAAATGCTCTATTAATGTAAAATGTTAAAAGCGAAGAGGTAAATATTATAGTTATACGAACTAGCTATCACTTATTACGTCATTATCCATTTATTAAATTGCATATGTGCAAAGATATGGAGGAAAAGAAATGAGAATATAACGTGTCATTTGAATCCATTGCAAACATTTTTAGTCTTATATTTATAGAATAAATATAAGCTTAAGTTTAACTATAGCAAATATAGCTATAAGTTTATTTACTTTATTTTGGTTATTTATTTATCTAAAAAGGGATTTTTATTTTCATTTGATTAAATACTTGATCATGCAATTACAATTTATTTTGGGGGTGGGTAATGGGGGGTGAAGATGGGAAATAAGACCTAGTTGTGGTGGATCGGGATTAAGTAGCTCGAAATAGGTTGGTAATAAATAAGCTTCAACATTATAAACCTTGAAGAAAACTAAATTGTTGTTTTTTAGCACAATGAGGTTTTAGGTACTAGACATTTCTTAAGCCTACACATATTTACAAGCCTAGATATTTGAAAGGAATGTAAAATATACTAATAATAGTAATTTAAGTGATAGGATGATTTTAACTTCAAAACATTGTCAGAACAGTGTTTAAACTCTATTTTTTCCGTCCATATTTTGTACTTTGTTGTGGTAGACTTTTACTTTGGCCTAAAACCAGCTTTGTCACTTTTGTTTTGTATGGCATATGCTTTTTGATATTTGTCTTACCCATGCTCCTAATCTTTGACAATCGTTTATATGACTGAAGTCACTTGTACCATTTGAGGGGAAAATAGATCTAGTCTATTTACACTATCAGTACATATAGCCATTGAAAATGTTCTAAATATAAAATGTAAGTTTGCCTCGTTGAGACGTAGTTGTATGTTAAAAAGTCCAACTTTCTTTCCAGTGTTAATTGACGCTAAGATAACAGATCAGTGTCTCATTGAGGAAAAAGCTGAAGAACTAAGTATACTGTAATATGCGTTAGCTTATACTTTGGTATTTTTCTTTTGTGTTAATTATATTAATTTTAATAAACCCAAATTCTTATTTATTAAATCCCAAATTCAGTCTAGTTAGATTTGTTCTGCTCTGCTTTTGTTCTCTTCCCCACACCCCCAAACCTGAAACTTACCGCTGCAGGGGCCCTATGAATCCCAGAGTAGTTCCTCTGAGTCCCAAGATGACGTCTTCTTCCTCCTGGTCGATGTTTCTTCGCCTTATTAACACGTAGGCGTGGAACTCGATCCTCGTAAGATTCCCAATAATGGTGGCTGAGTTCTGACTTCGGACGGGATGGTATTATTTTGACGTCCCGAGGGTATGTCCTTGTAAATGATATCGTTCTATCAAAGTTATAAAGCCTTTGATTAGGAGTAAAATTGCTTGGGGATTTCTTGCTGTTCCTTAACCTTTTCTGGAAAAATGTTAACAAAAATAACAGTAGAATTCGTTAGAAATCAACCTTGAATTATACATTTTGGGCTAAAACCTTTGTTGATAGGTAATACTATGGCCATAAAAAGGTAGAAGTTGGGGATTCTTGACCCGCTATTGTAAATTAATTGATCCTCTTTCTTGGGGGGGGTTCACATAAAATAACAAAAAATGTATAAAGTATCATGTTGTTTTGTTTTACTATTAATTTTATTTGCCACTTAACAAATTAGGAACTATGATTTTAATATTCACCTTAAATATGCATTCATTAAAAACTCATTATGTATGTCACTATTTCAAATAACCAATTAATTTTTGTTACAATCAATATGGTAATGGTAAATAGAGACAGTTTCTTTGAACTATACAAGTTTTTGACTCAAATAAATAAAACATTTCTCTTTAGATACACTCAGTTTAATTTGCTACATATAATAATTTATAATTTTAATATTTATAGCATGTGTACGATGGTAAAAGTGGAATTTGATTAGAGTTTTTTATTTAAATAAATATTTATCATCTAGTTAACTTTTCTCATGAAAATTAATTGAGAGATTATAAAATTACTATCAATATTTTATTAATGCCAGTCAAAAACGGGGTTTTGTGTAAATACTTCAAGATGTCGATTTTAACTCACACTCCCTTTGATAATAGCTTAAACTATTATCAGATTATCAACAGTATCACCTGATGTGGTTTTCTTTAATGATCTAAATAATATATAAAAAATCCCAATATGCATTAAAACATTTGATAAAGGTTGCCTTTAAAATTAATTATATTACGTTTTTATACCTAATTTAATTATGTGAATAGGAAACTATTTGAAATACAATTTAATTAAATGATAAGAATAATGTTTATTGTTTAATGTGCGTTTCTATACATCCTCGAATGAATAATGTATTTATTACGTCCTCAACTATAAAATTCACTGCTAATGAATGGTAAGCTGAATGATACTCTGGTAGAATACATGTTGATTTAAAACAAAATATTTTGTAAAAATGTTATTTAATTTTTTTATAAATTCCTTAAAGAATAAGACCCAAACTTTTGTCGAACATTTACTTTAATAAATATAAATATTTATATATTTTAAGTAGTTCTAGTAAAATAAAATACACATATACAAATATAAAACTTACTGGTAACATAATTTGTTAATCTCCTTCATATAAAACAAAAAAATGATCAATCATGTAAACAAACAACTCGTGATAGTGTTTAAAAGCTATAGGTATGCAAGTAAAACAAAACTGTTTTATCTATGAGCTTAATTACGCCGGAAAATACTTACATGTCTAGCGAAACTTACATCGTAGAGTAAACTCAACCCAAGTAACGCCAAAGCTATTCGAATTTCGTTCATTTTCCTTTGGTACGTTTGTTGGTGCTATAAAAAGAAACATAATATGCTTTAACCTCTTCATTGTGTACTTTCCTAAGATTTTTTAAACAATAAATTATTTAATTAGCATAATGGATTACGGATATTCGACAGATATGCCTATGCGCAAATATAAATATTTTTTTAAAGTTCTACGGTCAAAGCTGTAAAATATAAGTGTTCTTTTATTTTCTAATGTAAGTTTACTTCCAATAACAATCATATATATCACATGACATCAGAAGATAAATTAAAAAATCTTCATCGGTAACTTTACATAAAATAATTATCTTCACATGCGATCTTTAAAAGCTTATTGATAAATTATATCTATTGATAAATTTAATTTTACTAGCTTAAAGTTTTTCAATATAAATGTTAGAAACCAATTTATTAGTAGTGTGATTCAACGAACGATAATTTATTAGTATTAGCTTTTAAACATACATCTGATATATATAAAATTAATAGTCAAATAAAACATATTTTAAAAAGGTAAGTCAAAGATAAGAATATGCTTTTAAAAATCCGGTAAATTTTCTAAGCGTATAGCATTTATAAAAATATGACCAAGTCTTGGCGCAAAATATATTCAATATTAAACTTCAATTTATCAATAACAAATTAAAATGTGATTAATGTCATTCTCGTGTCTGATTACAATATTTCATTGCTTGATTTTGCACAGTAATGTATTGATTGAATATGAGACCAAGGCTTTGTTAAATAGGAAATTACCTTGTATATACAATTTCATGACACAATATAATTAAAAGGATTACAAATTTAACTTAAAATATTATTACAGAGATCAACCAATTTGTGTAGGGATAAAAGCTACCTCTTTAAATGTATATTTTTATTAGTTTCAGTTATAATAAGATAATACAATATTTGGTGCTATGATTTCGCATTCTATGGTAAATATGTTCAATTAGGATAAGCCAGTCTATAATGATTGTTTTCTAAAAATAAGTCAAAGCTCAAAATAAAAATAAATCATTTTACTTTATGTAATAATGAGGCTATTGTACTAATATAAATACCTTTTATCCACCACAAAATAATACTTCTTTTTAGCAGAGATTCTTTCTTGTAAATTACATTAAGAGAATACCTTCAATTAAAAATATTATCATTTAGATATTATTATCTTGTATTATTTTGTTTGTTGACATAAATTTCAAACGTATTTTATAATGATTAAATGTGTTGCAAGAAAATTTAGTGTTATATAAGAAACATAACATTTGTTATGTTGTCAAATAATACATATTTTAGGAATACAATAATGGGGGGTAGGGCCTAAAGGCAAATAGTGTGCATATGTTTAAAGTGAAGAAGCTTAAATACCACTTAAAAGTATTTAAATCTAGAAACTCTGTTTCAATATTTCACAAATTTTTTAAATTTTAAGAAAAATTAAATAAATTGTTCAAAATTACATTTCATCCCTTCTTCCTATGAAAAAAGTATATCTATCTATCAACAAAGTTTATTGTAAATATATAATTTATTTTACCTTTTAATCTTATTTTCGAATAAAATCAATTTTTATTTTTACTCTCTCCAAACAAAAGCTGAAATTTATGTAAATAATTATTTAGTAAAAATATTTAAAATGAATTTAAAGTAATTTGAAGCTAATGTAAATATTTAAAGTCTAATTGTATCATGATACAATTAGTAACAGCCGAAATATATTTAAAATTTAAATGAATATTTGTTGCTTTCTTATAAAATAAGACACCAACAAGATTTTTTATTTTTTTATGTGGATAGATTTTCATTTAATATAATAGTAAATCCTTAGTTTTGAACGAATCGTTGAGTAATACTCTGAGTTTTAAGGTAATGATAGAAATAACCTATATTAAAACAAATGAAGATTTTGTTTGTCCATCTGTCATGAACATTTCACAATATCTAGCGCACCCAGAGGGTTGATCTCCGAAATTTAGTTAATATCTTTGTACAAATATGTGTATCTCAAAGTTGTAATTTTAATTTATGATTAGATTTTTTTTTACAGATCGTAAGAAATAAAACGAAGACCTTTTTTCTGTATATTTTATCAAAGAAAAGCCTTGGTGGGATGACCACCCAATAAATTGCATGGCTACCCTGGGAACTACATGCACTTCTGCTAGTTAAAACAAACCAAACTTTAAACATTTAATTTATATAATTTTGTTGCCAACCACAAGCTATACATATTTCTGATGTAATTTATGTGAGTGAGCTATAAAAATATATACTTTAAAAATGTTAAATTATAAAGTTAGATAAAACACATTTTAAATTTTATTAGTAGTGTAAGTAATGCTCACACTAAATAAATGCAGTGACTATATCTTTTCATTTCCATACGTATTTTCGATGGTAAAATTCCTATCATAACTACTTACCAAGTCACTTAGCTTTACATACTCTTAGCATTTTACGTATTTAATGCCTGTGTAGTGGCTTACAGATCACTTACTTCGAAAATAGTGACTGTGAATATTTTCTCGAACATAGTGTCTGAATATAGACTAATGCACTGGTTTATGAGAGTTCCTACCAAGGTTGTTAAACATTCGATGCTTTTGTTATCATAATACTGTTCCAACTTTATAGAGCTGTCTTATAAAATTAAACACTGTTGGGTGTTCATAAAGTAGGAATCCTGTACACTCTGGAACCTGTCATGGTCCCGTGGTGTAAGGTTTATTCCCAAAGCACTTAACTTTTTTCTTACATTCCTTGACCCACCCTTGACCCTATGTAATATCATGTATAAATTTAACATGACTTTATTCCCACCCTCTCCCCACCTGTGTTACGTAACTTTTCACATCAAAAATAAATGGCGTTATTTTATATCAAGGCTTTAGTGACACTAAAAGATGAGCTCAAATTTAATACAATTCAGAATCAGATGTTAATATATAATTATATTTATTCAAGGTGAACACAGGAATAATAATATCTTTTTTTCAAAACATTCTAAATTATAAGATCTGTGTTACGTAAAACTCTGATGTACCCACCCTCCTCCTTCCCAAATCATTACGTAGATTATGGATGGCCACTTAAGGCATTTAAACCCGAGGTAGATTGAACTGCCAGTTGATTTTAAGTTTACGAAGATAGAGGGTAGGGTTAGTAGGCAACGAGTAATTTTTCAATATTATTTCATTACTAATTTGGGAACATATTTCCCATAAATCCTTTACGCGTCACAATTCCATTTTTTTGTGCATTCATCAAGTTTATCCTCATTTATAAACTAATGATGACGGTAGGATTAATATAAAATGTAACCCAATTTGTATGGAGGAAGCGTGAAAATCAATTTAGGAAAAACAAATTTATTACATCAGTCCTGTATTCAAACACTGACCTCCAAGTCACTGAAAAATCAGCGCATAAAATATTTTATTCATTATTATTTTATGTTCCTATTTATGCGTGTTAGTTCATAAGTGAATTAGTGGTGCACCAAGAAATTTATTTTGGGGTGAAAGGGGAGTGATCTCAGACAATCAAGACCTTAATTAAAAATAAGTACGGTGGGGTGGGGGTTTTAGGTTGAGTACTCCCCTAATCGCAGAAAGATAAGAAAATCTATTAATATGAATAATTGTTTCTTAAAGTTATTTTGAGTATTTTAATGTATATTAGTGATTAAAATAACTTAAGTGATCTGGTGTACAATATAACAAAGTTGTTCTCTTTTCAAATGTGTAGCTTTTGAAGCACACTTAAAATGTATGCTGCTTTACAACTTAAGAATATCATGCTGCAAGCCTAGTCTTATACATCTATCTTATACATTCGATAAATATTCATATTTCAGTTCAACTTCATACAATTTGATATTTTATCTTATTTTGATTTTGTTTAATTTAGCTAAGGGACAGTCATCATTGAGACGAAATATACCTAAGCATCCCTCATGTGCGTCGATGGTGACGCTTGGATGACGTATTACCACGATGACTTCGAGCGCTGTTGTTGGAAAATCAATTCTGGTGGTTTTAATATCTTATGTGGTGACTTGCTTTATCGAATATTTATGTTAACGGACAAAGGACAGTATAAAAATGGTTATTACAAATTAAACCTGCAATTTAAACTTTTTTATAAAACTAAAACTCTCTAAGATAATCTTCATTAATGATGCACAGTTTTGTAGGGAGAGTCTGTAAGTTTGTTACAGTAACTTACAGCTGTCAAATGAATGCACCCTTAATCACATGGAATAACCTACATAAACGAAATCATTAGCAAATTGAGATTCAAACTTTCTGTTACAGTGGGTTTTTTTTAATGAGAAGAGGTTATACACTAGTAATATAGCACAGCAAACATTAACCTTTGAAGAATCTCTCACCTGCTACATTTTTGCTATAGGATTTTCGGTCACCCATTTGCGAATGCTATGTTTGTTAACTTTTCCACTTATATGTTATCTCAAATTGCTCTTAAAATAAGACTCCCACTAAAACTGCATGAAGAAAGTGACAACTTCATTTTCCAACATGATGGATCAACCTCTAATTGGCACAGGTAAGCTAGAAACTATCTCAATAAAAATGATCGATATGACTGTTATGCATTCACATACTGAGAGACTGGTTGATTATAGAGATTATAGGTTATAGATACGAACCTTGGGGCAATATATTTAGTTGAGATTTAGAGGTCAGCCTACTTTCCATTTAACTAGAACGGCTTATCTATTAGTGCACTCGAATATAGGTTGACTCCCGAGACAATACAAATCATTCCATATAATATCGTAAAATTTCACAAACTTTATAATATTATAAATTAAAATCAATCATCTTTAATATAAATAAGTCTTGGAGATGGTGAAAAATCCCCGAAATATGTCGTCGTCATAAAAGAAAAACTAAAACATATATAAAATAAGGAAAAGGGAATAAAAATAATGAACAAGGTGACATAACCTTACTATCAAGTATTATTATTAATCCTTACCAAATAATTATGAACATTTTTAGAAACGTATGTCGTGATTTAATGATACTGATTTGTTTATTTTATATTCAATCTACTTTTACATAGCCGCCTAACCCCCGTTCGTCCTTAACCACATTTAATTACATTAATTAGGTGGTAATTAGGACGAAATAATTAAAATTAATGTATTCATATCCACGTTTAAGGATATTAGTAAATCATTTAGGAAGAATCACCATCATGGCATTCAACTGGTACTCGAATCCTAAACCACCCCGTTTCCATCAAACCAGCTTGATGTATAATTCAAGTTTCCACCAATGCAAAATATTTGTATTCTACAATATACAGGTTTGATATAAAGTTTTACCCGCTTCGGTGGCCGCAAGGTCCAAGGCGTTACTCTCGAAATAGACTAGAATGTAGATTACGGGGTGATCGAGGTTTGAATCTCTGTTGGGTGTATTGAAGAGGTTTTTCCAAACTGGTTCTCCACTCTCTCTCCGCGCAAACGAGAATACACTTTCTATAAATATAACTTTCCTTTACCCCAAAACCATTAGCGTAAATAGTAGATTAGTAGATCAGCGCTTAACCCGAAAGGATAGTAAGACGCAGTGCTAAAAATAAAAGTTATCAGCGCCATTGGGGACGTGGTCTAAATTTCAAGGTCATTTAGCCTAGTTTGTCTTGACTTGGAGGTTGGGGTTAAAATCCCGGTGAAATGTACTAAGGGTTATTTTTCATCACTATCCTTCCACGCAAATGTATATTTCTAATCCCTATCCCATTAGAGTTGTTAAATTATGTATATAGCTAAACGGGTACTAAGCTGTAGTGAAAATAAACTAAATAGTCTGCTATCATTTAAAAAGGATAAATTAAACTGAGGGATTAATTAAAATTGAATGTATCACTATTTGCATTAAGAGTGAATATAAAATCATATTTGGAGAGAACTCAATTCACTCAAATGAGATTAAAAACTTGGCTTATTGCGAGAACCTATTATCCAAACAATATATATATATATATATATTTTTTTTTTTCAGATTATATTAAATTTACCTAGTATGTTCAAATAACTTGAGCTACTACCAGCATTAACAAAACAACGAAACTGTTTTGTGGCCACATAGTCGAAGGCATTATTCTCGCAATATATTGGAGTTTTAATAGCGGGGAGAACGGTGTTCGAATCCCAGTCTGGTGTATTTAAGGTGGTTTTCCCTAAATTTATTTCCACTATCTATTTCCAAGCAAATACATGTACACTTCTTATAGATTCAACCTTACTAATACATAAAATATTAATGTATTCAATACTTAGTAAGACGGAGTGATAAAAAAAACCATTAAAAACATCATTGATTTAAGCGTTGATTTGTTTAATGGTTCTTTACTATAACCTTGCTACCAGAGCTGTATTGTTAAATTTTAATTTAAAAAATATTTTTGAAATTAAAAAAAAATCTACACGTCCAAAATCGATAGACAAATTTACTTAATTACTTATATTCAAAAGTGAAAGCTGCATATTACATCTGGTTATAAATTTTATAAGAACTCTATTGTATTTAGAGCGTGATTTAGGGAGTGGACATTATTAGTCAATTGTTTAACCTTACTGACTTATTTACTTACTTTCTCTGTCATTACTCATTACTCATTAGCAAATGAAAAGTTTACTACACCACTTATAAAAGTACGCCACTTACACTTATCTTGTGCTAGTTCTAACCAGTCCACTACATTACACCCTATTTCTTTCAGTTCTATTCTAGTTTTATCTTCCCATCTGCGTCTTGGTCTTCCCAATAGTCTCTTCCTATTGGGTTTGCCAGTCAATACCCTGAACATAGTCCTAGATTCTCCCATTCTCACTGCATGTCCTGCTCACCGTAATTTGCGAGGTTTGACTATCATTACAAATTCTTGTGATGAGTACAGAGTATGTAACTAATCTTTTTTTAAACCTCTTCCACTTTACATCCATTAAATAACGTGATAAAGTTAATGCGTCACAATATGAAACTCACTTCAAAGGTTTTTATTTGAGTAAATTTATTTTAAATACTTATTTTAAACTATTTTTATACGGTACTAATGGTAGCGTGGAATAAATATCAAGCATATAAATTATTTTAATAATATTCATTGTTAATTTGTTTTAAGGAGAATTATTAAAGATTGAAAATAAGGAAGAAACTTAATTTACGGTTTATTGTGGCATATACATTTTCTTTCCTTTATTTCAATAATATATATTCTATTTTTCTGGTTACATGTAGGTCAGGGTTTTAATCTCTGTCGTGTGTTTTGAGTGTGTATTATCTTAAAGGATTTATATTTCCCTTTGTGTTCCTACACGGCTAGAATAATTAATTTTACATATCTCCTACTTGTTATAAAGCACGTAGAAAAATATTTAAAACTCATTTTATCATTTATTGAGTTTAAAAAATTTTTGACCATTCTTGGTTTGTATTGGATAAAGAGGTAGAGGTTCAAACCCCGTCTTTGTATTGGCGTGTTTTTTACTCAATAGTTCCCTCTTCTATATATCCGTGTCTAGAAAACCGGTCGAGCAAAGCTTTAAGCTCAGGCCATGATCCCACGGATTTGTAGTAGTTGTAAATTAATCCTGAACAAAGAAAAATAAATTGCTTTACTGAAACCAATGAGGTAATAAAGTAAACATATAATTACCTCCTAATAAATGTGGGCTACGATCTACGCCTGATGGACAAGTATTCATTAAATTTAATTCTCTCGAGTATATGATGTAAGTAGCAATTAATGAGATACTAACATTAATTAGTATAGTAACATCTGTTCATTTAAACCTTTAACATTAGAGTGCCACCCATACACGTTGGTAAAAATAAAAATATCCAGTACTTCAAAAGTTTGTATATTTTCTGTGTTGGAATGACATCTAGACTAACAAAACCTCACAAAGTTAGGAAATTCATATTGTATATTACATCTCGACCTTTTCCCACTTTTGTGCCTAACAATGGAGTCAGGGTCCTTTTCTCTTTGCATAACAATGGAATTTGGCTTGGCAGACAAGTACACATTTACAGGATCTCACACACAAAAATAAATAGTGTTAGAAGTAAAACCGTTCATATCTCCCTTTTTAAAATATGTCTTAATATTAGTGTCTAATGTAGATTGTAAGAGATAGTATTGAATTGAGGACCAGGAGGGTTTGATCGAAGATAAACAAATAATCTTTAAGCCATGGTTCAAACTCTGGTCAAATAAGGCGAGGGGAATCTTTTTATTTTTATTAAAGTTACGAGTGTATGTGTATTTACTTTTAACTAACCCTTTCTCCCCTTGGTATTTATAATTTAGCCAAATTTTCTTACAAGGAACAACCAGGAAAAGGGGTCTTTAGGAAGGTTCTTCGTAAGAAAATTGGTTTATAGTTAATGTCACTACCGTAACTGATAATAATACAATACTATTTAAATTAAGAGAAATCCCTTCGTTTACGAACTATTTCATCAAGACACATAATAATTCATACCTGCTTAAGTGGCCACATGATCTAGGACGTCACTCTCACAATATACTAGACTGCAATATTAAGGGAGATTGAGGCTTTAATCCCACTTTAGTGTACTGAAGGTGGTTTTACACTCTCTTTCCACCTAAATTTAGGTACACTTCCTCTAAATTCAACCTTCCTCATCCCCAAATCATTAGCGTAATTAGTACATATGCATACAACCAGAGCATGTAGTAAGAAGTGGTGCTAAAAAATTTAATATTAAAATATAATTTAATACCTTGATTATCTTACAAATTGACGTTCGTGGCACCTTTTAGAAAATACAAACTTTTTTTGTAATTAACATTGATAACATTTAAATATATTATTATGTTATTTAATGGGTTCTGACAACATTTAATAAAAGTTACAACTGAAAAGTACTTGACTTGATGTATGAATACGTAAAAGTAATTCTAGTGACTTTTTATCGCTGTCAAATAATATGTTCAATCAAATAAAAATCAGGATAAATTTATATTAATGTAAGATTTATGTATTTAAACCTTTGACGAAACCAATGATTGCTGATATTTTAACAAAGCTTTCATTAACTTCTAGATACCTAGTTCCCTTTTTACTCGTTCCCTAAATTAGTGCTAATTTGTTAATATAATTAAGGTATTTCTCAGTAACATTTTACATGGGCCATAGACAATATAGAAATAAAAACTACGCAGGTCTAGGTGTACATCTTTGTTTTAAATGAGACTGACACCATCCACACCAAACTTGTTGTACAGTAAATGGGCAAAAAACTTATTGTACAGTCCAATAATGTTCATAGTAGGGACCTTAATCGACAATTATAAGAGCTATAAGATATACTTTAACGTAATCAAACGTTGTATAATATTTTCTGTAGCTGTGGCTTTTAATAGTATTTTTCAGTACCTTTAAAATAAAATTAATAATGCCATAAAACGTTAAAGTAGCTTGTATGTACACTTCATTTATAACTGTTATTTTGTTGATATTGGTGGTCCTGTTATAAATAGTTCGCCTCAGAACCAGATGTTTATGGTTTCAAACCCAGCTGGGGTTGACAGTTTTCTTGAGCGATAAAAATCTAGAGCACAACTTCCTCTAAATGGGAAGTAAATCCATGGGTTCCGCATCAATTGTAACACGTAATAGACCTTGGAAGGTATTTGAAAATATTTTTTCAGTCAAAATGTGTAGGTACTTTAGTACTTGCTCATACAAATAGTCGTGTGGAGATAAAATCAGTAGATTCAGGAGGTGCACGCTAAATACAATAAATAAATAAAATAAAAATAAATATTTCTACCATTTCGTTGATCAGAAATTTTTTTTAGTCCACTTGCTTAGACCAGTACTTAGTAGTTTTAAAATTGATCTATCAGGAGTCACCTCTTCCTTAAAATAATTCTTTACACCTTTTTATTTTGAATAATGTGTGTATATGAACATATTGTATGGCCAGATTACTAATCCCTGCTTCAATCTGAGCGACGTTTCTCGATGTCTTGATTTTCTTTTTTAAAGCTAGATTGAAAGTAAGAAACATATAATTATGAAAACATTTGACTAATATTATTGTTTTATAATATGGAAACTAAGAAAATATTTAACGTGAATTTGTAATGGTTTTAAATAACGGTAGCAGAGAAGACATTTAACATAAGGATAAGTATGGTTTTAATTCATTCGATTCAGATAATATGTTTAAACTAACGGCAGAAAGGATAAATATTTAAAAGGTTAGTAATCATTCTGTTTAATATTTGGGCCTAGTATAGAATTGATTCCCATAGTGTATGGTTTGACTATATTATTATAACTGATAATACCTGAAATAATATCAGCCTGGGATCTATATAGGTCTAGTTATAAAAGAGAACAGATTTCAATTTTGCACAGTCAAGATTATATAACTATATATATATTGATGCAATGAATATATTTAACATTCAGATGATCTAATTAATGTATTTTACTGTAAATAATAAAATATGATAAACACAATGGCAGTATTGGCTATACGTATATTATTGGAATAGAGAACACGTCATTTAAAAATGTGGTGGATGTGTTTATGTTTTCTTAAAACCAATAATACCCTCAAAATTGTGTCATAATTAGATTTCATAAAGGAAGTGGCACATGTGCATAAGGCAGATAAATTATCTGAAAAATAAGTTGACCAATCTGTAACTATAAATGCACCTAGGTTTAAATAACTTCCAAATATTGTGTAGTGGTTCCTTCTTGCTCCGTGGTCTCACAAAATAAGAGGAAAATTTGATAATGGAGTATTCCTTTGCTCTTCCCCATTTCTGTACCAGAACGAAACCAAGCCAGTTTTCTGACGCGAACAACCATGAAGGATGCGGGCTGTTGAGATGAGGAAAACCTCAGCATAGAAACACACATTTCAAACAGGTTTTTTTCCCCCCCTATCAAAATATAACTATGACTTTATAATTCTAAATACCCTATAACAAAACCCGCCTCTATTTAATAACACGTGAATAATCGTTTATTAATTAAGAAATATTGATAAAAAGATCTTTCCATCTATCTTTTTTTTAAGCTTATCTATCATTATATAATTCATAAAAATAATTATTTTCCAGTTTTCCATTAGACCTTTCAAAGTAAAAATAAGTTTATAAATTAAAATTAAACCAATATACACCAAAAAATATATTATATCAAGTATTTATATAGCTATAGTTATTTAAGGAAAAATAATTTAAAGAAATCTATAGCAAAATAATGTATTTAAAGATCTAAGTTGATTAAAACTGATTGCAGTAAAATGTTAAGATCATAAACTTCATTAACAACAGATACAATAAAATTGTATGACACTTTTAAAATGGCTAGCAAGAAGTGAATTAATATTAAATACATAGTAAAATTTCAAATTATCGTCTTCTCTAAACCTATAATAATTTATGTGCACAGTAATAATATATTTTATAAAAAAATGGGATTAAGTTACAGAGGAGTGGAGAAGGTTACATAATGATGTATTACATATCCAATACACATCACAAGACTTTTTGGGATAGTTCACTCTCGCAGATTACGGGGGGGCAGGACATGCAGCATGAATTGAAGGATCTAGAACCGTGTTTAGGCTATTGACAACTAAACCTAATGGTAAGAGACCACTGGGATACAATAGACGCAGATGGAAGGATATCATTAGAAAGAGATAGGGTGTAGTGAGGGGGACTGGATAGAACTAGCTCAAGATAGGGATAGGGTGTAATGAGGTAGACTGGATAGAACTAGTTCAAGATAGGGATAAGTTGTAATGAGGTAGACTGGGTAGAACTAGTACAAGATAGGGATAGGGTGTAATGAGGTAGAATGGATAGAACTAGTTCAAGATAGGGATAGGGTGTAATGAGGTAGACTGGGTAGAACTAGTACAAGATAGGGATAGGTTGTAATGAGGTAGACTGGATAGAAATAGTTCAAGATAGGGATAGGGTGTAATGAGGTGGACTGGATAGAACTAGTTCAAGATAGGGATAGGGTGTAATGAGGTAGACTGGAAAGAACTAGTTCAAGATAGGGAGAGTGTGTAATGAGGTGAACAGGATAGAACTAGCTCAATATAGGGATAGGTTGTAATGAGCTGGACTGGATAGAACTAGCTCAAGATATGTATCGGTGGAATTCTTAATGTAAGTTCGGCAATGATCTTTCGAGTTCCTAATGCCATAGAGTAGGTAAGTAAATAATAGTATTGTATATATATATATATATATATACATACATACTTAAGATACACATAACTAATCATGCTGTTTTCTTATGGGTTAGGCAAATAAAGTGCATGTAGCTAAGAAAACTCCATTATTAATCCATCCTCACTATCTTCCTCCACACCTTCCTATTCTTACATACTTCCTTTCCTTTATCAACCTTCAATCTTACATAAAATATATGTAGAAATATATACATAAATGTATGTATATGTATATGTATGTATAAAATATATGTAAGTGTGTAATGCAACTCATATTTGTACTAATCTATTGTTTGTTAAAAAGCTGATGTAAACGTAGGAACACAAATTAAAGTTTTGTATTTTATTAGGTGATTGTTTATTTGATCAAATTGTAACGTTTGATAATAAACAACACAATACTGTTCAATTAATAAAACAAATTCTTTATATTATTCAGGGAATATTTTAATTTTATTTTTCAATATTAATGGGCACTTATGTTCAAAATTTCACAAAGCTAAGACTGTTTTTGATCACAGAGTATTTTCCGTAAAAAGCATCATATATGTGGAATGTATACTTTTACTAAAGTGTAAATAAAGTGGGGACTAAAATAATCGTGATTGTGTGACTGTCACCCAATAATTTTCAAGTCATCCTCTAAATTATATGTGACTGATACAAAGTTTACTAGTATAAAAAATTAAATAAAACTGTATTAAATATCCTTGAATAAATTGTGATATTAATAAATGATAAATATTTATTAAATAGCCCCGGTAAAATCAACCGTTTTGGTCTCTAAATGAATTCAAATATTATTTCTGTGGGTAATATCTTTTAGATCTTTCGGTCATGAGTTAACTATTTAAAGAAAAATACGTTTTTTCTCCTAAAAGGAAAATAAAATTAAGTAAGATATTATAAAGAATAAATAAATAAGTTTGGTTACCAATTGCAATTAAAAGTTCCGAAGAATAGATTTATTCAAGCTTCACCTACAAACAATTAAATATAAAGCAAGTGCCACTATAATAATACTTCAGTTTCTGTGATTCCATTTACTGAAAATCGTTAAACCTTTTTAAAACATTAGAAGCTCATATATTTGTAAAAGATACGTTATTGGACTACACCTCTAGTAAGAATACAAATTTCTCAAGAAGCACCTTGTCTGCCTGCTAAAATTAGATCAATTTTGATTTATTCAAACTTTAAGTCACGTGATAAGTATTACATTCTTATAAATAATACCAATATCTATAAAATAATACTAATAACATCGTAATGACAGGGTGACGGCTTCTTGTGATCTTATGCCCGGCTACAGATCCAGATGTCCCGTGTTTGATCCCCGGTACTTTCAGATCTTTTATGTAAAGTAGTGGACCTGGAATTAAGTAAACACAGCCTTATGAAGACAAATTAGGAGCTACTTGAATAAATAAGTAAGTCTAGAAAACTGAGACTAATTCAGTAGGGTTATTTATTCTGACCACATGATAACATACATCCACACATGTCGATGCTATCTTCATCAACATACAGTAGCTTCTTGCTCGGTATATCTAGTGCCCCTTGGGGGTAGTAATACAATACCCTATTTAGTGGACAAATGGTATAAGGCATCACTCTCGTGTTGGGATGTCTGGTTGATGCCGAGGAGATCGGTGTTCTAATGCCAGTCGGGTCATCTGAGATTGTTTTTTTTCCTAAATGGCTTCCCTCTCTCCTTCCAGGCAAATGTTGGTAGACTCCCTAAAACATACTCCCTTCCTCGTCCCTATCCTATTAGAATTATTATAATAAGTGAGTGAGATGCGGTGATAAAAAAAATTAAGACGAGGTGTATGAATAAAAACTTGTAGCTGAAAATAGAACTGTTGCCCTCAGAATTAATAATGAAGTCAAATTATAAACCAACACGTACTTACACAAATAAATTATTTAAAAAATAAATGTTTCTTTTAATAAAAATTTATTTGCTATATTTAATAATAATCTGACTATAAAACAATATGATCTTTTAACTCTCCAGTACTGCATCCACTGTTTGACACCTTAACTCAGTCGGTAGCGTGTCTGCCTGTTGATTTAAAGGTATCGGGTTCGATTCCAGACATCGGCGAAAAATTTATCACTGATAAAACATGGGTTTAGCCTTTCACATTGATAAATTAACGTCCTGGGACTGGATATTGTGCTGGTCCTAGTCTTAAGTTAAATTATAAGGCATATGAAGCTACGCCAGGCCTAGTAAGTAAGTAGTGGAAAAATATATGACTTGAATAAAAAACTGACCCAGGCCACAGACTGGAAACCGTAATTAATGGATGTAAGTACTGCATCCACTGCATATAAATAATACATCAGATAAGGTGTGAAAAGTTACATCACACACATTTCCAGAACACCAACGTGTATATTACATACCATGTAATAAAGCAACAAAATACTCGTTTTTAATTATTTAACTTTGACAGAGCTTTATTTTAACCATAATCTGAAGTGAAATTGAAAGGTCTCACTTGTATCTGACAGGAACACTATCCCAATTCCTCCTATTTCACCTGTACCCTTAAGATATTAGCATAGGGCCATACTTAATCCATATATAAATATTACACGACTGAAACAAAGAGATGAAAGGGGTTAGTATAGGGAAGGGGGCTTACAAATAACAAAAAAAAAAAAAACCTTTCAAAAACTCACCACTCAACCACCACATCCTAAGTATCCTCTAGCTTTTCATTTCACCATACATAGAGTGTGAAAAGGAATTGAGACACTAAAGTTTCAAATGAAAGAGTAGATGAAGAGAGAAAACTCTAAAAAAATAAATGGTACACCCCCTTTTCATGTTTCTTGTGCTTTTTGCAACACTTCATTTGAATGCTTGGTATAATCCCTGCCTCTGTAAGCTGGGAAGATCGTTGAGTTTTAAGTTAAGTTTTAATAATCTGGAATTAGCTGTCTACATAAACCAAACTTTTTTTATACATATATTTTTTTTTGTGAAAAGAGAAAACGAGTGTGTGACACAAAAAAGTATAAAAGAGAAGTGGGTCTATATAGGGTACAGTTCTTTCAACAATAAAATTCATTCCTTTAATTTGAATAATGTATATTATTTTAAAAGTGAATACAGTCAATTTAGTGGGATATTTAGCTTTGTTAATCTTCATTTGTCTTCTTGACATTTGAAAAAACAATATGAACAGAATATTAGATTTACGCTCATCTAAGTTTGAATGTAGCTTCCTTCATATACACATATATTACAAGTACTTTATATACGTAAACTAAATAGAGTCAGATGGTATTAGGAATGGCCTTATCTGACAGCTAGAAAAGCTAAAAGATCTATTGATGCTTCAATTTAATGTTACAGTAACTGTAATATCTACTTTTGGATACTTATAAAACAAAAATTATGAAATAGCAAAATATTAATGACTTTATATGCGCAAGATGTATTAGGGTTTTTAAAAGAACAACAACCTTATATAAAATAGTGACCAAAACTTGATTTATACGAAAGCCAAAAAAACAAGAGACGTGGTCACGTGACAATTTCTAAATCAATCACCATAATTAAGAGAATTCCACTCGATGCGTGTTGAAAAAAGCATTTTGGATTTGTAAACTTTGCACCACACCACGCCAATATCCTTGTAAAAGTCAATCAAAACAAAGATATAATTAGTTCTATACATAATCAATTTTACACACAACCATTGGTTTGCTACCAATTTAAAATATTTTCAATTTGGGGGAAGTGAGTGGATTATCACTGAAAACGGATGATAGCCGTTAACAGGACTTTATTTAAATATAATAGAAGAACCATATGATTTTTTTTTTAAATTAACTCAGGTAAATCCAAACAACCATATTCAAACAAATATTGTTTCATCCACTTGAGTTGGGAGTGTAGGGAACGCGAGAAAGATCGGTAGTTTCGCAGTTCTTATGTCAAATTTTTTTTTGTCAAAAGAAATTAAATATTTCTCTTGTAAAAAACAGAGGGTTTAATTTTCTTCACATGATTACCTCAATTGCTCTTAAATATCTGTCAAGGATGTCCTGGAATTTAATGATAGCTTTTCCTATTCGTTTAAAAAGTTTCTCATCTAGGCCTAATGTTGCTGTGATCATGACAGACATTCAGCAACTGTAAATATCACCATGTGAAGAAAATTAATCTCTAAGTTTCTACAGGAGCAATATAATTTATTTTGGCCAAAATAAGTTTTTATATAAAAACTTCAAAAACACTTAACTATTATCGCGACAAAACAAGGTGGCAATCCGGTTCTATTTGTTGGCTTGTGGTCTTGCAAATTGGTTTAGCAGTTGAAGCAGATTATGTTTTTTTCTACCCTAGGCAACATAGTGAATAGAGTCTCTTTTGATTTTTATTAAACTAAATGTTTGACAAGCGATTAGAAATGATTGTTAAACTTGAGTCATTTGGGTTTTATTTAACTGTCACTTGGTATTATTATTTTATTAAAATAATATACTATACTCTTTGATAAACAATTTATGATTTTCATAGTTTTTGAAAAATGTATTCAATATGATAAGAAAAGTTTGATATTTTCAAACCCATTGTTCTTTCACGATAAAAAAAATCACTAAAAATAGACCTGTACAAAATCCTATATTCTGTCTTCCATCCCATTTTTCTTTTTAAAGAACTCAGCCATGGTATCTTAAGTTTCAGCTTCCGTCCAAAAAACTTTCTTATGTTTTTTTTTTGTCTTCTTCCTCAGGGTGGTAAGAGAAGAAGAAGAAAGGGATTGTGGATTCTAGCTGGAGATGGTTACCGGAATGGATCATGGGGGGGAGAGGGGGTTTGGAGTACAGAGAGAAAGAAGGAAGAGGATACTTAGGTACGTGTCTCGCTTCTTGAACGTCTGTTTGACTCCCTCATGACTGGTAATAAAGGGACGACCACTGCACATCTGCGCTAGGCCGGCCAGGGCACAACTGACACAGTTAAACCACCGTAACTACCAACAGGTCTTTTTGTTATTCATATATCTCAGGATAGAGAGTTTCATTCATTGAGAGGATATTTAAATATTTGCAACAGTGTATTATATTCTCTTTTGGTTAAGCCTATCGTGACAATTTCCGTTAGTGATATTTGCCATTATTTTCTAACCCGCACGGGTGTACTCGCAGACTAATTGTCAAGTTAATATGGTCTGGTTTTCCAAAAATGGTGACAGTGGTTTTTGAAATCAACATCCAGTGTTTTTTTTCTGTTAATTATTTCCCAATTTCTCTCTCTCTTCAAAAACGAGGTTACATTTTCTTTAAATCTTACCTTATTCATCCCTATACCATTGGAGTATTTAAGTTATTTTATCTGGGAGAGATAATAAGGCATTATTATTATTAATATTATTATTATTATTAATATTATTATTATTATTATTATTATTATTATTATTAATATTATTAATACCTTTAACTCCTGATGTGTCACTACTGCGGCTATTTCTTATTACAGACTCTGTGATAGGTTCATTTCAGGTGTAAAAATTCATCATTACACCCACCACATTAGCTGGGTTTGAACCAACAAATCACAAGTACAGTGTCGAGAAATTTACCCCAAAACCACAGAGTTAACTAGTTATAGAAGAATTTTTTTTTTTAACAAATTCTCACTTCGTCTAACTTGAAAGTTATTAAGTTGACTTTACTTGTTTTCACTATGATGTAGATTATATGTTTGGGTCATAGGTGAGCACGTGAGCTGTAGCCTGAAAAGTGGCAAGCTTACCTGGTTTGATTCCACTATGGTGAAGATTATTATGAGGTAGGGCCATAATGTAATGAGTCAATGTAAGCGTGTTATCTTTCATTGTAGAATAAGTGAACACTAAATATGCTTTCATGAAAATGTTTCACGTGTCCACACATCAACAGAACTGAAGGCTGAAAGGGTTCTTAAAACTATTAAATTTGACATAAAGGATATTAAGTGATTAATATAAAGGTGGAGGATGAGCTAGAGAACTTAGAGGAGGTGCATCCTCATAGGTAGGTAAAAATAAAAAAAAACTGCTATAACTCATAAGTCTAAAACCACTCATAGAGCACCCGACCGGATTTAGAACAATTTTAATGATACATGTTGACATGTGAGTCTAGAATTTTAAGCTATATGACCACTGGGAAGATATGAGAGATTGGTAATATCTTTTCACTTGTCATAATAGCTTTGACTTCTTATCGGATTGAGACTAAATGGAATATGGTAACAAGAAATATCGGTGTGTTTACTAAACTGTCATTTTAACTAATAGGCACACATTCTTAAAATATCTCCTCTAATCAGTAGTGTGTCTTTATTAAACACTTAAACCATATTAATTCTCCTTTATTTTCTCTAAATCAGGCGACAGCAAAAAAATATCTATTTTTGTAGTGAGGGCTACTTGTGTCATTATATGTAGTTTTTAATTAATAAAAGGAACTTCATTTATTGATTTAAAAATTATGTCATAGTAAAACACTTTTTGCTCAAGATATTCAAATTAATAGAAGCTATCCTAATTTAAGTGAATACATTATTTTATAAGGTAATGATGAATGAAAGTCTTGTCATTGGCTAAAATAAATTTTAAAATTCACTAGTACATAGGTAGTTCGAGAAATTATCTGAATATTTAAACATATTATGTAAGACAAATAATTAATATAAAATATATAAGAAGATAATGAACATTTGAAATTAATTTAGGTACCGTTAATCAATATCCACGGTAGGGACACAACTATTTAATAATTAATGTGTGTTTGAAAAATATTTAATATATTTTTAGGTCAAATAGCTAATTTATTGCAAATGAATTGGTTCCAGGCAGAACTTCATTTCATTTTAGGAAAACAAAACAAAATAATACCACAGCAATTTTGTCAACAAGATAATTAGTATAAAACTGCAAAAAATGTATAACGACTACCTGAAAACACACATTATTTTCCATACACACAAAGTTGTTTGGCTAGCGAGAATTAATAAAACAAATTAAATTACAATTAACAACAACTTAAAAAAATACACACGGGGCATTTATTACCACTCCTCCATTAAAATTATCTTTACTCTTTATTCATAATCATAGCTCTTTGAAATAAATATGTTGGTGTAGGCCTATACTTTTCTTAATATTAGTGGTAGAATACATCACCATGAAAGAATCATTAAGTATGATCCTAAATATTTTGTAATGGTACGAGTATATTTTAGAAAAGGCCTTCCTCCCTTGGCTAGAACAACTAATATAATTCCCATTCTTACAATAGTACTATATGGTCTAGCTATGGTACAGGAATGCCTACATCTATTGTTGGTAGTCAAATTAATCCGTTGACTAATAGAATTTTTGATTCTTTTAGAGAAAACTTTGGAGAAAACATTATTCAGGTATATTCTACCTGTTTATAGGAGCTACAGAATGAAGGTTGTGGTCCCATTCTCTATAGAATATAATGCGAAGCATGCATTATTGGTGTATGAACTAACATATTCAATAACCCTTTTATAAAAAGTTAATTAATAAGACCAAGATTAGTGTCTTTATCTAATATGTATTCTAAAAGTAAAATTTCACTTTGAATTTAGTTATAAAGTATAAATATGTATCTTCTATCATAAATTAAAAATCATAAGAGCTGCACTTCCCTTATTTTATTTACATTTATTACAATGAGATGCTTTAGATTATTATGTAATTATTTAATTGACTTTAACCATTAAAAGTTATTTTATTTATTTAATTGAATTATCATACATACTATTTTCTGTAGCTAGGGAATGATTCCATACTACTGACAGATGTCCTCAACGTCAAGGTACCCAAAAATTTTTTTTAAACCTTTAGAACATTATTTCTAAAGGCAACTTAAGATGTCTTTACACATTTTTTTATTTGTTCATATTATATAACACAATCACTTTTTTCAAATTTTTATCAGATTCACAAATAATGATATCTGATTAACCTTGTGCATCTTGTAACTAATATTTTACAGACTGGATGTGAAAGTGAATGCACAACCTGATTATAGTTTTAGGCTCTAATCCTTATAAACATTATTTATCTTTTAGTTTTTATTCTTAAACTGTTCAGATTTATTTCTTACTTTACGGTTCTTGGATTGACGTTTCATAAACCTTTGGCAGTTTGTAAATTTTATTTTTGTATCATATCTTACTATTTACTTTTAGACATTAGTAGATACAAAACTTTACCTACCTAGGTTTTTAATAAAACATTTTATTATCAGCCAAAAAAACCATATAATATATTGTGTTCGCCACTGTATTCGATTATTTTGTTTTTAGGTTTAAAAACGTAGCATAATATCTTCTATAAATAAATGATCTGGACAATATAAGGTCCTACCTATCTATAGAATTGTAACTTGAAAGTTCATATTCGCAATTACCAAAAGTTCGACACTTATACTTATTCTATACAGTCCACCTAATTACAGGCTATCTCTTTAAGTTCAATTCTTATGTTACCCTACCATCTGCGTCTAGGTCTTCCCAATGGGCTCTTACCATCAGGTTTGCCAGTCAATAACCTGAACACGTTTCTTGATTCCTTTATTCACACTTCATGTCCTGCCTACCGTACCTGACTATCCTAACAATGTATTGTCATTAATACAGGGTAAATAACTCATCACCACGTACCCTCCTCCACCCCTCATCATTGGTAAGTATTATAAAATATTATAAATCATAAAAGTAGAAAGATCCAATGATGTCTCAGAGAATGTGTTTAGATAGGTAAGTAGTGTAAAAGAGATAATGGTAACAAACTACCAATAAAGTTAGTCTTAAATAACTATCAAGTTATTAAGTTTATTGATCTTGTAAATCAAGCACTCTGAGTAAGTGCAGAGGAAATTTTTCTTTATAAACGATCAAAGCCAAATTTTCCTTTTAAATATATACCATGCGTATAAACCCAACGGGTATAAGGACGCAGTGCTAATAATAATAATAATAATAATAATAATAATAATAATAATAATAATAATAATAATAATAATAATAATAAAATAAATGCCAACACTGGTTTTTCAGTAAAATATTAACATATAGAGATGGTGTAGAACCACAAGTCAATAAAGATACATCTTTTAAACAAAATATTAGACACAAATAGATTTTTAGTAAAAAAAAACTATATCAGTAAGAATGAGGACGATATTTCCGAGTTATGATGAATGTCTCGTCAGATGGAGCATCAGATCAACAGCTGTATTTTACGTTTTATATTAATAATATAAATAATTATATAACATTTAAAGTTTTGAAAACTTATATTTCATAATTCCATAGCTATTTACATGATTGATTTTAATCACCTCCAATGCCATAAATAATGTGGCTTAAATGTAAAATCAATGTAATTTTAACTTAGTCATGTAGTCTAAATCTTGACTAGATAGGAATTAAGGCCATCTTCTGTATCTTTCTCAGCATGTCGCTCACAGATTCAAGCCAATCTCGCATTCTAGTAGAAAGAAAAGCGATACTCGCGACGGAAGGAGACATAATCTTCATTTCGCTTTTTCTCCAAGAAAATACTTACATTCACTTAAGGGACACGAATATCAAGGTAATCCACTCAATTGCTGCGGGCAGTTCAATTTTACAACATGAGAAAATTCTCGAGTATCTGGAAGAAAAGTATTGAGTGGTAAGTATTTTTAAATTAAACTCAAGATACATTGAGGATACAGAATGAAAATATGGTCAAATTCCTCAAATATTTGAAATATTAAATATATTAAATATATAGCCTAGAAGTACATTAACAGATAGTTGTCACAATCATGATTTTTTAAATCTTAAGCACTAAACATAATATAGATCATTATATATAAAAAGAAACCTTAGCTAAGTCTATAGCATGTCTGTATACTGAGTTAAGACTCGCGGGTTTGATTCCCTGCATGGGCGAAAATGTATTATTTGTGAAATGTGGGTTTATACTTTAATAGTGATAAATTAACGGCCGGGGACTGGATGTTGTGCCTGTTCTAGTCCTAAGTTATATTATAAGGCATATTAAGCCATGACAGGCCTAGCCAGCTGGTAGTGGAAAAAATATTGCTTGAATAAAATATGACCTAGGCCACAGGCTGGAAATAGTAATATATGTAAAGTATATATATAAAGAGATAATTATTTTTATATATTATAAGCACCTCGTATTGCAAACCGTTCTGATTATACAGTAATTACTATACTAATTACTCTAATGTGTTAAAGTTGAGGAAGGTTTAATTAAGAGGAAGTGTACTCACATTTGTGTGGAGGGAGTGTGGAAAACTATCTATGAAAAACTACCCTGAGTACATCCAACTGGGATCGAACCCCAATCTCCCCTTCACCAGCAGCCAGTCTATTGCGAGAGTAGCACCTTAGACCATGTGGTCACCAAAGCGGGTATATATATATATATATAAACGATTTTTATATATATATATATATATATATATATATATGAAAATCGTTTATAATTATGAAAATGTGTCTTTCTAATAGGTATCTTAGAGCTGAGGATGCTTGAATTAAGAGGAAATGTACCTATATTTGCGTGTAGGTAGAGTGAAAAACATTTATTAGAAAACCTTCAGTCCAACCGAACGGGATTCGAACCTCAATCTCCCCATCACCAGCAAACTAATCTATTTTGAGAGTGACATGTTGGAATATGTGACCAACGAAACGATTCATAGTATATTATTTTCTATTATTTAGTTATTAAATAATTATTTTTTATTATTTAATTATTAAATAATTATTTGTTATTATTTAGTTTTAAATAATTATTATAAAGTATCTTATTAATTTATGGTTTATTTATATTACTTGTTAATAAAACTATTTTAAACATATTCGTTGATGAGGCTAATTCTGTATCCATGCTTAAAACATACCAACCAAAATTAATACTTCGTTTATGAAAATTAAGATTAGTTACCTACTAACCACTCACCGTAACGTACTCGTCGATATAAGATGAGCACATATAAGGGCTGAAAATGTTACTAATTAAAAAACAACAACTAGAATATGTGAAACCAAGAATGGCTACACCTTTTTAACAGTCATTTTGCATTTATTGATAATTTCATTTTAAAGTCTGGTTAAAATAATATAAATTCCAATTTGATATATGTATGTTATACTATTATGAAAATATTGTATCAATGTTCACTTTAAAATAAAATAATATTATTTTTCAGGTGGCATAGTATAAAAATAAAAGATAGACCCCAGTTTGTAGATTCAGAGCGTTATTAAATAAAACAACATTTTTGGGTGAATCAATAATTATTCCCGAGATAAATATGAAAACAAGATGCCACCTGAGTTTAATTTATAATATGAAAAGAAATGTTTTGAATATTTGTTATAGTTTGATAAACTTCAAACTGAACTAAATAACTAAACATTCAAAGGGTTACAGAACTATAAAATTTCAAACACTAATAGAGAAAGAATCTTTTTACACTTAATAGTGTTTTTATTTGCGATTACCATGAAACTATTTTACTACCCACAGGAATATCAAAGTTAAACTAAAGTTTTATTTTCTTTTTCTTTTTGATTTTTACAGATAATCCATCGTAAATTCCAACGTCAACTCGAAGCAGAGAAGATCAACTTTTATGGGTGAGCGTTTGTTCGCAATATCGCTTTGAAGTTGATGGAACATTGGCGTGGTTTTACCTCTGGGTCTTGATGGGTGGGAGCTAGAATTTTCTATGTTTAGTTTGGTACTATGTGATAGTGAATAGCTGCCTTCAGGAGAGTGACGTCACACTGTGGACGTGGAGTGAACGTTGATATGCGATGAAACAATTGACAAATGTATCAATTAGTTGAAAAAGAATATCTGGTGACGGAAATTAAACACAAGACCTTTAGCTGAGCACACAAATACTTTATAACAAAGGTTTATAGGACTTAACCCAATCCTTAGAAGTTATTCTTCAGTTTTAGTTTAGGGCATAATCAATTATAACCCTGTAGAGTTTTTTTAGCGCTGTGTGTTATGTTCAGGCTATACAAATATGTAGCTACTATTTACTCTAATGAATTAGGGATAAGTAAGGTCTAATTTAAAGGATGTGTACCCTCATTTGAATGGAGGAAGCATGGAAAACCACTTTTGAAAACAACCTTAAGAGCGTATAACTCGAACGGGTAGTAAGACGCAGTGCCAAATTAAAAAACCTTTAGTACACCCAACCGGGACTTGAACCCCAATCTTTCTTTTACCAGCCATCTAGTCTAACTCGAGAATGATGCCTCAGATCATGCGGCCACCGAAGCAAGTGACGTGTATAGTTCATCGACTACCAGTGGCTTGGTTGTCGGCTTTATGTTCTCACTCGGACGGTATTCAATTTTACCCTTTATTTACCCAGAAAGGTAGCAAACTTACCTTTCTTTGTTACACGATGGTTCAGTTTATAAGATAGGAATCAAATAGCCGAAGCTATTATTTATTCTTTCTAGTGAGAGATTCTGTATCTGGATATCATATTCTGAAAATTGAAAAATGACCCCTGGAAATGGGAATCGAACCCGGGATCTTTGGCTATAACCACGCCCATCATAGACTCTGCCTTAAAATATGAGTGAAGAATGACCCTGGGTACGGGACGATTACTGGATAGCTCAGAGGTCAGAGCATTGTCGTACTAGGCCAAAGGTCCCGGGTTCAATTCTCGTGTCCAAGTGTCATTTTTCAATTTTTCAGAATTTTAATAAGATAGGGTCATGGTGTAGCGATCAAACTGCTAAACTCCAGGTTAAAAGGGCTGTACATGTTTAGCGAACTACATTAAAATAAAATGGTACTAGGCTAAAGGGACATCTCTCACTGACGTCATATTTCAATCAGTTGGAAAATAACACCTCGACACGGGTTTATAGCCCGAGACCCTCGGTTTAGCCCGCCAAACCACCAAACTTTTTAAGATTAGTCATGTGATATACTTTAAATGATAATAAAGCTTATGTTATTAATAACAAAAATAATAATATAATAAATATTCAATTGTGAAAGGCTCATATGAATGTCTTGTTCTAAGCCTACTAAATTTCAGCCCCATACATTAACTACTTTACATTAACAATAATTGTATGCATAGTACATAAAATAACAAGTTTTACCCTTGAACTACATATAAAAATTTGAAATAATAATTGAATCACTATTTATACATTATAATTATACACTTGTTATATTGTGTTATACCATTTGTAATGGAAGGCTGCTCAAGCTATAATCCGTATTTTTGAAGTTTTTTAAAAATATAAATAACTGTTTTAGACAACGAAAATAAAATAAATAAATTACATTTAATTTTCTAAAATAGTATACATATGGGCATCATGGGATTTTAAAATAACTTGTCTACATTAATTAATGTACAGTTCAAAATGTATGTTTAAAATAAAACTGAATGGTTCTACTTAAATAACATTTGATTTAATTTTATTTAACAAAGTGTTCTTCCTCTATAAACTGCAAAAAATAATGACATCAAGTGTTTATCCCTTCCATACTACCCTGTCACCATGACAAAACTATCTTTAATCGCCCTCTTTGCGTAGTGTTAAAATAGGTTAAATTGAAGCAAAGATTAATGAATTATATTATTATTATTATTATTATAATTATTATTATTAACACCACGTCTTACTAACCGTTCGGGTTGTACGCACTTACGCTAATGTGTAATGGTAGGGTGATAGTGAGGTAAAATGAAGGACCTACAGTTTAGCATGGGACCGGAGCCACAGTGGAGGCGTGGAATTTCAAGCAATCACAAGTTGTGATTAATATACGTCTTGTCTGAGGTGAAGAAAGGGTTTGGCAATTAGATAAATCTGTGCCGGGACCGAGAATTGAGCCCCGGACCCCCATCACAGAAGTCTGACACCTTACCCCAGACCACCAGGTCAACCTATTAATTAATATAAATGGGGGCTCAAATTAAAAAAAACTAAATTATTAAACAATAAGTTCTTATTTACAAAGACAAAGCCATCAGATTGTACGATGGTATAGGATCGCATTTGTATTTTAAGTTGCACCAAAATAATAGCTTATGATGAATTTATTTTATTACTAGGTGTTCTGTCTTATGACATGCCCATTCCTTTTTTCAGTTAACTTATACCACCAATTCGTCCTGTACTCCGCCTCCTCCTTCAGCCTTCGGGATTGTCTTCTTTCCTTGAAGTCATACAATATTTGATGAATTCACGTAAATAAAAAGTAGCTTAGTCATCTCTATACCTTTGCTTATTAAAAAAATAAACTTAAACAGTAAATTTATATCTATATGTCTTTTATGCTATATTTTACAGTACCCTAACTTGTTATCACGTGGTCAGAGATATCTGGCTCACTACATTCTACTCTGGAAGCCGTAAGTGTAAGTCCTGATAAGCGTTGCTCAAGACAAAGTTAGCAGATTTCAACAAAGAGCTACTGGAACATACAAAAAAAGTTTTTTTTTGTAAAAAAAAAATAATAATAGCTATATTATATATTTCTGGAGACTTAAAATCTCGGATGATTAGCTATGGGTGTTTCTCATCCTAAAATTAAGGCTTCAATTCTTGAATTCATCTCTAATTTATTACTACTGCACTATTTCAAATAAACCACCCTTTCCCATGCCCTTTAATAAAGGATAAATCTTGAATAAGCTAGATGTAATAGTTATTATTCTTTTCACACATATGCTTTACTGAATTTCTGATTTTAATAAGGCTTACAAACGTGCGTCATACCATAATTTCAAACATATAAATCATACAGCCCTCTCTCTTGTACCAGAATATATCTTCTTCTAAGTTGGATGTGTGGATTACCCTACAATGTTGATAACAAAGCTTAATTTGAAAATGAGATTAATTCTGTATTATACTAATGAACAATTTCGATCTCTTCATTAGTCTCTATGCAGATTTAGGCTACCACAAAAACTACCACGGACGTAAAGCTTAAAGTTGATGGTACTGGAGCAATTTCATGGATCTATATGTAGATTAGAGGTTTGTAGAACATTCATTGAACGAAGTGTGTTTTACGTAAAATTTGTATCCTCTCGTCTGGAAGCCACTAGAAGAGGCTTTTTTTAGAGTGTGATGGGCGTCATGATAACTTGAAAGTTACTTAATACAATATACAGGAGGTTGGTAGCGTGATATAGAAGATGATATTCATTTGAATGCATTCAAAACTAGAAAATAAAATATAAAATCATCTTTTTTGTTTTAAATTTTATCTGGAGCTTTAACTAAGTTAATAGCGGGTCCACCTACTGATCCAATGGTCCCGGGATCAATACAATGCTATTATAATGTTGGGAGCCAATCACTTTTTTTTTCAATTTCATTATACATTTGTCTTGACATCTTATTTTACTATGAATCAGGACTTTTTTTGCTCTGTTCATATTACAGTATGCCTTCTATATAGTTAATCTAAAATATGAACAGTGTTTGTAACATGAAAAGACAAATGTATAAGAAAATTAAAAAAAAAGTTATGAGCCAACAACATGTAGAACATAGTGTAGACTAAAAGGTAATAATATAAAGCTACAGAAGTGCATAGCTGAAACTAGGAATTGTTGCAACTTAGGACGGCCACCTAGTTTACGATTACATTCCTAATCTTGAGACAGTGGCTTTTGTACCGATCATGTAAATTCCAGTTAGGGATGAACGGCCGGTTCATTGCCCGGAGTACATACAGGTACAAACTGACTGACTAGCAGCATACGTTTTGTCTGGTGATTCATCAAAGGATGTTGTCAATATTAAGAACTCTGCATGGTTTAAGAATATAATAGAGTTAGGGTAGTTTACTCATAGACAGTTATCATGTATCAACTATTATCTTTTGTAAATAATGGTGTATTTTATATTCCATAATATAATTAAATTAGCTATAAAATATATAACATTCTTCGTATTATTTAAATGTGTGGTTGCGCCCCCATCCTGTATGAACTGGCGACTGGGTATAACAATTAGATAAAATTAAATTTTCCAACTTCCCTGTAATATATTTTTGATTAGGCGCATGGGTGTTGTGTTTGTTTTAAACTTAAGTTAATTTATAAGTCATGTGTTGATATAGTTAGTCAATTCATTAATGGAATACTATTCTGTAGAATTAAAAAAAATCTCCTTTCTTGTCCATATCGCTTATGGTTAATATCATCAGCCTAGGTTACACGTTTATTTACATTAATTGAGTAGGAATGAATGAGTCAGAATTTGTAGGAAGTTAACGAATATTTGTGTGGAAGAAAGGGAGTAGAACATTTCAAACAAAACACCTCACAGCAAATTAGAAAGTTTACAACATGAACATTTCTTTTTGTATGTCCATCGGTGTGGGTAAAATTTATAAATTAAAATGATAGGATGCTAATGGTGACTTATAACTAGATACACTATAGTTTTCTCCCTTGAGAAGAATGTAATTATTTTATTAACGAGAGTGTATTCAATTTCCACTTTAAAAATACATTTATATTATTAACTATTATTAAATAGCAGAGTGATTTAACATACATACAGCTCCAGATTACAAAGACTCTCATAGCAATAGATACGAGCTGTAATAAAATATACTTTTTTTTTTTCAATATTTTCAGAACATTAATGTTGTTCAAATAACTTTTTATACATACATATATTTTAATTTTAAGTACCACAGAAATAAGGTAAGTTGACCATTGAAAGGTTACGTCTTTCCTTCAGCCAGTGATACAATTATAAATATAATATCCCTCTACGCAGATGCGGAAATTGTATCCGCATCTGCGTAGAGGGAGAGTTTAGAGATATGACAGTGAGATTGAGGATCGAATCTCAGTCGGGTGTAATGAGGGTGGTTTTACCAAAATGGTTTTCTACTCTCCCTCTACGCAAATGTATGTACACTTCCTCTAAATATAACAAAACAAATACCTAAAACCTCTAACGTAATTAGCATATAAGCGTAGAATACGTAGGTATATTAAGACGTGGTGCAAAATAAAATATATATATTATATATTTTAATATGTTACCAACAATGCTTCTGATTTAATTTTTTATTATGTTGGCGATATTTTTTTAAATGCAATTTGATTTGGAATACTAATTTTACTTTATTTTAAATTGCTCTTTACTGGTAACTATAGATTTTAAGACATTATTCAATTTCGTTCGCACACGATATTACTAAATATCCGACACGATCTAGTGACAGACACATTAACTATTACATACAACAGTTTCGAAACAGTTCCAAAAGACAGCTCTGGAGCAGCACTTTTCTCTACTACCTATTTTTAAGCTTCTACCAGATTAGTTCAGAGACACAGCGTCAGAGCGCAGCACATGGAGTTATTTCAAGCAAACCTTCCTCGTTGTTATCAACCCCTAATACAGGACATTCAGGTACCACGCCCTACTCAAGGACGCCCGCCTAGCGACGCTAGTGAAAGGATGCCGCCGCCAGGCTAACAACATTGATCGATGATGCGCCACATCAGAATGCGGATGACTCAAATCTGTCCAAACAATAAAAACAAGTGCGTTCTGAAGAGCAGTTTTATTCAATTTAGTATATAATTAAATTTAATTTAGTTTAATTAACTACGGTAAATGTCGTAGATTTTACATGTTTTTTTGTTTTTTAGCACAGATTCTTACTAACAGCTCGGATTATACAATTATGTACTAATCACGCTTATGGCTTTAAGTAAGAGGGTGGTTATATTTAGAGCAAGTGTACATGCATTTGCGTGGAGGAGAAATTTTAAAACCATTTTGTAAATCCACCTTGATTACATCCGACAGAGATTCGAACCTCAATCTCCATGTCATCTTAGTCTAGTATTTATGAGAGTAACGCCTTCGACCATACGGCCACTGAAGTGAGTATCTTACATATTTAATTTTCATACTGTACAGTATCACTAATAAAATAATATATATGATTTAAATGAAATTTTTTAATTTCAAAAAAATAAATTCTAGCCATGAATATTTAATTACTCATTAAAATGCACTAGTTAGTAAAAATAAAAATTCTTAAAAATTGCGATATTGACTAAAACAATGGGTATTTAAGCTTCAGAATAAAAAAAAATCCTAAGCCACCTTTAATTTTAGTTTGTGTCCATACAATTATTTTTCATAATCTCATTATTAATATAACTAACGTAGCCCGTTTAGTATGTTCTAGTTTTATTCTACCATTTTAATGAGTTTACTTTCCTATACTTGTTATTTTTATTTAGTTAAAAAGAAAAATCTACATATTATGATATGCACACTTTTACCAAAAGCGTAATTTTTGGCATCCGTATAGTTATATTTTTGTGCACGTATGTAAAGATGGTTTAATATTGTTCGGATTAGATATTTAAGAGTATGTCTTGGCACGATAATAATCTAACAGAAAAATAAAAACGAGTGTTTACAAGATAAAATCAATTTATGCTGGTTCCACCATGGTGTAAATCATCGAGGTAGATACTCCCTTTCAGCGAAATAGTAGTAGAGCTATAACAAAAAAAAATAGGCTAGAAAGAATAGAGGATTTTCTAAATATAGTTTGTGAAGATTTGAATAAAATTTCGTAATTTCTTAGAGGATAAGGTATTAATAATATTTCTTAAGCCGTATGTTTGCAAATGTAGTTTGACTGTAATTGGAAATATATATAACTTTTGAAAAACATTTTTATGATTAGTAAGGAACGATTAAGATTATTAGTAATTGAATTGAATTTTTGATAAAATTGAAAGTTGTGTTAATTTAGCATGAAAAAATATGAATATATATGATGTAATATAACAATAATATAGGCATTATACTTTGAAATATGAATGAAAAAGTTTTTGGTAATAATAATTACAAGTTATAATATCTTATGCTGACATATATAATACAATCATTAAAGTTTTAACAAAAATCTAAAAAGTTTGAAACATATTAAAAATTGTGTACTTTTGAATCAATTTTCATTAAAACATTGATTTGATAAAATGATTCAAACATGCATGTATTACTTGTCTTGTGTTGTATTAGGAATTAAACAGAATTATTTATAAAATAATTTTTTTATAAAAAAATGAAAAAGAATCTAAAAAATTAAATTCTTTCCTTGACTGAGTCTCCTGGTCCTTGGATTTTGCTGCAATCCCTGCAACGTATTTGAGCTTCTACATGTTTCGATGCTACAACGGCATAACCATCAAGTCAGAGTTAAAAGATGTGTGGTTTAGTGTTCCAAGTGGTTTGAGAGATGATGATAAAAGTAGAATTTTAGAGGAAAAGTACCTGTATTTGCGAGTAGGCAAAGCAAGAAACCCTTTAATAAAAACACACTAATTACACTCGACCAGGATACAGACCACAATCTCTATATTTTCAGAAATCCATTAAAACTTTAGAATGACGCGTAGGGATATTAGTCTACCGATGAGGATCTGAGCTATGTTGAAACAGCTTGTACGTATTTATGGTGTTCATTTAACTGGAAGAAATACACCACTTGGAAAAACAGAACTCGTACTACCGTGATGTTCAAGCCAACTGTATCGGATTAGTGGGACCTTTCTTACCACTCCGTGCATCACCATCATGAGAGATGTGTGGGTTAGTTATTACTGCTGTCAGTACTTCACATGTGTGTCAATGAAGACAAAACAACACTTAGTATAATCGTTCTCTCAGAAACACTCAAACGGTTCTGTCATCTAAACTACTAGAGATCGCATCAAGTAACATTCATCGCATTTATTATTGAAATCAGGTAAGTCAAAGTCCTTTTTTTCATTTAAAAAATTGAAAAATATTTGAAAGCAACCTTATATTCATAATATTTAACTATAATTGTATTAGAGATATTTAGGAAAAGAAATTTAGGGTGTTCGAGAACAAGATGCTCAGGAAAAAGTCCAGTCCAAAAAGGGATGATGTTACTTAGGAGTGAAAGAGTTTACATAATGATGAGTTACATACCCTGAACTCATAACAAGACATTGTTAGAGTAATCAATTCACGTAGAATATGGTGGGCAGTGCATGCAGTGCAAATGGGAGACATTATAGCTTTATTCAGGGTATTGAATGGCAAACAAAATTGAAAGAGACCATTGGGAAGACCTAGACGCAGGTTGAAAGGATAACACTAGACTATACCTGAAAGAAATAGGGTGAAATGAGGTGGACTGGGTAAAACTAGCTCAAGATAAGAATATGGTGCAATGAGGTGGACTGAATAGAGCTATCTTAAGGTAGGGATAATGTGTAATGATGTGAACTGAATAGGGATAAGGTGTAATGAGGGGGACTGAATAGAACTATCTCAATGATAGGGATAGGGTGTAATGAGGTGGACTTAAAAGAACTAGCTCAAGATCGGGATGGGCTGTAATGAGGCGGACTGAATAGAACTACCTCAAAAGGATAGGTGGCGTAATATTGTAAGGGCGGCAATTAACTTTCGAATTCCTAATACCAAAGAGTAAGTAAGAATTTGTGTTATTTTATAGGTGTTGATAATATCTATCAAAAGTGGCAAGTTCAAACCACATGACTTGATGTATGAATAGCTCCACTTGCTTTTTTAGCTGTAAGCCTTTACTATAAAAATTACTAACCTTTGGGGAATGTCGCTAAAAATAACATGAGAACTGGTGTCATTGCATTTTAGAAACTTTCTATAAGGTTTTAAATAATGATTAAAAAACAATACTTTAAAAAACAATATTATTTTTGTAGTAATTTTATTTAAAAAAATATTTGAATAATCTTGTATTTTTTAAATTTCACAAAAAAAATATTAAAATTTCAATAGTGCTAAACGATTACAAAAAACAGTTTATTATTAGAAAAAATTGAACAAAATATTTTAAGGCAGTTTGATATTTTATTGTATTAAAAAATTACTGATTACTTACTTACCTCTACACTATCACTGTATTATTTTATTTTAAACACACGGCAGCAATGATCTAGACGTATGACATCACGATTGGCGTCATTGCTTATTCACAACATTCTTGCATGGTGCCAGTTAAAACTTCAAAGCCTCGGAAAATAAACATTTCTTTGAATTTTTGATGGCAATATACTACGCAGCATGAACTAATTGAGAAATTCTTGGAAGGGATCCGACCTAATTACCTTTAGTTAAAAAAATAAATCCAGCTGTTACAAAAATGCAACATCTCCACTCACATAAGGTTAAATTTGATGATTATGTATTTATGTGTAAATTAAATGTAAACTAAATATTTGTTGAAAACCTATAAATAAAAGGAAGTTTTGAAAATTCTACTTATTTTCTTGTGACTCCTCAGAGAGATGTGTTGTGATAGTAGAAGAAAAATGAATTCAAGATTTTTTATTAATGTCAACGATTCCTGACCCCCCCGAAGTCGAAAAAATCATCTTTTAACTCCGTCTATCTTTATATACTGTATGTTTCTGAGACTTGAGCCAAAATTATTTTATATATTAGACTAAAACGTTGAGGGTTTTCATAGGGTGGCTAAAATAATATTTTGCAAATATTCATCGAACATTTAATTTAAGGGTAGTTTCTTTATAGGTGGATGGACAAAAAAAATTTCAAATTTTGCTTTATCGATTTTGATTAAAATTCTTACCATGCAATGTTTAACATAGCGAACAGAATGTCTTGCAGGGGACTTTACGTAAGAGAAAGCTTACAATTTCGATCCTATCTTAGCAACTTTTTAATATACGAAATATTTTATAAGAATTGCAAAGTTATATTACACTTAAAAGTAAAAAACTTGTATACAAAATATTAATTTATTAAATCAAAAATTTTATTTTACTCAGACACCTTAGCTCAGTCAGTAACGTGTCTGTATTTTTACCTGAGGGTCACGGGTTCAACTCTTGGCATGGTCGAAGATTTTATCATAGATGAAATTAGGGTTGTCCTTTCACAATAATGAATTAATGGCTGGGGAATGGATGTTGTGCTTGTCCGAGTCTTAAGTTAGATTATAAGTCATATGAAGCTACGACAGGCCTAGAAAGCCGGTAGTGGATATTATATGACAAAAAAATAGTAAAAAGCAAAAGAGTTAAATTATTTTTTTAATTTAATTGAATATCTTCTATTTTCTTTTGTACTTTCATACATTTGATCACAGATAACTAAGAAAGCGTTTTATACCACTGTACATTTTTAAAGAGAGAAAAACATACACCTCATTATTTCAATTTTAATTAAAACTATTATTATGATTACAAAATGCAAATACTCCTTTAAAAGAAAGCACAATTAAAACAAAGCCAAAATACACACACATTAATTAAAAACAAAATGTAATATTTTCCATGTCACTCATTATTTGGTCTAAAATTAATTTGTTAATTCAAACACAATTTTAAATTATTTTCTAAAAAACTGTACAAACAACCTCGTCAATACTATTTATGTTCTGATGTTCTGTTCATTTCAAAAGAAAAACACCCAAATCCTGTTTTTCTTTAATTTGAATAGTCACGTTGTGATAGTCAACATACCCAAAAGGATATTCTAATAAAACAATGCAATGAGCTAGAAATTAATTTTCCAACAGGTTTACATTTATAAAACCATTTAGAATTAATATTATTTTTATATAATCATCACCTTTTCTTCATTTTGATTTTACATATTTTTTTGTCCGTACATCTTATATAAATTATTACCAGTAATTTTAGTAATTCCTCAAATTAATGTGTCCTCATCTTTCTAGAAGAAAATTTATAGTGTAAATAAAATGTCTATTTCCATATTAGACTATACGATTTTCTTATAACATTAATTACATTACCGATTATGACCAATCAAGGCAATATGGCCATACCCAAATATTTTTTAAAAGTTCTTGATATATTTGTGCATTTAGAAGAATTTCAAAAGCTCTTCTTTTTAAAAATGTAAAAGTTTCCTTTCGTGGTCGACTGAAAATGTACGTGAGATCGACTGGTTGATCACGATCTATCAGGTGCTAACCACTTTCTTAAACTCTCCAAATGCTAACAGCACAAAGCTATTAAATTGTGTAATATTTAAAAATAAATTACAATAAGAACTATCTGGTATACTCGTTCTTCAAACGGCGTATCTATAAAGTACATTTGTTCTTTTTTTTAAATTAAAATTTAAAATTATCTTTAAATATTAATAATTTATATGTTTAAATTTTGTTACAAAAATCTCTAAGAAGGGTGAATAAAACAAAATACTAAAATAGAGGTATAGTCTGAACATTAAAAGATGAAATATTACTTGAGGATTAAGTTATAACTTTTCTAAAATAATATTTGTACTCTTGCTCGTTAGTACTAGTAAAAAAAAATTGTGACACAGAATAATTAAATGGTTATCAAAGAGTCAAAACAAATAGAAAATACATAGTTCTGTAACAGATTACCATTTAGAAAAGGAATTATTAAATGTAAGGGTTTTTCTGGCCTGATTCAATCAAATATTTTGAATCTACCATAAAAAAAATTCGCTTTTTGGAATTTATAGATAACATTATCTTAAGATATATTGGTATGCCGAATTTTAGATTTCTGGGATGTTTGGAAAGGACCAAATAATTCGTGTGGAAGGACACATATCAAATCTATATCGAATTAGGATAGTTAAACATCCGGCTTCACTCTAAATAATTTTCTATTTTACAATACCAAGATAGCCATTACAATACCAAACAAATAGGTCAACCAATAAATTTCAAAAACTTTCTTCGAAGCTGGATTAACCTGAACGGGTAGTAAGACACAGTATTAAATAAAATAATCTTTGAAATGACACCTTATTCATCCTATAATATTTGTGCACAAACAAATGCAATCAATAGAAAAGGCAAGCATAGGGTATGTGAAAATAAATTGTATATGGAGTTACAAAAACACATGGTTAAACAGAGCATAGTTTAGCAAACATTGTATAAGAAATAATAGGCTGTTAAAGAGACAAAATGGCATCTGTCAAATTTTAAATTTCTACCACAAAATAAAGCTATTTTTTTCTAATAGTTAGTGAAATTGTCTCCTATTTCATAAATTAAGTTTTCATATTTCAATTTATCATTATTTTATGATTATCAGGGGGTGGTATTTGAACATAATTTCAAATATTAAAATTGTATACCTACCTAGATTGTTTTTGAAACTAAAGTCCCACCACGTACCCCCCTTTATTTTGCTTTTTGCAGTGCCATCTTTCTGTCGGTCTGTATCTCGGACTAAAGCTAAAACCATTTTACCGTTCGGTTTAATACTTGGCAACTATGGTTTTCATAAAATCTTCCTTAGGGCTTTTTGGAATTAGGTATATATCCCTAAAATAAGATTATTTTACTGAAGGCAAAAAGGAGATAAAATCTATTTTTCTAAATTTGTTAAAACCATATTTATTGACATTTTTATCTGTGAATTGAACTAACATTTCAAACAAAATGGCAAATTTTCGTTTTCCCATGAAAATTAGTTTAAGGTCACTTTAAATTGGCTGAAACTTACAATTTTTATCATATCTACGCAACTATTTGAGGTACTAAATAACTTACTATTGTAAAGTATTAGTATTATTAAAGTTAATAAGATTTCAACTGGAAAATAATTTTTTCTAACCAATAGTTTCTGAGCTATAAGCAAACATAATTTTTTTATAAAGTATGAACTTAGAAACATGAAATTGATTGGTATGCTCTTTGCTGTACAGAGATGCTCCTCTTTTCTCACTTTTTCTGTAACATTGCATGTTATTGCACTTATGCTCTTTGGTAGAGTATTTATGCAACAATGATCACTATTTGGTTTTAAAAAATCTCACGTGTTTTTAGTAAATGTCTCTATTTTAATATTAAAGAGATAGAAAATCTATGCGGTGCACAGTACCATTTATTTACATAAGCTTAGGAAATTTCTAAATTCCAAATTTCACCAGCCTCCTCTAAAAAATTTCAAATATTTAATAATATGTAACTTTTATTTGTTAAAAAAAACACGATTAGCCTACAAATGTTTATTGAAAACAGACAGCACAAATTATAGATTCTCTTTGAATTAAATGTTGAAATGCATTCTTCAATTATTATTTTAATTGCAGTTGATTTGGCGATCAAGTAAAAGAGAAAAAAAAATCACATTTCATAAGAGAACACAAAAATCGATCACATGGTTAAATATATGATATTTGAAAATCTTAACCATTTTATATTATATTATGTACGTTATGCGAAATTACAGCACAATCTTTAAAGTGGTATGGACGTGATTGAACAACAAACAAACAGATAAAAATACTGAAAACATTTGATTTTTACTTTTATTATACTAGTAAGATGTTTGTTCCAATCCCAAAACACTCGTTTCTAAGGAGATTTATAATTGGTTTGTTGATATTTCCAAACCTCTTGCTTCCAAGCAGACTTACAAAGAAGATGCAGGCCTTTACATAAAAAATTAATCCATTTGATATATTAATAATTTAAGAAACTGATGTCATTACACTAACAGTAGGTTTTTTTTACACTTCTTTGCTCGCTGATGATATAGCGTGATTGCTTATAGATTACCCTGTTTTCTGAAAAATAATAAGGCCCATCTCGATCTGTTTAGCCTTTTTTGAATTCACTTTTAACAAAGAAACAAAAATATGTACAGAAGTTTGAGAGTACAGACGGACTTAGAGTTTTATTATATGGTTAGATAATCTTAAACACATATAATTTAATATAAGTTAATGTATGTTTTATTTAAGAGTGATATAATTAACGAGACCTTCTATTCTAATCGTAGGCCTAGTTTATACCAATTATTCTCGTAGAACCCCCGACTACGGGCTTGCGAAGCCCTGGTCAGTTCTCGACAGCCCGAATTTGGATAGTTTATACACCTTGGTCCACAAATTTGTGGCAAGTGAAATTCAACGTCAAATACTATAACAATTTCAGTAATTCCTTTCTTTTAACTCTGCATAACACTTATCAAATAAAATAGGCGTTTATTAGAGGTCCTAGGTTTTATAAATAACCAGTTTCAAACTTTTTTTTTTCAAAGGTCTAGTTTTGGAAATGGAGTGTCTACATTTTCCCAAGGATTTCAATAAACACTGTTTTGAGTGCGAGCGGTAGTGGTTTTATTCATCTTTTGTAATTATTGTTTACTAACAAAATATTTTTTAATTTTCACACCCTCGTGCATGAACTGACGTTAAACGATATGAATAATTATATTTACTTAGATAATATTTACTTTAATTTAAGTTATAGTATACAAAGTAAGACGTAAATTAAGTGGCTGTTAGCTTGTGTTCATTAAATACTAAGTTTTTTTAGTTACATTTTATAGTTTTAAATGAAAACTGACACGCCTCACTGGTGTATTTAGCTAACGCGCTAGATTCGTATTGAGCTAGACTGCTGAGGACGGGGAAATTGAGGTTAAAGTCTCGGCTGGGTTAACTAGGGGGTTTTTCCCTTAATGGTTTTACACTCTCCCTCTACGCAAATTGGGTTTCACTTACTATAAATTCTACCTTCCCAATTCCTAACCTATTAGCGTAATTAGTAGCTAAGCGTATAAACCGAATGGGCAGTAAGACGTGGTGCTAAATAAAATAACTGGCTACTATCGAAAAATAGGTTTGGAATAGGAAATCAACCCTTATATGGTAAAACATGGCTTTTAGCCTTAACATTTTAGGTCATTTTCTCACATATTTTACGGCTGAATATCGGTGTATAGTTGCAATCTACTGTAATAACTTAAAAAAAAAATATATATTTTTAAACATTTTTGAGGGAGTTGGGGAAAGGGGAGAATATAACCAGGGGACCCCACAAACTAAGTTTGTTCAGGGCCCAAAGTCTGCTAAGGGCAGCCCTTGGCAAGACATTTTGCGCGAATGGAATAAACTAGAGTTGCGTTCAAGGTATTTTTTGGCAAACCCAACGGGAAAAGACTAATGGGAGGAGTTAGACGCAAACTAGAACATATCATTAGAATTGGCCTGAAAGAAATAGGGTGTAAGGAAGTGGACTGGATAGAATTAGTTTAACATATTATATATATATATATAGAGAGAGAGAGAGAGAAAGAGAGAGAAAGTTTGATTATCAAAATTAAAAATCTGTTATATTGATGTCTCGAATTTTTCTGTCAATGATTACGCCTCAGGGAAATAAATATTTTAAAAACAAAGTGAAACCTTAAGGAACTGGAACATTTTAGAACTATAGATTTAAAAAAATCTTGTTTACATTTGAACTAGATTTAAGTTTATATTCTAAATTTGAAATGTTTTTATGGTTTTATCAAAATAATAATATTTTAATTCATATATTAACATGATATAGAATGCTTGTTCAATATAAATGTAGTATTGCAATTTAAACAACAATTAAAATTCTAAATCTTTTAAAAATGTATAGTTATAGGGCGACTTTCTTCAAACTATATATTTATAATGAAATCTTTCAAATGAATTGGCGTTTCAAACGTTATTCTATGATTCAATATGAAGTATTCACCGCAAATAAGGAATACTATTTATGTTAAGCAAAATAGAAAGTTAAATTGAAATTAGGTCAAATAGTTTCCAAAAGTTTAACTATTTACTTAAAAATTTTAAACGAAGTTATCAGAAATAAAGAAAGAATATTATGTAAACTAAGATAATAGTATCAAGCAACATCACTAATTACCCTTCCAAGTTAGCTCCATTGTGATTATTTTCAAAAACAAAACAGTAATTAAATACCCCTTGAATACATTCGTCTTCTTTCCTCTTCGCCGATCTCAATCCCAATCAATTACTGTTACCGTTATCGAGTAGAACAGTAAATGGAAAGATAAGATCCAGATGTAGCTACTAAAGCAATTTATTTATACATTCTATTGATATTCGATTGCATGGAAAACTAAATAATATAAACCTTAAAATCCTTTTAGGAAAAAAATATTCACATGTAATATATAGTGTATAACTTTGGGCACAAATATTAGAAAAATATCGAGAGCATATAAATTATAAACATAATTATAAAAATTAATTGAAAATCCACAAAACTATAAATTATTTGTTCATAAATAAAATTAATCAGTACAGAACTCCGTAAGGACTTTCTCGCTCTATTGTTTAAAAATGAGATATTTACTCAAAGCTCGTAATATATGTGAAACGAAATAATATACACTAGCAAACCCAAGCATACATTGCACTATACTTATGTAAAACATTTTTTTGAGACACGGTTTTAAGTTTTACAATTTTATTTTTAATGAATCTAGGTCCTAACTTTTATGTTTGGAACGATAAGAAAGATCAATATTGGGTATACAAGTGTCAGCACTTAATATTAAAATTTCAACTTCCAGTTAAAATTTTTGACATTTTATTAGGTGTTGAACATCTTCATGTCATCACACTGCTATTAAATTCCTCATTTATAATCATTTTTACCAATACAAAATGTAAATATTGACTATTGAGTCTAAAATGAAGATAGATCATCGTTGTACAAATATTTCTCTTAAGAGGTTTAAGGAAATATACCATAAACTTTTTGAAAGACCTATATTTAATTACGCTATGGCATTTAAGAATTATTGCATTAAAACCTAAGTAGTATATCTTTACAACTAAAGCAAAATTGTATTAATATATTTGCCAATATCTCAGAACCTGTTGGTTTTATAAAAATATATTTCATATAAAATTATTTTATTTTTAATAGTACTACAATTTTCAATGATAAGTTATATAGTATCTCAAATATTTGCGGAGTAACGGAAATTTTAGCCTCTGTAAAGTACCCTAAAAGTAATTTTGATGGGAAAATGAAAATTGCCAGTTTATTTATAATCTTAATCAACGCTTAGGTAAGAATTTTAATCAAAATCGTTAGAGCTGATTTTGAGAAAATCAATTTTTTCTCTTTTCGCCCAGTACTAAACTACTCTTAATTTTAAGTTAAGACACACAGACAGACTGCATTGCAAATAACACTTTTTAGGGTTCTGGGGGTCATGAGACATGGACATCCATCAACATTTTAGGTTAGATTATTTTTACAGTCGCAATACTTTACCTTTAGTTTTCAAAAAGTTAAGAAATATATATATATATATATGTATATATATATATATGTATATATATATATATGTATATATATATATATATATATATATATATATATATATANTATTTGTTTTATAAAAATGTGCTTCGAATAAAATATTTGTACTATAAATAGATCTACATATTTGTAATGATAAACAATTTCATATCTCAAAGAGTTACGGAGATATGATAAAAATGATAAACAGGGGATTTTTTTCTTATTTTCTGTTGCATTAGATTTTCAACTGAGTCTAAATAATTTTAAACTTTGAATTCAAATCTGAAATCGGGTTTCCTCTACATGCTCTACTTTTCATGCAATTTCAAACTTGTGATTTTCGCAATAAAATGGTCACCCATTGCTAATAACATTATAAAAAAGTTGGAAATTATGCTTAGATATATCCCAACCTTAAAACTATCCAGGCTTTTTTTTATTAACACCCATATTCCTTATCTTTATTGTTAATTTTGTATTTTAGAGATTTTTCTGATTTACACAAAAATAACACCGGTTTTTCTTAGTTTCAAATTTGATCATGGCTTCTTCAATTGGACAAAAATATATGAATAGACCTGTTTCATTCTATTATGTATGTGGCTTCTACACACGTCTTCGTCAAAGGCGCAATATAACTTTGTTTGTGAGGCGTTCATATAAAGCATATTTTGAAGTGCCCCTTGTTGACCAAGGCAAGAAATGGGCTCCTCATATTGTATGTCATAATTGTGAGGAAATGCTTCACGACTGGATAAAAAATACTAAATGGTTTGCCTCTAGGAGTTTTCATGGTTTGGTGAGAGCCCACAGACCACATAACTGACTGCTATTTTTACCTGGTGAACACGAAAGGTGTTGGCAAGAAAAACTGGCCAAATACTTCCTATCCCAGTATTCCCTCAGTAATTCGACCTACTCCTCACTCTGAGGAAATTCCTGTTCCAGTTTTTAATGGATTTGTTTTATCTAAAAATGAAGGGAGTGAACATGATCATGAAGAGCATGAGGGTTGAGATAACTAGCTTCAAGAAATGGTTTCAGGATTCGATGACTTCTCATCTGCTACCAAACAGTCATAATCCCCTCAGCAGTTTAGCCAACCGGAATTGAATGACTTAGTGCGTGATTTAGGGATCTCCAAGAAAGCATCTGAGGTACTAGCCTCCAGGTTGCTAGAAAAAACCAACTTGACTACTCTGCAAAAGTTTTTTATTTCTAAAAGTGGGATCAGATTTTTGTGGAATTTTTTTGGAAGACCGGCAGTTCGTTTACTGCCATGATATTCCAGGTTTTCTCAGGAAATTAGGTGTTACCGCATATAGTGAAACAAAATGGTGATTATTCCTTGACAGTTCAAAGCGCAGCCTCAAGTGTGTTCTCTTGCACAGTGGCAATATTTATGGAGCAGTTCCGGTTGGTAACTCAGTGAATTTGCGAGAAGAACATAATGACATAAAAATGGTTATTGACTTACTCAAATATCATGAGCACAACTGAGTCATTTGTATGGATCTAAAATGGTCAGCTTTATCCTTGGACAACAAAGAGGCTTCACAAAGTTTCCATGCTATCTCTGCATGTGGGACAGCCGAGCTCGAGAGAAACACGGGACTCAGAATGAGTGGTCCATTCATGAAGCTCTAGAAGCAGGCATGCCAAACATTGTGAATGACCCAAACGTCAACCGAGAGAAAATTATTTTCCCCCTCTTCATATCAAGCTCGGCTTGATTAAATAGTTTGTGGAGGCATTACACACTGATGGTTAATGTTTTCAACATATAGTTTCTGCATTTCCTGCTTTGTCTTTCAACAAAATCAAAGCAGGTGTGTTCGATGGACCTCAAATGCGTGCCCTTGTACGTAATGAGGAATTTGTCGGGAAGAAGGAGAAAACACCATGGCTATCTTTCTTTGCAGTTATACAAAACTTTCTTTGTAACAAAAAAGAAGATAACTATGAGGTACTCGTTACTAGGCATTTTGCGATCTTCGGTGCAACATGAGTGTCAAGCTACATTTCCTTAATAGTCACCTTGATCAATTCCCCGATAATCTTGAAGCTGTTAGTGGTAAACAGGGTGAGCGCTTCCATCAAGACCTCATGACGATGGATGAGCGCTATCAAGGACGATGAGACAAAATTATGATGGCAGACTACTGTTGGAGCATCAAACGAAATTGTCCTGAGAAAATCTCCAAACTTCAGAGATAAAACCGCAGATTCTTGCCTAAATAGGACACATTTGAATTAAGCACTCCATCCTTATCAGTTCTAAATCACCCTTTATCTTGATGTCAAAATATATGTTAATTTAAAGTAAAATTTATTAGTGCATACTTATTTTGACTATAATGGATAAATGTTTCAGACCTGAAAAGTGGAATACTTATTTATCTCAGAAAAAGTTTTTTACCTTTATTCAAACTTTTACGCTTATTGTGATGCACCTACACGTTTCTGTGAATACCTAGAGAATTCATTATTTAAGCTTCATTTTTAGCATGTAAACCATGAATTCTTCAGATAGACTATGTTATCATGCGAAAGGCGTCAACATTTCGCGAAAAATGAAAATGTTGAATGGCGAAAAATCTAGAGCTTACAGAGAAAAGTTAACTTCAGATTTGAATTCAGCAAACGCAAATTAGATAAGAAAAAGTTCTGGTATAAATGCAACAAAAATTTTGCTCCCCAGTGTAGTTTACCCATCAGACTGGAGCCCGTAAAGTAATTTTTCTGAATTATTGAGGGTAGCCATTTGGTTTGGAATATTTTTAAATCTTTTGAAATGAAATATAATCAAAATCGTTAAAGCCTATTTTGAGAAAATCAACTTTTTCTCTTTTTGCCCTTCAGTAAACTACCCTTAAATTTAGGTAAGATATCCAATTCCAAAAAACCCTCGGGGCAACCCTATGAAAATCCTAGATACCAAGTTTTTGCCCAATCGGATTCATCAAAATCTCGATTTCAATTTTTTTTACGATCACAATACTTTCTCTACCTGTAAGATAGCTAGAGAGTAAAAAGTATTTAGTAGTTTTATTTTAAAACACATTACTTTATTTAAAATACCGGTGTTACATATTATTTTATCGACTGTTGGAGGAAAAAGAGCTATTCTTAATTTTGAAAATATTCATATGTTCTGGTTAAAAAAACGTTTTATTATAAATATATATTTTATTATATTAATTTCATCACTGATACATTTCTTGTTTATTCGTGTGTCTTATCTGACAGCAAAAATTATCAAGGAAATTGCTGTATGCCGGTTTTTATAAGTTTCAAGAGATTAAGAATTTATCAATTGATATCATAAAGGCCACTAAATTTGTTTCAAAGTTTATACTCCTAACAACTACTTTTATCTATAAAACTTAGAACTATAAGAGAGCATTAATATATTAACCCTTGTAACTGGTAAGTTTACCCAAACGCCACCACGGTGACAATTTTAATTACCAGTGACAGACGAGTCTCTTATAAGTGATTAACAATCTATTTTAAAGTTACCTCCGGAACAGTAAACATAACTACCTTCCCTCCACTTCTACAATTCTAAACCAATTACCAAACACACCCACTCAGGACTTTCTTAGATTGAGAGCGAGACAGCCATCTCCTCACACTTTCGTTTTGGTCCAGTGAGCTCGCACGATCTTCGTTCCGGCCTCCTTTACACCCTCCCTCTCGTGGCAGCATCCATCTTCTTCTATACAGCTTGATTCTCTTCCCAACCCCCCACCCCCAACACCAATCACCCCTACTACACCTCCTTCCAGTTTCCAACACTACAGCTCCCCTGCCTCCAATAGCTAGCGCCGATATATTGGCCGTGCGAAGACTCGTGGAACTGCTGTTTAATTGTTCGTGGCGGTCGGTTTGATTTGTTAGGGGTCGTTCCTTCACTAATCAAAACGGAGATCCCTTGTTTATGGACGTTTGTGTTGGGAGAAAAGTAGTAAGTTTTTCATCATCTCTAAGATAAATTGGTCAAATAAAATAAAATTATTTACAATTATTGTACACCATTTGGTAAGCTGTGGCTGTTGATTATAGAATATATTATATTTTGCTTATTTAAATTTCTGCGACATAGGTTTTGTAATCTATATTCATCTTAATCATAAATAAATATATATAATTTCTATTTATACTAATTATGCATATATATATATATATATATATACATAAGGCATATATATTTTCACTCTAAGCCATAGTGAATGATATATTAAATAATATTAAAAACATCATTTTAAAATCTAGCACCAAAATAGTTTATCCTAACTGATTATATTGAATGTTTCGACTAACAAATTTTTTAGAGGTGTGTGTTTTTATTAACATTAAATATGTACATTTATATAACTTAAATAATTTGTTATATGTATTAATTAAAGCAACACAAATTATATAATCTATGAACTGTTGACTTACTGTAAAAAATGTTAATTGTAGTCATAATTTAGGTAATTGGAGTAATTGTTTAGCTGTAGGTCGAGTGTAAGCTATATTTCATATCCATAGAATAAAAAATATTTAAATATCACCCAGTAAATATAAACTTAATTACAATTAATATAAGAGATATAATATTAAAGGACACCCAATATTTAATCTTAAAATTTCGAAAGTGAATCACATTTAAGTAGAAACTAAACTAAATTAATACATAAATATATCATAGCTCCTCTTTGTTACCGAGTTTTTTGTTAGTAATATACAGTATGTTTTCAATCATTCCAAACTAGAATGAGTGGAAATTATTATATTTTCCATTTCCTAGGTTCCCGGAATTCTAGATTTTCCTTTTGTCTATCATAAATGACAAACAAATCGCATGAGTGGGATTACATATATATATTTTTAATTTTAATTTTTTTTAGCAATCAAATACTGTCCCTGATATCAAAATATTATAATAGACCCCGATTTTGGTAGGGAGAAAAGTATCTGGTAGTTATTTAAGCTACTAAAACAATTTTAATATATCCAGAGATAAAAGTATGCTATTAGCAGCTGTCACTTTTCATAGATATTATAAATACCTATATAATAACACAAATAATATAGTAAATATCATATTGGCCTCAAATAAATATGTTTGAATTTAATAAATTATTATTATAACCAAAATCAAGGCATAAATTATGTTTACTGAAAACGATATAAATGTTTTAAGAAATTCTCCTTCAACGCATCTGTTTGGTGTTGTTGTTTATTTAACCAACACATTTTAATCACTTTCCCTTAGGAGAAACTGATTTATATATTGATAAATTAATGGTGTTCATAAAGGGCTCAAAATAAAGTTATTCTAGAACGCCAGAATTACATCAACGCTAGAATTTAGCGCATGACTGTCTGCTTTTCACTATGATAGAACCAAGGCAGTTTTTATCAGTACATCAGAACAGTCTAATTTCCTTAGGAAGTTTCTTTTAGTAAATATAAACATTATTTTTCAGAAAAAGCTGAGAACATTTAACTATACATTACTAAGGTTATAGTATAGGTTTTATTGATATCTATCAAAAGTGATCGATGCATATAATATGACTTGACGTATGAACACGTGAACGTAGATATAACTTTTCTAGCCGTCAGATAAGTTTATAATATCTATCAAAAGTGACAGGTGCACAGATGTGTGAATATATGAATGTATATCTAGTGACGTTTCTAGATGTCTTATAAGGAAGGCCCTTCCTATGAAAATGGGACTGTACATAAGTAAAGCCTCTACAAACGATTATTTACTCCAATTCTGTCAAGTCTTTCATTTCCTTTGGGTAGGTATCAGCTCGCGCCATGTTACGTCCTCTTGTAAGAAGTTACGTGATGGTGTCGATGGTCGTCCTGTTGCTCCTACCCACTCGACCAACAGAGGGTCATCAGGGTCTAGAGACGGCCACGGAGTTCACCAACGAGTGGGTGGTAAGACTCGAAGGAGGGAGGCAAGCAGCACAGGTCTTAGCGCAAGAGATGGGCTACAACCTTCTTGGACAGGTAAACTTTCAATACACCAAAATGATTCCAAGTTAACTCAACCTTGCCTTAAATGGGTCATTCCTAAACAACGTAACTTTTTTTCTTTACATTTTTGATACCTGTCAATGTAACATCAAATAGAAATTTAGCTTTACTTCCTCCCCCAACCAACCTGTTTTATGCAAATCTGCACATCAAGAGTTAATGACCAGCTTCGGTGGCTGTGTGATCTAATGCACTACTCTCACAGTAGACTAGACTGACGATGATGGGGAGATCTAGGTTCTAATCTAGGTCGAGTGTACTGTAGGTGGATTTTCCAAAATGTTTTTCCACTTTCCCTCCACGAAAATACGGGTACATTTCCTCTAAATACAACCTTCCTAATCCCTAAGACCACGAGAGTAATTAGTACATATGCGTACAGCCAGAACGGGTAGTAAGACGCGGTGCTTGGACAAAAAAAAGTGAGTGTTATTAGTTTATACGGAAGCTTTAGTGGCATTAAAATACTTACAAAGATTTAACACCTACCACACAAATAATTTGATATCACTACTTTAGTATTTATATTTATGAAAACTAATATTATTTTTCTAGCACTAGAACTTTAGTATAAGATCTAAGTTACATAATACTGTGATGTACCCACCCTCCCCCCATCTAATAATATGTAGACATTAGAGCCCCCTCCCCAATTATCCCATGAACCACAATACAGTCTTGCACTAGAGTAATGCCTTAGATCATGTAACCACCGTTGTGGGTAGTTAAATATCTCTTAAAAGTCTAAGACAACAGTAGAAATTAATGAAAATTATGAGTCTAAGATTTAAATACAAATATTTGGGTTATTTCTTTATTATATTGGAAAGGTAACAGCATTTTAAAACAAAATAGCCTTTTGGGGGCTCATTTTATGGACGGCTATTACCATTGCCCACCTCATTATCTTTTCGAAGTGTACTTTTATACAAATAGAAAATGTTCACAAAACCAGACAATTTCTTTGAAGTGTATATTTGGAATATAAATGAAACATACTGTGTATTGGAAATGGATTTTTGGAATGGTAATAAATGTTGACAGAAATAGTATCTCTTAGAAAACGTATTTTTTGAACCACACAACCTTTTGAAAGTATAATTTTTGAATCAAAATAAACTCCATAGTTTCTTGAAAACGTAACTTTTTTTAAATCATAATAGTATCCACCAACAAAATTAAAAGGAAATATATTTGTTAAATTTTATTATAAGCTCCCAATCACACAACATCCTAGAGGTCTTAATTTTTGAATAACAAAAGCACAACATATTTTAAGCGTAAACTTTAATTTTTATTAGAAATTATTTGATTTCCCTTGTTTGCTCATAGCCAAACCGGGACCTGGATTCACTAACGGGAGCAAATAGTTACGCCGGCGCAATTTTGAAAGCTGTACCAAAATATCTATTCACTAAAAGAAGCAGGCGCAATTTGAGAACAAAGTTGAGCCTTTTTTTTGCAACCAACCAAGAGTAGGCGCAATAATTAAAATAATGATTTTCACTTCAATCAATTTAAATGGCGGAGTATTATCGTTATAGCTTAAGATACAATAATAATTTAACTGTATTCGATTAGCAATAAATTAATTAAAATAACATACGTCTGTCAATCACAAAATTTGTTTCAATTTAGACAGTGGTAACAAAGCATTTACCTAACTTTTTTTGCTGAGATTATACATTCAAACAATGCAATGGCATTTCTTGCATTATTACAAAACAAAACGTCAAACAAAACCATGAACTGTGCAATCTTTGTCTAGACCCAAGGAGGTTTGCATTCTTCTGAGTCCAAATACATCTTGTCACTAATTAAAATGGCGGTTAGTATAGCTTTAAATTAAGTTTTAAAGTTTCTATAAATATTTTATTAATGGAACTTAAAATTTATAATAATAATATTAATAAATACTAAATAATGAATTAATATTGTTTTTGTAAAGGATCCAGAAATAGGCCGCTTTTAATTGTGTTGCTAGTTTATAAGCAAAAGTTTAGAAATCTTTGTATTTGCTGTAATTTTCATAAGAGATTTAAAATAAAGTATCCTTAAATTTGAAAGTAAATTCTTCACTAGGATTAGTCGAAAAGAGCGCAATTGATGACGTTTATGGTAATATTTTAATTTCATAAAACTATATTTTATATTATTAACTTAAAAAGTAAAGTATAATTTTAGTTATTAATTAATGTATTTCACAAAATGACACGTGATGGTAACACATAGATTTAGTCCTGATAACCGAATCAAATTTAATTAAGTGGAAAATGACATCCTGGAACGGGAATCGATCCTGGGACCCTTGTCTTTGTGCGCCAAGACAAATCAGAATGGCTCAGTAGATCATTAGCACGTGACGCCAAATATCTCAGGTTCGATACCATACACACAGGTATGAATACACTACTTTTTAATTTATTATTTTATGGACTATAATATATCTTGTTGCCACTTCCTCGAAACTAAAAAACATAATAGTTTTATTGTTATATTTGTTTCTTTTAATGATACGAAAAATCCAATTATATATTAATCCTTAGTGAGGGAATATTAGATGCGTTTATTAACACTTTTGATTGATAATATAGTATTAATAAGGATATTATAATAATTAGATTCCACACATATGTTAATATTATTGACATTCAATAAATGTTTACAATACAAATCTGTCAGTTATCACCAATCCATAGGCGAATTGACTGTACCCTCCACAAGTGGACATAATTTTTGTAATCTATTTTAAAGAATTAGTCTTTTGGGGGGCTTACGTCCCCCCCAGTCGTATCTTCAAAACTAAAACTGATTGTTTGATATTTTCTTCACTTGAATATTTTAAAACTTTGATACAAAAGTGATCGCTGGGAAAATTCAACCTTTGGGGGGCTTATACCCCCCTGTTGTATATCTTAAGCAAAAAAATGGACAAATAATTTCTTCACTTTAATCTTACGGGTAGGACAACCCTTCCAAAATTTGACTTTAAGGGGCTTCTGCCCCCCCACCCCCTGGTTTTATCGACGTAACTAAAAAAGATGGAGAAGTAATGTTTTCGATAAAATTCACGCCTTCAATCCTGCCGCGTCGGCACGAGGCCCTTGAAGTTTTGTGGACACAACATCTGGTATATTCAATAAACAACATCCAAATACATTTTTTAATGTCAATATTATTTTTAATACTTATTTTTTACATAAAACAACTAGTTAATAAATGAATCAATAGAATACACAGGTGTACAACTGTAGACGGAACTTCTAAATTGGCCCTACCAGTCAGGTTTATAAGGTATGGACTAGCATGGTTGAATCTATTTTTACAGGCATGGGTTCGATCCCCAATTGAGTGCACAGGAGATTGTATTTTTTGAATGTGATTTTTCATATATTTCAGATGATTTTATTTTATTTTGGGGGTTGCTCCACATCCGGAAAACCCACATATACACACTAATAGGGTAGGTATGAGAGAGGTAGAGTTTTATAGGAAATGTACGAGCGTTTCTGTGGAAACTTTTTGGTTAGAAAAAATAAAGAAAAAAACACACCGGTCAGGATTCGAGCCTCAGCCTACCCGTCATTGACAAACAGAATTAGACGGACATTCGCTTTAATACGATGCGGTATGAATGAAGCAAATTAAGAATTATCCATTTTACGCCTTTGTCCTTAATTCGCTTAGCATAATTAATACATCCTTTATTTGTACTGGCACTAAAGTACTTATATAATATAATTAATAATAATTAATAATAATTATAATTATATAATAAAAATTTTAAACAAAATAAGTTATAGTCACAGTATGGAGGAGTTAGCGCTATTTTTAAAAATAAAATGCTTTTACTTTTGTCACGGTGATTACGAAAAGCGCATGTCCATATTAAAATACTGGGAATTAACAAATGGCACGATATGTAAATAGAGGATAACATTTCTAGGTCAAACATTGCTGCCGGAGGGGGTAGGGAGAGAGCTAGATAAAAAGGCTTAAGGTGAAAACTGTTCAATGCAGTTCTTAGACTAACCAAGCCCTCACTTATAAAAAGGGTGAACAAAATGGTAAAGGAATAATAATTGAGGTTTTGGGAAGTTTATTCAATTAACTCTATACGGTGGATAAAAGTTGACGGTAGTGACAGTCGAGAAAAAAAAGGATAAAGGCACTAGAAATTTAGTGTTATAGACGAATGATGAAGTTAAGTTGGCCAAAACGGATTAAAAATGAAGTTCTAAGAAGAGCAGGAGAAGAAAGACAGATTCAAAGCGGAAACTGTGTAAAAGAAGTGACACATTTATTGGAGACATAATGAGACATCAAGGTCTTCTTTGTACCATCATAGAAGGGACTATCGAAGGAGGAAAAAAAAAGGGCTTGGGTTCGATCAAGGGAAAGGTTCATAAAACAAATGATGTAAAAAAAAAGGGTAAAAAATGAAAAAGAACTCAAGAAGAAAGGATAAATGGAAGGCTACTGCCAACCAACCTTATAGTTGAAGACCCAAGAGTAAAAAGAACGCAAATATAATTACTTAGAATATAATTTATTATTATTATTTACTGGAAGGGTGACCATACCAATATTTTCTTTGGTAGGATTTTTCCTTAAACCAATACACATACATAGAGACGTGGTGACTTAAGGCTGTACTAGCACTAAATAATGAATCTAAAATTTGAATTTTAATCTCAAGCCTTGATGTGGATATAGTAAGCAATCAACCTATTTATTGATTCTTAATCATACAGATTCATATAGTCTGGTCTAATGGTGATGGAGAGGTCTGAGTCAAAATACCAGCTCAGTGTTCTTAGGGAAATTTTTAATAAATATTTTCCCTCTCTCCCTCCATGCAAGGTAAGGTTAATTTGTTTTAAATCATGCCTTCTACATCCTTGTTCCATTAGCGTAGTTTAAATACCTAAAGTCCACACGGTAAATGGGAGGAGGTATATACCTACGATTACTAGTGATTAAGGCGGATTTGTAGGAAACAGTAAAAAAAGTTTAGAATTTTCGCCGTTTTTAATTTCAAACATTTTTCTGGCCAAAACTAAATCAAATATAGCTCCAGTAGAAAATTGAATTTAATTTTATTCACATGGTGATATAAACAGTTCCTTAGTATCTGTCATGAACATAACGAAATAAGTTGTGACAAACTTTTTAAATTAAGAGAAAATCGTTGTATTTAAGTTTTAGGACGGCCTTGACATATATTCAAGAAATGCAGAGGTCAATTACATCAGTAGCTATGTATCGCATTACATTTTCAAGTATCTACTTTATTGACATCACCAAAAATATATTTAAAAACGTTACGGTACTATAATGTACTATAATTATTATTAGCACCGCACCTCACTACCCGTTCGGGTTGTAAGCTCATACGCTAATGTGTAATGGTAGGCTGATTGTGAGATTAAATGGAAGACTTAAAGCTTAAGGTGGGACCCGACCCATGGTGGGTGCCTGGCATCCCTCACATTCACAAGCTGTGATTAATATCCGTCTTGTCAGAGGTGAAGGAAGGGCTTGGCTATCAGATAGATTTGTACCGGTACTGAGGATTGAACCCCGCACCCTCAGCACAGAAGTCCGACAACTTACCCCTAGACCACGAGGTCACCTAGTGTATTATAAAACATCCAAATGGCTTCTAACTCTTTCAGCTTCAATCAGTTTTTAGAATGGTTGTCCCTGTTAATACCAAGGAAAGAAAAGGGTTGCTTTATTCTAGCTTAGGTTTTGAGGAAGAATCAAAATGCATACCAAATCATATTTTCTGGAAGCATTTAAAACGTTCTACTCCTCTTTCCTTCACACTTCCTCAGTAGATAAGGTTTCGGTTGCTCGAATTGGTAGTGGAATGTGATGAATAAATAAATAAATAAATAAATAAAAATATACAAACAAAATAACTAAAAGAAATTTATTATGGCTACTACGTGTAATTTTAGGAGTTTATACCAAAATCAAGCACTCCTTTTTGTGTGAAAAGTCAATTGAAACTGTATATTAAAATGAATACATGTATTACAAACGTTTGCTTTATTTGATATATGCCTTACACAATTAAGACGGGATGGAAATCCCGGCTGGATGTAGGCCTAATAAGGGTGTTTTCTTTTACAAATTGTTATTCACTCGCTCTCAGCGCAAATTCGGGTAAGTTGTAGTTAAATACGTAGAACCCGGACAGAGAACTAAAACAAATATTAAAAAAAACAAAACAAATAAAGGATGTCTAACTTAAATTATATGTAGTTATCTTTATGTTTCTGGAATTATGTAACTTTACAGATAGTTTAAGCAATATTGAGGTTGTGCATTTAAGTAGTTTATCTACTCTTCGCTTACACTAAACGGTAGTAAATCTATGATGGTTGACTATACTATGGTGCTTATTATATCCTACAAGATAATAAAATCAAGGAAGGTAAGTTGGTCTCCTTTCAAAGTAAAGAGAGTATACATTATTCCTTTTAAATTATTTTTTTGTTTTAGAATATCGAGGAACCTTAAAGGTAGTACAACAAACTCTGATAATAGAACTAGTACGATTCAATGAACCAACGTTTGTTTTATTTTTCTTGATTTAAGACTGATCTCCGAAAATACACTCTAAGATAATAATTTATTGAATCATATTTATGTTGTGGCAACTCTTAATTGGAAGTAATGACACCGTACAATGACTAAAATGCCATCTGTGTAATAATAAACATGAAGGATAAGTCAAACAGCATAATCTCATTACCCAATTGAAATAAGTTTGAAGTCCCACAGAAACAGACCCGTTAGGTCTGTTGTTTTAAGTGAAGTTTTATGTTCGCACCCTTCATTCCACCCTTGTATTGATAATAGTCTAAAGGGAGTGGGACAAAACTGGAGGGAGGAAACGTGGGATGGAATACGAAGGAGAATGAATGGGAGAAGAGGAAATAATATTTGTATGTATAATGTACACTGTAGAATAGAGACAAAATAACGTATAAAGAGAGAGAAATGTAAGCTTCCGAATAGAATGACTCAGAAGAAGTAGAAAAATGATATTGATAAATGTTTGAACAACAAGAAAATGTGACAAGAAATGTTAAGAATGGATCAAGCAATCTAACAAAGAAGCATCGGACAGAGAAATTGAAAGAATACAGAAAGACTGATTGGAAATATGAGAGAAGGGTGAGACAGTGTTGTAAAGGTTATTGAGTAGAAGATTTTTTTTACATACAGTAAAGTCAATACAACAATATGCTTTTCATTTTCCACTTACACACCAAATTAACTTTGTATTTTTTATCTCCTGATAAATTTTATTAAAGAACATAAGCTTGTTTTTGATACTCATAGATTTTTCATTGTTCTAACAGAAGGCATCCGTTATTAATTCGAATGAAATGCTTTGTGTTTTGTTTAGAAAAATTAATTATAAAATACTACTAGTCTAGTGATATTAATATTGAAAATGACAATTGTTTATAGGTTACTTGAGAAATTAATATTTCTGAAACATAATCTACCAAATAAATAAGACAATATCCCAATAAATAAATTCTGCTTTTTATGGTCCTAAATAGGTTTATAATAGTTTTTTTTAAACTACAGTTCAGTACTTTTAAATTAAATTAATACTCGGTAAAAAAATGGGATTACGATTCGGCTTGGTAACTTTCATTCAGTTAATTTCAAATAACATTTTAAAATTAAATCAATTAAATGTATCTTAATATATTAATATTGAAACTATCCAATATGCCACGCGAATGAGAAATTCTAAAACTATGTTCAAGGTATTGATTAGTAAACCCAATAGTAAGAAGGTGTAATGAGGTAGACTGGATAGAACTAGCTCAAGATAGAAATAGTGTGTAATGAGGGGGACTGGATAGAACTTTCTCAATATAAGGATAGGGTGTAAAGATGCGTACTGGATAGAACTAGCTCAAGATAGAGATAGGGTGTAATGAGGGGGACTGGATAGAATTAGCTCAATATGGATTGGGTGTGAAGAGGTAGACTGGATAGAACTAGCTCAAGATAGAGATAGGGTGTAATGAGGTAGACTGGATAGAACTAGCTCAATATAGGGATAGGGTGTAAAGAGGTAGACTGGATAGAACTAGCTCAAGATAGAGATAGGGTGTAATGAGGTAGGCTGGATAAAACTTTCTCAATATAAGGATAGGGTGTAGAGAGTTGGAATGAATAAAGCTAGCTTAAGATAGAAATAGGTGGAATACTTTTGTAAGTACGGCAATGAACTTTCAAGTTTCTAAGGCCATAGTATAGGTAAGTAACAATGAAACACCAGAAATAAATTGAACGTTTCTTGGTAGCCATTGTTTAGGTTGTGTTTTATGGTATTTTATTACTTTAATAGACAAATAGTCTGTCTGTCTGACTGTGTGAAATAAAATATATTTATTCCTAAAAAAATATTCGTGTTTGTATTGACCTAATTAATTAATCAAGTATTATTTTCAAATATAATTTATAATAGTTCCTGGTTTAAATCACAACCAGTTCTAATGAGCTTATATTTCCACTCTTAACACCACGAAAATGCAAGTGTTATCCCCCTTACTAATTATCTGACCCTACCCAATTTATTTAATCCTATGAGTATGAACTATACAGGTAATTTATATATGGTTGAAATAATATATAATACATTAAAATTATTATAAAAGTAGCTAAAATGCAAAATCAATAGACCAAAATCTTCACTCAGTAGCGTTTCTATGTTCGATTACTGGGATCAGCCTAAAACTTATCATTGGTGAAATAATGGTTTCCTCGTTCCGAGTGATGAATGTCTGGGGCTGGTTATTGTGTTTGTTCTAGATTTATGTTAGTTTATAAGCCGATATAATCAGTTGGTCCAGAAAGTGTAGGTTAAATAATTCAAATAAGTAAAATAAATTAATATAATAAATATTATTTGTGATTTCTCAGAAAACACCCTATTTTATAAAACGTTATTGATTTATTTAGACAAGATTTTAGTATTTATTTGTGTTTAAGTTTTATTTTGAGGTAGATGTTTCAGTTTGTTGATTTTTGTAAGGCCTAGTAACATAAAGTATGATTGATAGTAACAAATTTAATTAAGCTCAAACAAGGCTTGCGGTTAATTTTGAAGATAAGATAAGTGTATTTTCTCTTCATATGAGTAAGTTGGTTAAAACGGTGAGTTAAACTCTAATAGGACGGTGCTATATGGAGGGTCTCAAAGAAGGTAGGACGTCTCTGCGTCACGGCCGACTGAAATCAAAGTTAATTTAATTACTCTCTTCCAATAATGAGCGCGTGGGTGAGCACGGCTGGACTAAATAGAGGCGACAATTTGCTACTTTCCAATTTCGATGTTTGTTCAATCCACTGAACATAGCACTTTACAGATTGGCTTGTGTTTCGTTCAGAATCTCGTTTGAATAAAAGATTGTTATTGCACTTTCAAAAGTTTTATAAATTGATTTGTTATTTTATAAATACAAAATAACATTATTTAAATAAATAGTTATTTATAAAATCCCACAAACTTCAAAAAATTATACAAACATCTTATTAAAAAATGATCCATAGTTATGAATTTTAGAGATTTTTTTTTATGAATTTCAGGTATGTCTCTAAGATCTATTCATTTTAAAGTAGAATATATATATTTTTTAAAATCCTCCATTAAAAAAATTGGGATTTATTTAGAATATTTCTAATAAAAATTAATACATGAATCACCCAATTTGGTGGTCGTATATTATAAGACATCCCCCTCACAACAAACTGGAATGCGAATGATGGGAAAATTGAGGCTTGAATCCCGGTTGTGTGTATTAAGATAGTTTTTACTAGATTTATTTCCACTTTCTCTCAACGCAAATTTGGGCACACACTTAATTGAAATAAACACTCCTCATATGTAACACATTAGTTTTAAAATAACTTAATTTGTTTTAAACCTGAATGAGTATAAATTAAATTAAATATATATAAATACATTTAAATAGACAATAATATTCGACAAATATTTATAATGCAATATTTAAAACATTTAATATGGATGATCACTATGGTAACTCTTCCAGTTTTATATTTTTAAATATATTTAAAAGTGATTTGTAGAGTTTAAAACAAGTAATTAAAAATTGAGACAAACATTTCAATCCCCATGGCTATGTCATGAATAGTTCATGGGTTGTTGCAAAGTAAGGTCAAGCATGATATGACTGTACTAGTAAACCATCAAAATTAATCCAACCAAACATCCACAAAACAGTGTAATCAACGAATATGTGTTTATTGCCTTCAAAGGTAATGTTTGATTCTGAATGAAATGAAACAATAATTTAATAGTACATTCATTCCAAGCCCTTATTTCCGTGGTAACCACTCACTAGACGCCATTGGGTTGTTTTAGGTTAATAAATATTAAAACCATATTAAAAGAGTTCAAGTTTTTCTGGGCTAGAAGTAAGGGAAAGCTATTTTGAATAAAACCAAGCAAGGTTAAATTTGGTTAAGAACATTTCTTAAGATTAAAATAATTGGTTTATATTTAGTTTTGGCTATACTAGCTTTTTAATTACATTTTAAACTGCCTCAGTGGCCGCATGGCTTAAGGCGTCACTCTCTTGTTAGAATAGTTTGTCAATTACAGGGAGATTGGTGTTCGAATCCCCGTTGGGTGTACTGTTATTGATCTTTCAAATTTGTTTTACAAAATTGTTTTTTACTCTCTCTCTACGCAAATTCGGATACTCTTTTTCTGAATTCAACCTTTCTCATTCCGAAATAATTAGCTTAATGAGTACATATGTGTATAATTTGAACAGGTAGTAAGAGGCGTGGTACTTTTAAAAAAAATATAAAATCTGTACCACATTTCTTAGATCTTATGAATAAACAAAAAAAATGAGTCTGTATAACTATTCAGATAATTTTAGTACTTCCCAATGAGATATAAAACTGAAATTTAGTGAAATTGTAAAGGAACCATTCAAGAGATGAGAAAGTTTATCAATCTTAAAAACTGATCAAAAACAAAAATTATAAAAAACTAAAACTTGATTTATTTTATCATTTTAATTTGTAGTAATGTTATTTGCATTTCAAAAGCAAGGAGATTCTAAAGTAAAAATTCCAATTTAAAATCCAAAGAAAAATTGTAGATTATGATAAGGTTACTTATGTCTATGTGTAGGTTGATTTGTATTCATAATAGTTAGCACAAAAGTGTTTCTTTGATCAATGAAAATTTTACGGGTAACGTTTAACACATTTATTTAATTTGAGTTTACATTTACATAGCCTAGATATGTATTCATGTGAACCAATTATTACACTATTTAAAAACAGTTAACACAGCCGAAAACATATGTCATAATCTTATAAATATAACTGGTTGATTGTTAGTTTGTGCGTGTATTGTACTAAACAGGGCCTAGGTAATGTAAGCAATCTCCCAGTGACAAAATTGGATGTAAATCTAATCAACGTAACAATTTTATTGGGTTCGTCTCAAGGGATTGTGTCTTTCATTTCAAAAATCGATTTGGCCCATATAGAACCTGACATCCTTTTTATTTTGAGATGGAGACGGTTCCCAACTAAACTATCGTTCTAAATAACTATTCATAAGTCTCAAGGTCAAATCTTTGATGGGTTAGTTTTTATTCATCCAGACCAGTTTTCAGCCATGGCCAACTTTACAGTACGTGGTTTTGTCCTGAGTGCCAAGCTCAAAATACGTATGAGGTTGAAACAATTGAAGGATCAAGTCAGGGTACATTGATACCATTACAACCTACATTATTCACAAAACATATTATACAACTAATATTTTTAATTTATTTAGTAAAAATAAAATTAATCTAGTTAAATAGTCCCCTAGCCACACTTACATCGTATATTAAAGAGGCAGAAACATATTTTTCTATATTAAGCTAGCCCAACCTAACAAAACCTAAACTATTATACATCTACCAATTAAAGATTTGGTTTTATTAAATTTGATAATATTGACATCAACTTTTCATAGACATGATTAAAAATTAGTATAGAGATAACGCCTAGATACATTAGGCTTTATCATTTTATACGGGAAAATACTTATAATTAAAAAACATATCTATAGACTATTTAGTGTTGTTTTAAGCACTCGTTAAGCTTAAGTTGTTACAATATAGCAATTGTATCTTGTCAAAACATACCACAATTTAATTATCCAAGCGTGGATTTATAATTGTAGCTCCTGCGTACAGCAATGTAGATAAATAGTTTAATATTAAATCCCTTTTCTAATAGAAAATAACATTTATATTATATATATATCTATATATATATGGAATATTCCCATGAACGTGATATGTTTACTTTAAGAGATAGAATTTAATTATAATCTTGGTATAAATATTTTTGGTGAGATTCCGTGCATAATTTGAGCCCTAGGATGATTATGAAATATGGTATTTATTAGATTCCACTTCGGATTATAAAGGTTGGGAAAATGAGTTTTTCAAGAATGGAATATCAATTTAAACCAACTCTAAACTAACATGGGGTTGCCAAATACACTATCTAAACAGATTAATGTTGTCAAAACTTTACCGAGGCTTTTTAGAATTAGTAAAATATAATTAAACTATTTCTCCTTTCCTTGAACAAATAAAAAGTTTTTGGCCACAAATATTGGAGATCTTGGTTAGATCTTGACTAAATTATCGATTGTTTTGTTTGCAAACGAATTCATTGGTAAGTATAAAAGAGTTAAGGCTAGTTGTGGCTTATAAGACTTACTTTCATAGGTTCATTTCTTTGAAAGTCGTGTGTTAATGTAATATGTGAATCTATGAAGTATACGTTCACTAACCTAAAAAATATTTCCACAAAGTTTAGTAAAATATATATTTTTAAATGTTTAAAAAAACTATGTATATAATACCCGCATCAGTGGTTTTTCAAGTCAGACTGGGTTGATGTAGATAGATCGGGGTTCAAATCCTAATAAGTGGTACTGAAGATGGTGTTTCTCTAAATTGTCTCTCCATCTCTCCCAAGCAAATTAATGTGCACTTCCTCTAAAATTATACCATCGTTTAACATGAACGTAGCCACTTAAATGGTCGGACGATCTAAGGAAGTGTTTTCAAAACTTTTTATTATTATTATTATCATTATTATCATCATTATTACTATCATTACTATTACTATTATTATTAGCACCGCGTCTTACTACCCCTTCGGGTTGTACGCACTTACGCTAATGTGTAATGGTAGGGTAATTGTGAGATAAAATGGAGGACCTATAGTTTAACGTGGAATCCGAACCACGGTGAAGGCCTGGTATTCATCACATTCACAAGTTGTGATTAATACACATCTTGTCAGAAGTGAAGGAAGGGTTTGGCAATCAGATAAATCTGTGCCGGGACCGAGGATTGGACCCCGGACCCCCAGCACAGAAGTCTGACACCTTACCCCTATACAACTAGGTCACCCTCAAAACTATTTGAAGTTGAACCTAAATATAATATTTTTCCGGTCGGTCGACCTAAAGTGACATGACATGTAGTTTCAATTGAATATTATTTTTCATATTTGTGTTAGTTAAATCAAATTAATTGAAATTATTTTAAATAAAGAAACAAAAATTTCCAATAAGTTCACAATCATAAAATATTAGGTGTGCAACCAAAAATGAGTATTCCAGTAGTTACTTTAATGCTGTTTCATTCTTGGGAGAGTTATTTTGAGTTTTATTTTATATTTTGTCTTCTGCATGGTGCCATAGAAGAATAAGTTGAGGAAAATAGAAAATTTGCAAGAAGAAAGATTCAAATATCAGATGACTTTAAGTAATAAGAAAATTCTTGAAGTTGAAGTAGGAGGTAGATGATAGGGCACATTGGCGGTCTAAGTTCACTTACAAAAGGAATGGACCTTTCGTAAGACAGAACACGTATTAATATTAATAATAATATATAAATGATATCATCTAAATTGAATTAATTTCAGTAACATTTTTATCTTACAAATATGACCTTAAACAATAATTTACCGTGAAAATGTGACCCCATTGCAAAATTTGATAAGGGACAAAATGAGTTACCAAAATTCCCGAGTATAAGAGGATTTCAAAACTTAGTTTCAACACTTTTTGTATCGTCACTATTGCAGTAATTCTTCATTATACACCAATGAAGTGTTTGCAATTGTAATATTTCATAATTTTTTACAATTTTTTCAAGAACTTTCCATGACCTTCGTTTGGGTCGTGACCTTTGGCTTGGGAGCCACAAGTTTAAGGCATCACTCTCGTGTTAAAATAGCCTGCTGATGGCGGGGAGTTCAAGGTTTGAATCCCAGTCGGGTTTACTTAGGATTGGATTTTCTCAAATGGTTTCCCACTCTCCTTCCACGGAAATGCGGGTAGATTTCCTTTAAAATACATCCTTCCTTATCCCTACCACCCTAGAGTGATTATCATATATGCGTATAGCCCGAACAGTTAGTAATAGGCAGTGATAAAAAAAATGGATGGTTTTTAAGACGCTTTGAAAAAAGTGTCCTGATTACCAATTCTTTTTACATCTCCAATTCTTTATCGGCAGTCAATCTAATGATCCAAAATATATAAACAGAATATTACATGAGTTGATTATCTTGAACAAGCTTATTAATTTTACCATTTACAGTTAAGGCCCTTGGCCATGTCGAGTGCAAGTCTAAAAAAATATTTTGTAGGATTTTGGGCGGGAGGGTGAAAGGCGTGGGGTGGCTTCACAACCGACAAAAGTATCCTTCCGCGCCAGCAAGAATAGATGGATCACGGAAACCATAGCTGGCACTTGCTATCGGACAGGTCTTACGTAAAAAATAATACGTTTGGAAACATCAGTTTTCTTGAGATCGAGGGAAATGTATATGTTAATATTCTCAACAACCCTTCTAAGATAATGTATAGATGTTTATTAATTGTTACATTTTCTTATTTTTTGTTAAGAAGCCGGTAGTTTTCTATTGAGATACGTCAATTTTATCGATATTTGATCACTGTTAGAATTATAGAGGAGGTGTGTATATAAAAAGTATAGTTTAATCAACATGCTTCTACTTTTGAACAAACCGTTTCCGAAAAGAACATTGCAAAACAATAAAAATTTATTAAAGATAACCGTTTATTCCCATGGCTCTGAATTTCCACACCAAATGAAATGGGTCAATCGCCTTAAGTATATCCTTGTTAATTTAGTTGAGTCAGATATATCCCAAGAGAATTGCACCCTTAGTTTGACCCACATTGACTCTAAATTGTGATAGAGTGAATTCTACATTCCCTTCCGCGTACATGCTAAACTGGTTGGTCCCGCCCCTTGTTCTATTCCAGTGTGTCGAGTTTTAATGAAACATACGACTAAACATCTGTTTTCATTAGCAGCGTCACACAGTCAACACGGTACTGATGGATTGACAGCCGGACCGCGCCGGCATGTTACTCTGGCTGGAGGCCGCGAAACTCGTCGGATCGGGGCTTGGAGGTTTTTTTTAACTGATACTAACACCCACACTGGTGGTTGAGCGGAATAATATAGTCGATATTCGTAAGTCTGAAAATCATTCATAAACTAAGCCCGCAATCGAGCTATATCGACCTAGCGGCTGCCACCTGGTTGGCGAAGATAGTGCCAACATCCGCGGATAGAGGGTGTCATGTTATTAGCACAACGAACCTTCCGGTCCATTAATTTTAGTTTTCTAGATTGGAGACATTACTTTTATATTCAAGTAGATACTCAATAATTGTTCTCATATGATCCACTTCGGTGGCCACATGGTCTAAGGTGCTATTCTTCAAGTAGGCTGGACTGCCGATGACAGGGAGATCAAGGTTCGAATCTCGGTTGGTTGTACTGAGGGATGTTTTACTAAAATGGTTTTCCACTCTCCATATACGAAAATGCGGGTACACTTCATATTTATATAACTTTCCTAATCCCTAAAACCATTAGCGTATTTAGTACATGAGCGTATAACCTGTTATTAACAAGTGTTTATAATTTTAAAAAAGTTACATTTTTGTAAAAAAAAATAATCTCTGGTTAAGTATAACAAGAGGCTGTTGCCCTAACTTTACTAAATAAATAAGGGAAACTATTAGTAATAAACAGATTATTCGAACTGTTAAAAATAGGCCTAAAAAGATATGCTTTTTACAGGTGCTTAACTAACAGTATATTAAAATTCTGACTTTAATAACATCTAACAGTCACTCCTCATTAAAATAAAGTGGGCAGGTGTTTTAGTAGATACGTCGTTTCTTGAACAAACATCAACTCTTTCATTAACCGCGACAGATGCTAGTCTACGTAATAGAATCGAGTGCCATGTTTGCAATGAACTTAGCTCCTGATACGCTGATACGCTACTTGAATCTATCATATATAACAGAGTCAGATATCAGCAGAAAACGGCCCAGAAATGATATTATAGCTATAACTTCATGTTCTTAAAAGTCTGTATATTTTATATATATATATATATATATATATAATTTTTTAAAAACACCGATTCTTACAAACGATATATTAAAGCTATACGCATCACTCATCACGATAGTTTGTCAGGAATTATAAAGGGGAAATTTAGAGGAAGTGTACCCAAATTTTCGTCGAGAAAGAGATTACAAATGCTTAGGGAAAACCTTCCTCAACACACATGACCAAGGTTGGAACAGCTATATCCTCGTTACCGGAAGTCAGATGTATTGATAGAGTGAAGCATTAGACCATGCGGCCACCAAAGTGGGTCACCTCATTTATAGAGCATCGTTTATAATAAATACACTTTTTTTTTGTGGTCTGCAAGAATAATATCTTTCTACGTTATTGAGTTTATCTTATGGTCATTAGTAATATATATGAAAAGCTATCAATAAATATCAAATTAATTGACGAGTGAATATTTTAAAGTGGATCCTCTAGCTTTTTTCAGAGGTCATATATGTCAATTCGTTTGAAAAATAAGGTATAAATAACCCTAATCTGTTGTGGTTTTGGTAGTTGTAGTTTTTTTGGATAACAAGATCATTACAGTAACACCGGAAAACTATTTGAAAGTGTGTCTAAATAGGGAAGGAGGAAAGTGTTTACTCTAAAAGAGAGTCAAATATGTGTTGCATTTTAATATAAACAATGTTAGAAAGAAAGATTAGCAATCTTTTATTTCCATACAAGTCTGTTAATAAATTGTTGAACTTAGTACGGCCTATTTTAAGAGGAACTATAAAAATACTATTCTATGAAGAGCCAGTTTTATCAATGGGCACTCTGCCCTCTTCTCTCAACCATTCATGTATCAAACCCCCTCAAGTTAACATGATAGAATAACAAGTCATAAAAATGTTTTTTTGAAAAATATCTTATTCAGGGGCTTAGGAACAGGGGGACTAAAAATCTTGAACCCCCTTGATTTTATCTTAAGGGCTGGGACTATCTTAAGCCCTCCCTAATATTTCCAAAGTAAATTCAAAAACCATGTATAAAAACATATATTATCTGCTACCAACAGAGTTTGGTAGTTTTAAGCAATAAAGACATACATTTGTAATTAATTTAATAGTCTGGGTGTACTGAGAATGATTTCTCCTAAAATGTCCATCAAAATTTTAATAAAGCATATATATCGGGGTGAACGGAATGTTCATGGAATAAGAGAAAACTCGTAAAGTGAAGTAACTGATTGTGACATTAAAATAATAATAATAATATTTAGCACCGCGTCTTACTACCCGTTCGGGTTATACGCTTAAGTACTAATTACGTTAATGGATTAGGAATTGGGAAGGTTGAATTCAAAGGAAGTGAACCCACATTTGCGTGGAGGGAGAGTGGAAAACCATTTAGGAAAAACCACCCTCAGTTCACCCGACCGAGATTCGAACCTCAATCTCCCCGTCCTCGGCGGTCAAAGTCAACACGACTAGCGAGTTAGCCAACTACGCCACCGAGGCGGGTGATTGTGATATTAAAAGTAAAATAGAAGTTAAATAAATTATAAAATGCCGTTTAAATAGGCAAAATTGTTTGCAATTTGCAAGTGCAAATTATCAATTTTATCCTCAATGAATGTTATTTATTGACTATCTTTGTGCCAATAATTTAATATATGGCAATGTACATTATGAGATTTTGTACGTATAGCTCTTATTATTAATATATTTGGAACGTATTATTTTGTCTGAAAAACCTGGAGAAGTAAAAGAATTATAAAATGTTGGCCTTATCAGCGCTGTTTGAGTGTGTGTAAGAAAAATAAATGGTATTAGCAGAAATCAACAGGGTTTAAATTGTTCTCAGCCATTTTCCTTGATAATATACTTTAAAGAGAGTGTACACCAGAATGTAGGGACAGTGCTAAATCATTAGGCTTAAGTTACATTATAGGATGTAGTGTATCTGTTGAGAAACTAAGAATCAATTCAAAATGTGATAGTAAAAAAATCTTGTAAAAGGTTATTTTGTGTACCACTGAAAACTCTCTTGGAATACCAACTATCAAGATTTGTATTTTTCCTTAAAACTTTCACAAAAACTTTCTATTTCTATTTGAGAGATTTTTCCTTGATTAAATATTATAGGAAGACATTTTGATATGCAAATTATTTCCTCCCAGGCTTTGTACACCCTCTACTTACAATTACCTTATTATATTGTGGATTGTGTATAGCCCTGAAAGGCAGTAAGATACGTGGTACATACACAAATTTGAGAAATATATATTAAGTTGTGTGCACTAAAATCTAAATACCAATTTTAAATGAACTCAAAATAAATGCATACAATTTAAAAAAAAATATGTCCACTAAATAACTATTCTTAAATGTTTACAGAGACATCTTATTTTCAAAAATTTGCCTGGGAAGACCACTTTGAATTATTTTAGAGGCACTGAATTTTGAAAAGATTTCCATGTGATGAACACATTAAATAGCTTATAGAAGACTACAAATTTAAAAAAATCTTCTGGGTTAGTGAACCACTCAATTAACTTCTAGAGGAGTTTAATTTTTGTAATTTTTTCTAGTGGTGGACGACTCTATGTATCTTCTAAGGTAATCAAATTTTGGAAAATTTCTGGGTGAGAGCCTCCGATACCCTTTTGACTTAGGGGCTAATACGTTCAAAATATAATATTTTTTTTGCTAATCATGACTATTACTGGATAGTATTATTACCTATAATTTTTAAGGTTTATCGAATAAAAGTTAAGTTATTTTCGATACAAGTTCTTGCTATGTTCCATCTATACTACCCGTGAAAAATAAACCTACTTCAAATAGATCCAAAATAATAGAGGCTCTAGAACTTTACTTGGTTGGGACCTTTAAACGCTCTCTCAGTCAAGCGCCCCCCACACCCCCCTTTCAAAGAGCTTCCGAAGCCCCTGCTCGTAGCCTCTTTCCAGGGACACTAGAAATCATTATTTAGAAGGGAACTAGTTTTATCAATGAAAACTGCCCGCTCTGCTCACCCCTTTACCATCCCTACCTTCTGGAAATGTAAACATCTGTCAGAAACACTTCAAACACACGCATATATCGATTTCTCTTTCCCCTCCTAAGTTCCCCTGTATTGTTTAGAATTGGATTATAAAGGGGGGTGGTGGATGTATGCAAAAAAGTGTGTGAGGGAGAGATTTTCATAAAATGGCTGAAGAGGGGAAAGAGGGGGTGCCTTCCCCCCCTAGTATTTCCACGCCACCTCTTTGAGTTTCTTGTTTTCCTGATAGGAACGTCCCTGGCTAGGTCAGCGTGGGCGTCGTAGTCGCAGCCGTCGACTCGCCGGGTCACGTCTGATCGATATATCGATTGGAAGCGTCTTGTTTGGTGTCAGAGAAGCCGCGGACTTTTTGTTTGGCCATTAGATAGATCCACGCTAAAACGACCTAAGTCGTGGGTTTGGCGTTAATGCGTGTGATTCCTTAATTATATTACACGAATTGTTTTTTGTTTTATTCCCATTGGAATGAGTTGTCATTATGTCAACTAAATCTGTTAGTAAGCTGGGTTTGTCTTGTTCAGATTGGTATTGTTTCTGGCACTCAAATTTTAAATATATACGAAATTACTGTTGACATTAAAGATAATAACTTCTTTAATCTAGAAGTAAATAAACATGTTTAGCAAATATTATTTTCATATACCACGAGAAGATCAATAAAATGTGTTATTCATAGGAACACTTTTAAACATTAATTTAGTAATATAATATTAATATTTATTTTAATTACGTTTATAATAAATTTGTATTTTTTTGTACTCTGAAATTTAATATTCAGACCTACTTAAAATTAACTCAATTTATAGTAATCTAATTATTAATTAATACAAACACATTTGTGAGTAGTGTTTAACGTTTGTCGAGGATGCTGTAAAATAATAATGGGGATAGCCTAGATTTCATATTTTATAGTTTACACCAAATGCTACCCTTAAACACAATGTAGTATGTGAAATAAATACTTCACATTTATTATTAAAATATATTATAAATTTACGAAAAACCTTTTACCCCCTATTTTTTAGTTACGAAAATAAATTGATTTAAAAAAGTTAAGTAAAGACATACGATTCAGTTAATTTAGGTCAAGTTAAGTTAGCCAAGTTTATTCAAGTTTAATATTAGCTAAACACATATTTTTGTAATTTGGGTTTTAGATGCACCTAGTCTTATTATTCCTTAAGGACATACGCGTATTTACACTTTGGGTAAGGGCGAAGAAAAATAAAGTATGAAATGTAGTCGTATTTGATATAGGGGAAGGTGGAAACACATTTTGGGGGAAAAAAACCTCAGTGTACCAGAGTGGGACTTTAAAATGATAATACTCGTCACTGGTAGGACAGATTAAATAAAATTCACGCCTTCATCCAGGAGCTTTATTTTAGCCTTACTTTGAAATTTTAAAAATAAAATACAGCCCATATTTTATTCAACGTATCTTCAAAACTATAAAAATTAAATCTAGTAACATCTTAGCTTTGTTCTCCAATCAAATCTCCACCGGTGACAAAGTTGTCTATCACAAATCTTGTATTAGACTGGATTGCGATAACGGGGAGGACAAGGTTCGAATACTGATCAGCAGCAATTAGGGTGGCCTTAAATTTCATATTCATCACCGTGATATTACAAACACCTATCCATGTTAATGCTCTGATATTTGGAAAAAATGACACCTGGAACCAGGAATCGAAACACGGACCCTTGGATTAATACACCAATTCTCTACGACTGGGCCATCCAGGATTAGTCCCGTTTTTAGGGTAATTTATTTATTCATAGTTTGTTTTATAATTTATTTGAGGTATTTAACGTGCACTTTCTGAACTGCCTGATTATTTAAGAAAACGACATAGTTTATAAATCTATAACGGGCACGAGATACAGCCCCCGGCCATTAATTCATAGCTGTGAAAGGGGGAACCCACATTTCAACACTGATAAATTTATCGGCTATGCCAGGGATCAAAACAGTGACCTTTAGTTCAGTATACTGACACGCCACTGACTGAGCTAAGATGATGGACCTCTTAGTTTAAGAAAGAGTATGTGATGGACGTGTGTAAATAATCGGCTACCTATGCTAATTTGGTATTTTAATCTTAAAAATTATCCTTATCTTTCTCCTTATTAAATTAACTTGTTAGTGGCTATACTTTTAAACGTATAATTCCGAATTATATCTGCGGTAATTGGTGTTTGTGAGGCTGGTAATTTGGGGGGAGGAGGGAGGTTAGGGGGTTAGGGAATCTAAAAAGAAAAAAATTCTGTGACTCTGGTCCCAAACACAATGAATTCAACTATTGTGTATTTAAATATTATTGGAATTTTTGACAGTTATAAAACCTGCCATAAGAATCATCTTGTATTCCAAATCATGTTAAGGGAACGTAATGTGAAAAATTATTTGACTCGGCTCCCATTATTAAAGGTTACTTTTCTCAAAAACCATAGAACATCACATTCCAAAATATAAATATGAATATATTTGTCGACAATTTTAACCGGAAGTCAAAATTTTAATACGAAGTGCTGACCCTTGTGGACCCGATATTGATCTTTTTTATCGGTCCAAACATACAAATGAGGACATAAATTCTTTAAAAATAAAATTATAAAATTTAAAACCGGTCTCAACAAATGTTTTACATAAGTATAGTACAAGCTTAGCTTAGGTTTGCTAGTGTATATTATTTCGTTTTACATATAATACGAGTTTTGAGTAAATATATCAATTTTTAAACATTAGAGCGAGAAAGTCCATGCGTAGTTCTCTAACCATTTATTTATATTCAAATCATTAGCTATTTATGTATAATTCTTGTATACTTTCACAGTAATAAATTGTTTAAGAGGTGGTAGCTATGTTGGTTGTATAATTTCTGAGAAAAGTGTAGGTACCTTAATTAATATGAGGAATCTAGGAAAATTAATCACACCCATCTAATTTACATCTTACAATAAAGTTAAAAGTCATCAATATTTAGTGCAAAAATAATTATTTTACTGGCCCAAATGTTGTCCCTACTGGAATCGTAGCTGAATATTTTATATGTTTCAGGTATTGGGGTTTCCTGACACATACCGGATGGTGAAGAATGACCACCCACCGGTTCATAAAAGAGCTCATAGTTACCTCTCAGAACGGTTAGCACTGGATGCAAGGGTGTGTATTAATCATGACCATTGTTTATTTATGACTTATCGTTAATTGGTAATTTGAATAATTTTAAAGCGTATATGAATCCATCATTCTCAATTTGGAATCTGAATCGAATTATTAGACCAATTAAAAATTTCAAATCGATATCGAACCGAATATCATGTCTAAAAAAAAATTCGAGTCGAATCGAAGCTTAAAAAATCAATCAAATATTTTATTTTAAAAATAGGTTCAGAGCTGTATCAAATAATTTATTTTTGGCTTCCTATGGTAATGCTTCAAAACAAATCTGTCTTTAATAATTTAATATGTTAAGTTTTCAAATTCAATCCAATAAGAAAATATTTAAAAAAAAGTTGGTAGATATTTTAGACACCTCTAATGTTTAAAAAAAAAAAGGAATATATAGCACTAATCTCTAACGATGAAAAATCAATTTAAAGATCACACTACTTTTCAATAATAGTGTAAATGTTTATTAATATCTACTAAAAGGTGTGCCTAACTTCTTTTCAAAAATACAAGATTTTTTACTTTCACAAACAACCATAACCTACGTCATTCCTTTATGAACTGAAACTCAAGTTCATATCTCAATTTACTCTACCACGCAACTGGTTTGAAACCTGATTATATTTATTTGTTGAGTAAGTATTAATTTATAGATAAGAATTTCGAGCTAAACACATCGAATCTGAATCTAAAATTTATTTAGGTTCAAAATTTCGAATTGAATTTGAATCCTCCAATATTAAGGCTTAAAATTTTGAATGAAGATTCAGATTAGGATTCGAAATTTCGAAGTTTATCACAGGCTTAACAATTATAAATGATAAATAAATAATATTTATCAAATAGATACAGGTTTATTTATCTTTTGTAAGGAATTATTCCATTGGTTTTCAAGTAATTATTTAAACACGATTTCATTTATTACACTGGCATTACGAGATATTAAAACATATCAGTTTCTTTTAGATGTTACAAAGTAAATTTCAATTTAGCTACCGTAACATGTAGTGTTTCTATGGATTACCACTAGGTGCTGTGGGCAGAGCAGCAGTTTATAAAGCAACGCACGAAGCGAGGTATAGTACCACCAATAGATCGCAGCACACGACGTGGAAAGAGGTGGGATCTATCGGTGCCAAGTCGAACCAACAGATACCTATTCAATGATGAACTGTGGAATGAAGAGTGGTATTTGGTACTTTATTTGATTAATTCATTACAATCTGTACATTAAAATACTAAGGGAGATCTAAATAAAAATGTGATATGTTTCGTTTATTAAAAACATTAAATTATCTTATAAATAGAAACAAAAGTTTTTGTCAAAAACAATCAATGAGTTCATTAATCCTATGTATTTCTAAAAAATTAATAGACAATTTCAAATTATTGTTGGATAAATATACATTAAAATATTTTAATTCAATTTATTGCATCAGTTAATTTAATTCTTTCAAGTACTATAGTAATATTAATTAATTCAACAACTATTCAAATCCATACAAATGATTTATCCATAGAAACTTTTTTTTCAACTGTATTAACGAAACAAGTTTAAAAAAATTAATATTCTTAAAAACAATCTAGAACCTAATAGGTGCTCTAAAGGTTATTTTTAATTCTGTAACCCTTTAGACATTTCGTAATAATTGTTAAAAAAAATGTATTTGTTTATTTGAATAAATACATTTATGTCACTCTTTTGATATATTAACATTTTTAATGTATTCCCTCAAAACTTGTATTCAAATATTTTTGAGATGTGCGATTTATAAAACAACATGGTTGTAAAGCTCCCCATGCATATTTCAGGAGGTGAAATTCACTGGTTCATAAGTAATTGCTTTAAAACGATCGAGTGAATGCACGTTTACCATCCTTGATGACCTAATTACCTCATCGTGTTGTTATAAATATATGACCAAGCTTGACCATTGTGCTTTATTCATGAGCTACAACCAAAAATATCTTTCTTCAATAATATTCAATTCAAAGAATATTATTTAAATATTTTCATACAAATATAATTTACTTAATCTATGACATTAGAAACTCGACAGTAAATTGCCACACTTACAAAAGTAGGCCACCTATCCCTATCTTGAGCTAGCTCTATCCAGTCCACAGAATTATTTCCTATATCTTTAAGGTCCATTCTTATGTTATCCTACCAACTGCGTCTAGCTCCTCCTGATGATTTCTTCTCATTGGGTTTACCAATCAGTACCCTGAACAAGGCTCTAGATTCTCACATTCCCTCTGCGTGTCCCTTCCGCAGTAATATACGAGACTTGATTATCATAATAACGTCTTGAGATCAGTACGGGGTATGTATCTCATCATTATGTAACCTTCTACACTGCCCAGTGTCCTCATCAATTTTGTATCAAATACCTCCTTACGCACATTGTTATCGACCAACCTAGAATATATTTTTTTCGTCATGTAAGGTAAGATACAACATTTTACACACATAGATAACAACTGGTAAAACTCATATTGTTTTGTATATTTGGATTTTTGCAGTCCTGAACAGCAGGCGAGATGCTAAACACTTATTGACCGAGTAATATCATGCATTTGCCGGCTGTATTCTTTTACTTATTTCTAATCCAATATCGTTATTGCTAGTTAAAATTATTCCTCAGTATTTAAACTCATTCAATATTTCAAGCGATACGTTGCTCGCAGTAAATACTTTGCACAAAATACAAATATAATATAAAATATTGTTTTATAAGAAATTATTTGTATTAAACAATTTAAAATACTACCAATATTATATTTTATTAATATAATACATTAACTTATTATAATAATATGCCCAGTATATTAACTTATTGTATATTTTATATATTTGGACTATTTCAAATGGTTTTAACTATTTGGGCATATATTAATATCATTATTTTGGGATCGAGCTTACATATTTATCAAATGTTAATTCCTTCTGTGGTTAAATTCTTAAACGAATTAAAACTAATAAAAGTCTTAGTTAGATTTGTTACTGATTGGATGGTGTTTATTAATCTTTTTCAAATATATGTAAAATGATGGCAGACATACACGGGAATCAAACTATGAGTCATTGTGGTGGTTTTTATATTCAATATATGATATATGGTATATGAATATCTCACAAACTCATAAAAGACTCTTCCTTAATATAAAACGTGATGTAAGACTTATATTAGAATAGGATGCTCACTAAGGCAAAGGTTATCGGGCTCAAGGCTTATATCAAAATGAGCATATAATATATATATATATATATGATAAGTTATTTAATGCATTTAGTATTTCTTGTGAACTATGGCTGACTAGCTGTATGTTAAATTTAATGAAATAAATAATTTTTATTTATAAAATAAAGAAAATGGAGATTCTATATCAGTAGCTTAAAAATAAACATTCAAAGGAATCCAATCGGTTTTTAACTTCATCTTTCAGAATAGGATCTCATTATACTAAAAGTATGGACAGTTATTTTTCGAATACAATTATAAAATACATCAATATTTTGGATATTTTGATATTATGAGCTCATTTAAAAAAAAATATAATGTCACAGAAAGATATCAAATTTGTATGGATTGAATTTTCCTTATATTTGATATAAGTTATGTTTCAGCAGCATACCTAACATAACTCACAATATGGCATCTTACCTGTCTCTGATATGAGTGGTTATGTTTCAGCAAGATACCAGAACTAGACCTGACCTTCCCAAACTAGATCTTCACGTCCTGCCTGTCTACGAACAGGGAATCACAGGTAGAGGGGTACGGGTTTGTGTCCTGGATGATGGAGTGGAGTTTCGCCATGAAGACCTGCAACACAATTACGTAAGACCAAAACAGTTATTAGAAAATCATTTTTGTATTTGTAATTTTTTAGTTTGTGAATAAAAAATAAAACTAGAAACAAACTATAAATATTAATTTCGTCAATATACTTCTTACCAGCCTCAGTGGCGTAGATAGCTAACGCATTGGTTGCTAGTTTATCTAGACTACCGAGGATGGAGAGATTGAGGTTCGAATCTCACTCGGTTGAACTGGAGCTGGTTTTCCCTAAATGGTTTTCCACTCTCCTTTCAAGCAAATGCGTGTTTACTTCCTCTATATTCAAATTTCCCCATTCTTAACCCTTAGCGTAAATAGTACTGAAGTGTATAACACGAACGGGTGGTAAGACGTGGTTCTACGTATTTAATATGCTTCTTCTGCTACCTTATTATTTTAAATATTATTCAATAACTATAAAATATATTAAAACCAATTGACAGTGGTCGCCAAAACTTTGGTGTTACCAATGGCTTATCCGAGTTTCTGAAATTTTTTGCGGCCGTATATACTCGTATATATATAATTTTTACATACATATTGGTTGATATAAATAATTTATTTTAAGAATACATTAAGTCATATTAACTGACAGAGAAAATATTATTTTGTTAAAAATTCAGAAAAAAAAGTATGTTAAAATGTGATTTTTTATCTAGTGTTTGTCCTGTTGTGTCAGTGCACCGCCTTAATTACGAGTCTTAGAGACATGGGAAACAGTATAAAGGTCGGAAAGGCAATCTCAATAGTAGGGATAGTGAATGGTTTGTAGGAACCGTGCTAGCGCAATCAGGATAGGACTGAGCAACAGTTGTACTTGTGGTATACCGGCCGGCAAGGCAATTTCTATAGTAGGGATAATGATTTATAGGAATAGTGTAAGCGCGCTCAGCGTAAGACTGCAAAGGTTGTACTTGTGGTAAACTGGCTAAATGTACCAACACCGATCGGTACAGCATCCTTACCGTAAGCAACGAATACGATAATGAATGTGGGTATGATCAAGGCTAGTAACCTTGTCTACTTTAAAATTATTATTAAAATAAACTGTACAATGTTAGCTTCGTATGACCAAAGATATGATGTGCATCTTAGGTTAAAACAGCAGGACCCATCTGTCAACAAGCTGGTGAGAACATGGACTTTTGGAACGTGGGATGTGAAAGGAGTGTGTTGTATAGAAAATAAACTGTTAGAGGAAATAATTGGACGAAAAATTGATATTTGGTGTTTATGTGAAATAAAATGGAAAGGGAAAAATGTTTTGATGACAAGTTCTGGTAGTCCGACACTTTGGTCAAGTGTGGATTAATGTGTAAGGTGAAGTCAGGGAGTATATTTAATCCTAAGCCCAAAAACTAAGCGGTTTGTGAGAAGGTGTAAGTTGGTGTAATTTGGACTTCTATGGGTACGTATGGAAATAGTCATTTGTAGAATTATGTTGATATACTCAGGTGGAGGGCGAAGACGAGAATGTGAGAATTGATTATTTAAATGAGCTCAATGAAGTCTTGAATGCATGTGGACCGGGTGAGAGCTTTATCTTGTTAAGAGATGTAAATGGATGGGTGTGTAACCAAAGAGATAATTCAAAGAGAGTGTCTGTAATTTATGGTGATGACAGGGAAAGTGAGAATGGTTTGTGAGTTTGAGTTTAGAAAAAAAGATTGTGTATAACGCGTGGTTTAATCACAAATATATTCACTTGTATGCATGGAAAAGGTGAGATTCAAGCACGATGATTGACTTTGTGTTTATGATGAGAGACTGAGAAGTTTATTAAAGAATAGTAGGCCTGTGATTAGATCTGAATGTGGAACGGATCACTTCCTAGTGATCTCAGTAGTTGTATAAGGTAGGAAATTTGTGAGAAAGCAGCTTAATAATATTAAATAAGTAAGCGTGAAATAGGAAATGTTGCAGTATAAAATCGTGATAGCGGAACATGAAAGAATAATAGGCAAAAATTGAAATTACAAGGGTATGAATGGTGTATCGAAATAAATGCTAATGTTATGAAAAGTGCTTGTAACAGAATAAGAGAGGCTCTATGTGAGTGAAAGATTTGTGTGTAATTGTGGTGATGGAAACTTAAAAATTGGTGCATGGTGGAATGAAAAGGAGAAAGAATCTGTAGAGAGAATAAAGATCATTTCTATGAAAAGTGAAACAGAGCGTAAGAAGTTGTTTGACGTATATGAAGAGAAAAGATGAATTCAAATAAGATCACAAAGGAGAATAAAAAGCAAATGATATTAAAAGAAGAAGAGGTAAAGCAGAATGATTTTTAATAAATAAGAAGCTGTTCTGGAAGTGAGTCAAGAAAACAAAACAAGTAGTGGTGGATGGAAAGACCTATATAATTAAAAATGAACGTGGTGAGATGATCTGGGATGAAAACAGTATAGGAGAGCGATGGAGGGAGTATTTTAAGAAATTGTATAGTGGAATCGTATAAAAAGTGCCAGAAAATAGGGACAATATTGTGATGAGTAAAATAATTAACAATACTGAGGTGTTAAAAGCTTTGAAAGTATTAAGTAATGGCAAAGCTGCGGGCGTAGATGGGGTCACGGTACTACTTGCCAAATTGTGTGAGTTGTTCAATGTATGATTCTGGATTTCGAGTGTTCCTAATAAGTGAAAGAATGCTCTCATTGTTACCTTGTACAAATACAAAAGCAGTGAGAGTGAATGTAAGAATTATAGGGCAATTAGTTTGTTGAATATTCTATGCACATTTTTAGGGAGAGTTTTAATTGAGATGGTGCGAGTAAAAACTGCGGACAAGATTTGTTGTGTGTAATGTTGTTTCATGGCAGGTAGAAGTAGGATGGACCAGCTATTTGTATAGCAACATGTGATTGAGAAGTGTATGGCAGTGAGGAATAAAGTTTATTACGCATTCGTTGATCTGAAGAAAGCGTACGATCGGGTTATTATGAATATTTTATGTAATATTCTGAGAGTGTATGGTGGAGATGCATGGTTAGTAATTTAAATTAAGGCGGTTTATGATGGAAGTAAAGGGTGCGTTATGGTGGATGGAGCTTTGGGTTTTATGCCTTGATATCGAACAGGTTGTTGGACGAGCTTATGTTGTGTTTCCATTTTGTTTAATGTATTCAAGACAAAGTGTATGAGGGATTCTTGTGAGGACGCGGTTGGTTTACAAATGGATAATGTGGATGTGAAAGGAGTTTTAAATTGTGATGATACCGTATTAATGGCTGAGAATAAAAATTGACAATTAGACTGTATTAAATCGTTTAAATGTGGTGACGAACCAAATTAAGGTGATATATTTTGATTAGGATGGATGGAAATGATTGTCATCTTAGAATATACGGAAAACTGTCAGAAAAAATAAATGGTCTTGTGTATCTAGGCGGAATGTTCTGTAAAAATTGAATAATGGATGGTGAGATCGACAAACGGGGAAATGCATCTCGGAGAGTATTTGGATGTCTGTAGACTATTGAAAGAATGAAATAGTATCGAAAGAGGCAGAGATGGGATTATATGAAAGTGTATTATCAGAAACAATGATTTTATGTATGAGAAGAGTTGGTTTGTAGGGAGAAAAACAGCAGCAAGTTGAATGCGATTGAAAAATATATATATATGTATGTATAAATACTCGTATGGACAGAGTCAGTAATAAATTAGTGCTAAAGGAGTGCGGTTTGAAAGGGAATCCAATAGGTCCATGTGTCATATTAGACTAATTTGGGGATGTTGAGAGGATCTATCTACAAATAAATTATATAAAGGTTGAGTGGTAGGCCATATAAGACGTGGCCTAATGTTTTGAATAAAAGAGTGAAAAAGAAACATTGAGCGTTTTAAGAACAAGGGGGCATGTATAACTCGGTGAATGGACGTTGACGAAAAGAAGAAAGTATACAAAAATAACGAAATGCGGAGAAAGTCAATAAAAATGGATTAAGTAAGGATTTGTTTTTTGAGCCATATGTATACATTCTTGCCTGCCCCTTAAAGTAACTGTGTGACTAGGAATTGTATGTATGTATGTATGTATGTATGTATGTATGTATGTATGTATGTATGTATGTATGTATGTATGTATGTATGTATGTATACATGGTTGGATATCGACCGTAGCCAAGTTTCCTTCTTTCCTACCTTAAAAACAGATTATTTGTAAGCCCATGAAGTAGACTAATAAAGAATGATGCCAGTGCTCCTTCGGCTCTTAAAGGACCCAGAGATCAGCTACGACGTGAACGACGATGACGACGATCCGACTCCTCGTTACGACGAAGCACAGACGAACGCCCACGGTACAAGATGTGCCGGGGAGATTGCCATGGCTGCCAACAATAGAAAGTGTGGGGTGGGCGTCGCCTATAACGCCCGTATTGGGGGTGAGTGCCATTTTATAGTATAGGTCTTTTTAAAGCCACATAGCTTTCTTTGAAGGTCTTAATAATAGGGAATAAGAATTAATTTTGGGAATATTTTCTTCTTAGTTTCGTTTAATCATGGGTAGTTCCTTAAATATCATAATAATAATCCCACTTCAGTGACCTTATGGTCTATGACGTCATTGCACTTCCGATGAAGGGAAACCGAAGTTTTAATCTTGGTCGGGGGCACTAAATACTGAGGGTTGTTTGCCCTAAATGATTATTTTACTCTTCCTCCACCCAATTACAGGCACACTTCCTCTAAATTTAACCTCCCCGATCCTCAATACATTAGCTTAATATACATACAAGTGGATAGCCTAAACGGCCAGTAATATTCGGTGGTAAATGTCAACCTGGTGTTGAAATCATTTTCGATTTGTCTTGCTATCTCTTAACATTGATTGGTCAATATTATAAAAGTCTGTATTTTTCAAAACTAGGTTAGACCTACCTATACGCTATAAATACAATATTTTGTGTTAAACATTTATCCAAAACAACTTCAAGTCCTTTATTATAGTATTTACTTTACCTTCAGAATAAATTTATTGGTACTCATACTTTTGAAATTAAACGTCTTATAAATGTAAATTATTATCTAATTTCTAATATTTTGGTTTCGTTTGAACTTTTGTTAGAATATTTAACTTTTTAAAATCAAGTAAACTCATAAAAGAGTATTTAATGCCATACATAACTTTTTCTTCTTATGTACATAGATATTTATAAATAGAGAAAGAGAGGCATGAATGGACAATATTATGCAGGGTATTTGAAATTATCTGTAAAATATTTAATGGGAGATAGGGAACACTTAAACAAACTTATTCGTAAGTGAATGTGTGTCCATAGACGTCATACTTAGGTGCTAGAGGGCGCAGAGGGCACATAAGTGAAAAGCAGAAAGTTTTAACAGCATTTATATTCACATCAGTTTTACAGTGGTTACTGAAAGGATTAAATTCCAAAAGCAACGAATCCCTGACAGCATTGATGCATTGGTTACCGTACATTTTCAAGGAATCCTCAGTCCCGTACGCTAGATGCCTCTTAGCTATCTCAAGATACGTGAAATGATCCATGCTACGCGTATGAGTTCTGCATTATGAACAACGACGGCAAAAAAAATAGCCATTTAACGCGACGTCCACTAACACCCTCTAGCAATTAAGAGTAACATCAAAGTGCATACATTAATCAACGTAAAAGGTTTGTTTTAGTGGTCTTTGTCTCCTATTAAAGTTAGTGCAGAGAATCTCAAATCATCCTGTATTATGGTGCCTTCTACAAAACCAACTGATATTTTAACATCCCCAGCATTCAGTAAAATAAGTGAGTGTAAAACAAAGTATAAATTTGTCAAGGTGTGCGTCTGTTGGACGGTTTTGTGAACGACCGCGTGGAAGGCACAGCCCTGGGGTACGCCTATGACAAAGTGGACATCTATAGCGCCTCGTGGGGACCCAACGACGACGGGAAAACAGTAGAGGGTCCCGGAACTCTCGCGTTGGAAGCCATAGAGAGAGGGGTCAAGGAGGTACCTCGGAATTAAAATAAGAAGACATGCTTTGATATCTACAGCATTTAATAAAACAATTCTCAAAGATATTCTTTATTAATTTATGTGAGCTACGGCTACCTTTGAAAGATAATAGAGATATCTATAAGATAATATTAATAATAATATAAATTAATACTACTGTTGACCAAAACCATGTATATTCGTATTTCCTAGTGGCTATTTTTTTACCAGAAACCATCCATACTAATTTTATTGTAACTACTACCAGGAGCTTACAAAGAATGATTATTTTTTTAAAATAATAACGTTTTAAACTAAAGTTATTAATATATTTATTTAAGGAATAGTTTCGAGCAAAATGTTTTAAAAGATAATTCACCCGCTGTGATGTAGCGAGGGTATGGGAAAGTCATTTGGACAAATAATTAGCCCATATTGACTACAAACTCCACAGAGATTCGAACCTAAATTTTTACACCAGTGTCAATCCACTCTAATGCTGGAATGACGATGAATTTCGTGTTTTTTATCTATTAAGATAACTGAATTTTTGGGTTACTATTCAATTATTTCAGGTTGTAAGTCACGTACTAATATCATCTGTTATTTAAAAAAAATACAAATTAGATACCATTTGTGAAAAAAATAATCATACATTTAGATAGTATATTTTATATAAAATAGACCAATTTAAGACTAAACCCTCAATTAAAAGGTCATTAATGTAAAATAATAGTGAGGGCTTATAGAAGGAAGTTTTAGAATACTAAAATGAAAACAAGGTATCACATATCAAACCAAGGCTATTAAAACTTAAAATATTGATCCCATTGCGATAGCTAAATTATGATGATGAGATTCCATTAGCTGATTACATTTTTTTTAATGAAATGAAAAACAATATTTCTACTTCAGTCATGGTATAATCAACTCGTGTGAAGCTTGAACTTTTGTAAATATTTATATAATTATTGAAATTCTAGTACATGATGTTTCAATCGCTCTCGGCCTTTGAGTGCTTCTCAAACACCAATTATTACGTCCATTAGTTTGAAAGTTACAAGGAAAATTCAGGGACCTTGAGCGAGTGAATAACACTCTATAATTGCTATAAAAAAGTAGGATTTTAATATAAAGAGCTTTATAGACCATATATACAAATTTTATTTAATATTCAATATTTATAGCATTCTAACATATAAAAACTAGTAATGTTTTATAAATATTGATACTATCAAATGGCTTTAATTACATTTTATTACTAGTTAGGAAGTAGATGAGCTTAAAGTATGTTATGAAATAATTGCAAAAAAAGAAAAATCGTTTTAAATCTTTATTTTGGTTGCCATTCTAAAAGTTATATCCCTTTTCTTGCGCCCCTTTAAATAAAACCAGCCAGTAACATTGAATTATCAAATGAAGATCTAGTGCCATGAAAGATCCAAATTAAAAATTATTTATAGAATTCACGAAATGGGAGCTGTAGTAATAAAGGATCACCATTCTCCATTCATACCATAGTAACACTTTTGAGGATATTAAAAATTAGATTAAAATATACATTATTAAAAAAGTAGCACTCCATTTATCTTAGAATAGTCCAATTCGATACTAGATGTTTAAATTAATAATATAAGAATATTCTGTACTTTAAAAGAGAGCAAGAATCTGTAAGAAATGTCATAGAAATATGAATATATATCATATTCTTTAAATTTTAAAATTATACCTGAAAACGAAAATCTAACCCGTCATCATTGGCTTTATACGTAAATGTTTCAACCACTGAGCTATTCAGGAGCTATCCCATGCTTGGGGTCATTCTTTATTCATATTTTAAGCCAAAGTCTGTAACGGATCTGAGGGAATCTTTGGCTACACATGATTGATCAATTAAGATCACACCCGCCTGGTTTTCCGCATGGTCCAACGTGCTACTCTCGCAGTAGAATAGACTGCCTTTGATGGGGAGATCGAGGTTCAAATCTCAGTCAGGTGTGCTTAGGGTGGTATTTTCAAAATGGTTTCCACTCTACACCCGCGAAAATTCAGTTACACCTCCTCTAAATATAGCCTTCCAAAGCCCTAAAACCATAAGCGTAATTAGTACATAAGCGTATAACCCTAACGGTCAGTAAGACGTGGTGCTAACAAAAAAAAGATCACGATCCAGCAGGAAACACAGCCACTTGGAGGAGTTTATGCTGCCAACTATACTATAACAGCTGTACGATACACATATAATGAGGGATTAAATATCCATAATAATTTCCACACGTCCATGACAGGGTCTGCATTAAAAATGATTGAAGAATGACCTTGGGCATGGGAAGACTCCTAAATAGCTCAGTGGTTAGAGCATTAGTATACAAAGCCAAAGGTCCCAGGTTCTATTCCCATATTCCAAGTGTCATTTTTCAATTTAAAAAAAATTATATATTTATATACGGCCATATCCGTACTTAGCACCTAAAGTAGATTGGATATCCACTGTGAATAAATAACTATTGTTTATTTACAGGGTCGAGGAGGCAAAGGAGCAATCTTCGTTTGGGCATCTGGTAACGGAGGTAGCCGGGGTGACAACTGTGACTGTGACGGTTATATAGGTAGTATCTACACCCTGTCAGTAGGGAGCGCCTCTCAGCAGGGGCAGTTCCCTTGGTACGGCGAGAGATGTGCCGCCACAATGGCGACAACCTACTCCAGTGGGGCCTACTCTGATCAGATGATCGTAAGTTAATACAAAATCTAGATAAGACCCTGTATCTTAAGTCCAAGACTCAAATCATGATCATTTGCGCCGAGGATGATATTTTCCACCATTGTTGGTCTTTTCCGTGGTTGCACCACATTTGATTAAATTTACGAACTACACAAATCCAGCTACACTAATTATATCGGGATGAGGAAGATGAAATTCAGAGTGGATGTATAAAATTTGCGCTGTGTGTGAGTGGAAAATAATTTAGGAAAAATATCCACTGGTAGTCATGGCCAGATTTCAAACGCTACCTCCTTTTCATCGGTATAACATACTGGAAGGCTTGATGTTTTAGTCTAAGAGCCAGATATGTGGGCGCATCGAGGAAAAGTTCAGTTAATTATATTAAATTTAATTATACTATTTCCCGATATATATAATACATGAATAACGCTTTGTTGAAAATGTATTTTAAACTGTCTACATATCGTCATCTTCTTATTAAGTCAACAAATCTCAGGTTGGTTTGATGGAATTCATATCCATCTAAAGTTTGGCATGTACTCTGCCCTTCAGCTGGTTAGTACTTCCAACACCATCTGGTAGAAATTCCATGTACTAAGGGAGTTCAGAACGTGTGATAGTTCCCTAATGCTTTTTTCAATGAAATTCTATGAGCCAGTGTGAAAGTTACCAGAAAGTTATTTTATTGTACCTTCCAGGGTTGTTTTAAATACCACAATGGACATGAGACCGACTATCTTAATTTCCCTTCGAAGAAAGTTGTGCAACGGATTTTTATCGCAAAATAAAAATCCATTGTTCTTAGCTGGGTTTTAACCCACGAACATCGGGTTCTGAGGCAAGAATTCTACGCCAAAACCACCGAGGTCAACATATATATAGGTCTAGTTTAAATTACCTTAATTACATTGTCAACAAAATGTATCAAACACTGGAACTAAAATATAACTGGTATAAATGCTAATAAATTAAAATTGTTTAATCACTTATAAAGGTGTACCGTAGCTTGTGAGAATCACATCATCGGTGGACACACAAAAACAATCAAAGAAAGTTGGTAGAAACATATATCCCATTTGACCTTGTATGTGGATTACAACTAAGTTATTACACTAAACTGTTTGTATACCATACTCTATATCGCTAGACCTGTGGATTAGGTATGTTCTATGTGCTAATCCAAATACCTGGTATTATACGGCATGAACACTGCTGGCTTGGATTCAGCCTGGCGGTGTCCCTTGGATAAAATGTCAAATGGAACACATTTTTATTTTTGCCTTTTTAAAATATTTTTATGCCTCCTGTCCACCATTAAATTGAGTCCCATATTATGTTACGGTACACTCTCTATTTAACGAAATGATTTAAAATATTGATTGTTGACATCGGTGGTATTGGGGTAAGGTACTCGCCTCAGTACCGATTGCTCGTGGGTTCAAATCCAGCCAGCGTCGATGGATTTTTATTGAGCGATAAAAATCCGTAGCACAACTTCCTTCGGTAGGGAAGTAAAGTCGTCGGTACCATGTCGAATTGTGGCATGTAAAATAACGCTGGAAGATATGTGACAACACCTTTCCCGGTAAGATTGGTAGGATCTTTCACTCTCGCTCATAGAAATTATTGTGTGCTCATATAGTCAGTCGGTTCATAAAATACATGTTAAATATCTCAAATAAATAAAATAAAAATATTTTTTGTTGTATTAAATCCTTATATAATATCAAATCCATAACATATTTAAGACACAGATAAAGGCATCAGTCTTGGTATGGAGTGTATTTTACTAAATTCTTAATTGTTTCTCACTATTTCTCCACTCATATGCAAGTAGATTATATATAAAATCTTCCTTCTTCATTTCTATTTATATATTGTAAATATTACGCTAGCCTGGACTGGTATTTAGATGCGAGCATAAAGTTGGGGTGGTAGGGGACGCGAGAAGAGGCCACTGATTTTTCAGTTTTTATGGCAAATTTTTTTTTGACAAAACAAATAAAATATTGCTACGGTACAAGTATATAATTTAGGTTTATTCACGTGGTGATATCAACAGTTCCTGTATACCTGTCATGAGAATGGCGACATTATCTAAAAATCTTTTTAAATGAAGAGAGAAAGTTATCATTAAATTCCAGTAAACTCTTGACAGATATTCAATCAATTTTGATACCACCATGTGAAAAAAGATTTTTATTTTATACTGGAGCAATATTTTATTTATTTGGTCCAAAACAATATTTTGACATAAAAACTGGCTTTTTCTTGTATCTCCTTCCATCCCACCTTAATGACTTTAAGTATTTATTGAATTTTTCTATCCGTTTAGTGAAATTAAAATTTATACAAATCATTGATGCAAAAATGCCTAAATATTGATACTTTATAGTCAATAAATATATTATTAGTTAGTAACAATGCTACCACTTTTGATATCAAGTACAAATAATTAATTAACATAATGTGTTTGCAATGATGACACACTTTAGTATATTCCAAAGTATTTAACAAAAACTATATGCTCACTGCAAAAGAGTTTAATGATATAAATGTCAGTTAAAAGCAGTCTGCTTCCATTTTACCTGTATTAACTGAACATGTGGGAGTTAACAGTGGGAAAGTATTCCAACTACGTCACGGTGTTGTGAATTATAGAGATATGTGTGCATTTCTGGGAAAGGTGGAATTGAAACTAACTCAAATTTCCAGCACACTCGTTTGCAAATATGGATCTCACTTGTGAGTCTCCCTTTTAAACCACATGAAATATATATTCATATTTCCTGGCGTGGGCATAAAATAATTTTCCCTCAAAACTTTATGTTTTATTAATTTATTTCTAAGTGGTGAATAAAATATATTGGCTGGACATCATGAAGGATTTGAACATGGGGATATTTGTAATGTTTCTAGTGGGATGAGAATACCGCCTTCATGTTGGGTCATATTACAATCACTACAAAAAGTTTTAATCCTAACATTTATGAACACAAAGTGTATAAAGCGACTTGAACTAGAGAGTAGGAGAATAAAAGAGCAGTTTTATAAAAGTTTCACCTGATAATTATGAAGATAAAAGACCACAGTGACCTTAGCATGGAACAAATAAGTCCAGTGTATTAATCCGTAGTACAAACATATTTTACAATACAAGGGTAAGGATTATATGGGTATAATTTAAAGGAAATGCATCCACATTTGTATGAAACGAAGCAGTTAAAAATAATTGACTAAAAATGTTACTCTTAGAACATTTGGGAACGATTAAAAACCCCAACCTCCCATAAATAACAAAATGAATCCAGACAAGTTTGTTTTGAAGGATTTCATGACTAGTCTTTGAATTCAAGAAATAATTCCAGACTTTTCAGCTGTAGTTGCAAAGTTGATTCCAATATAATGGCTGTTTCAACTACATATAAATTAGTGGAAGTTATTTATTTAACGTGTTTCATCGAGCCAGAAAACTTTACAGTAATTTTGGAGGAGCATCTTCAACGATGAGGGTGAGATATGTTGTTGAATGTAAGTTCGTTGGGTTCAAGTGGTTAGAGATGACTTGGGTAAAATAATTTAAGAAGGCACGAGTGTGACTTAAACTTATCGACCCTTACCCACCGAATATATATTCCTCAGCTTTTGTAAAAAAAAATCGTATTTTTTTCAGGCCACAACCGATCTAAAGAATACCTGCACCATAAAGCACACAGGAACATCTGCATCTGCACCTCTGGCAGCAGGAATCATAGCATTGGCTCTGGAGGTCAAGTGAGTGCTCATTAGTTAATAACTCATATTTTTATGGAACTATTTGACTAGTATAGCAGCTGTCTGTATATAGAATCCAAATAGTAACCAACATACCAGTAGTTAATACCTTGTTATATATGAGGGGATCCAAAATAAGCAAATACTGCCTGGCGACAGCATTTTTGTCACAAAAGTGAGCAACTTTAGGTTTTTGATTTCGGCAACCAAGTGAGAGGTACATTTTTTTTTCAGGAATTTTTGAATATTTAAAGTAGTTAAAAAAACGAACACTATTTGGCTACGTGTGGGTTATCACAAGTTTCGTGAACGTTGAATTTCTGAGAACGGAAAAGTTAGTGAAAGATAATAAGGTAGTTAAGGAAATCTTATATATAATTTTAAAATGTTCAGTACGTAATTGGTTAAAACTTAAATTCTAATCTTATGAATAATGGTAAGAATGCTGAGAGGGTTGAGAAATGGTCTAGCCGAGGATATAAAGGTACCTATATCAGGCCAAGATAGACTTTCTGGTTCAATTTCCGGTTCAGTATCCTGTATCTATGGTTCAAACTGAGGTTAAACTTGTTGAGATGCTGATTTGAAAACTGATTTTATTTCCTGTAACTACGGTTCAATATATTTTACTTTTTTTTATTCTCTGTTTTTTAAGACTATAACTGTACTCACAATGCTCGTTCGTGTCTTTTAATCCTGTTGAATTTTTAATGCAATGGTAAGTTAATCAATATGTTATTCTTTAGTCAACCATCTTTAGGTTGGTTTGATTCATGTTCATACGAACCTGGGTAGAGATTAAACCTTTAGGCTGGTTAGTGTTGCCTAAAACATCTGGTATAAACCCATGTTCTAAGGGAGTTCAGGGAGTATGGTGCGGCCCCATTGCTTTACACACTGAATTTCTACAAGCGAGCAAAATAAGGCCTACCAATTTTGCAGGTAAAGGTATCTTCGTATACATTCCAAGATTAATTTACATAACACAATTGAAATGGGACCAACGGCTGTACTTAACTTCAGAAGGAAGTTGTGCTAAGGATGTTTATCACTCAATAAAAATCCGTCAACCTCGTCTGTGTTTGAACCCACAAGCATTGGGTTCTGATGCGAGCACTCTACCCCAAGACCAATAAAGTCGAAAAATAATTTATATCATATTTTAAAACGGCCAATAAATGCTAGAATAGCTATATTATATTAAAGTAAGCAATAAATAAAAAGTTTTTGTAAAGTAAGTATCCTTATAATACTGGCAGGACTAATTATTGATAGAAGAAACTCATTATTATCAGCAAGATTAAACAAACATTTTATCATGTGAAACCTACTGTTAAATGCACATGCTCTAATTATTAGGGATTGACAATTATAATGTTAGAATAAAAACTTATTTTGCGAGTTTTAAAAGCTGATCACTTACAATTAAATCAAACACTTAATTCACATATTATGTAGAGCTCATTTATTCATACTTTAAACATTTCTTAATATTTGATATTAATCCTTTTTTTTATGTTCATTAAAAGTTTGTCCTTATGTTGAGTCGACTGTAACATATTTTCAGAAGAAGAATTTGAACTATTCCGAACGGAAACGCGTGTTTGAATACTACTTTTCTATATACAATTCTCTTTGTTCCGTTTTCAAATTAGTCGCACCTAGATATGAATGAGTGAACCTATATTTTATTAATGTCTAACTGGGGATGTAGATTCATTCTAATCCCAGCCCGAATTGTCACTACAAAGCTTTTAAAGCGTAATAGATTATTTCATGAAGCGAGCAAATGTAATCCGCAACATAAAAGCAGTGAACTGGCATGTCATATATTCTATTGCATATTTTACTAAACACTGATATCCTATCTATTATAATCTATGATTATGTCATTTAAACGCTGAGTTACAGATAGTATCAAATGATCTTTGGGTTGCAATAGAAATTTAATATGAAGTAACATTTATTAATAGCTTACGGTGGGCAGAACATGCAGCGCGAATGGGGGAATCTAGATTCTATAACAATGTTTAAAGTATAGACTGGCAAACTCAATGTGAAGAGACCGTTTATAAGACCTAGACACAGATGAGAAGATAACATTAAAATGAACCTGAAAGAGATAGGTTGAGGTGGACTGGATTGAATTAGCTCAAGATAAGGATGGGTGGCTTACATTTTTAAGTGTTGCAAGGAAATTTTTTGTTACTTATGCCATAAAGTGTGTAAGTTTAAGTTAAATTATTCATTAATAAGCCATTATAAATTAATATTAAAGAATTATTAATATAAAATTTAGATAACTATTAGTTAATTTATATATATTTAAATGAGAATACAAATTATTTCTAAAATAATAAAAATAAGTGTTTCAATTTTTTTTAAATCTGTTATTCTAAATGCTATTCTTAAGGAAATTTAAATATACAAGTTGGAAGTTGTAGCGTTGGCTGTATATTATCATGCTAAAATGTATTTATACATTTTATCGGGAAAAGTTCTTTAGAATGAGGCCTCACTATAATTTATAGTTAAGTGCTTACTCATCAAATATTATCAACTTTCTATATATTTTGATCTTTTGGAGTTTAATTTTTTTGCAAAACCTATATTTTTTACTTCATAAAAAAATTGTACTTTTAAACAACCCCTCTATATTTATTGAATTAATATTTGAGATGTTATTGTTTTTAACAAAAGACAAATATTTTATTTACCGTCACAATCATACAAATATTAGGGTTTCCATGGAGATGTAAACAAATAATACTGTACCAACGAGCCACTGCACCCGCATCATAAAAGATAGACATTCGCTTAGAAAATTGGGTTTCTTGGAGGCTAGTTTTTTTTCCAAACATCCTTGGCTCATAACCTTTGAGATGAGTCATCGTTTTACTTGTTTTTTCAATTAATGGAAATATATTTTTCAATGCTTACATATATATATATATATAATATTTTAATGTGTGTGTGTGTGTGTCTTTCCGCGACCTCGAGAAATCTCTATATCACTTAAAAGGCTGAAATTTGCTCACTTATATAGACCACGAGGCAAAAACTAATAAATCCTGATTATTTTTTAATTTATTTAAAATCTAATTAACTCATTAACTCTCATTTTATCCACTCTTGAGCATTAAATGACAAAAAAAACACTTTATTGTTACAAAAAGGCTGACTTTCCATGCATCTAAGTGTCGTAGGCAGTCCTAAAAACTAGTATATTATATACTTACATATATGTGCCCTGCCTCCAGCCCAAGCCTAACGTGGCGTGACGTTCAGCATCTGGTGACGTGGACGTCAGAGTACGCTCCACTGAGCGACAACCTCGGCTGGCAGAGGAACGCCGCGGGTCTTTGGGTCAACACGCGTTTCGGTTTCGGCCTCATGAACGCCTTCGGCCTGGTCAACGCAGCGGCCAATTGGACGATGGTGCCGCCCAAGGCCGTGTGTGTCGTCCATTCAGAGCCAATGTGAGTTGGTTTCATATGGGGAACGTAGAGAGAGTTGGAAACAACAATGATGGTCATGAGGGTATTGCAACAGATTATATTGATGGTGATTGGGTGGCTTAGGTTTGAATCTTGGCCAGGTGCAAATTGGGGCTAAGGGAGTATTTTCCCCATGGGGATTAGGTGAGTCGAAGGTGGCTGCGTTATCTGATAGCTCGTGATCTTAAAAAAATCACACATTTGTAGCCAACGATTTCCACACGTCCATCTCTACCTTAAAATATGAGTGAAGAATGACCCTTAACACAGGAAGATTCCTGGATAGGTCAGTGATTAGAGCGTTGGTGGACTAATCCAAAAGTCACGGGTTCGATTCCCGTGTCCAGGTGTCATTTTTCTGTTTTCAGAATATATCTAGATGAAGTAATCTTCACTAATAAGCATAAATAATAGCTTTGGCTATTTGATTCTCATATGAAACAGCTTAGGTTTATTTGAAAGAAATTATTAAAGTAAATAAAAATTTAAAATTGTATATAATATGTTTTTAGAGATAACACGACATTGGTTCATGGAGTTTTATCAACCATACAGTTTCATACAGCAGGTTGTGATGTGAATTATTTGGAACATGTTGAGATCGTAGTCAATGTCCAGTACCCGTTCAGAGGAGCATTGGAGATGCAACTGACATCTGCCTCAGGTATGATTGAATATTTTTAGATAACAGTCAATGTCCCTTGACTCATCAAAGAATGCATTAAAAATGCACCTAAAATTTTGCTCATGTATGAGTTTACCTATGTGACACCACAGATTTATTATTCAAACTCAGACGTGCTTGGAATTTGCAAGGATCTTAGTGGTCACCGATAACGTATTTTATATTATTTTCGGGCGTTAATTATTATATTTGGATTGCTGGGGATGCGAATAAAAGACCGTGTTTTTGCAGGATTTAAAAAAAAAAATGTTTGGCCAAAATTAATAAAATATCGAATTCAATAGTTACATAGAGGTTATTTTTCTTTACACGGTGACTTCAAGATTTCATAAATATCTGTCAAAGGTGGCTTGGAATTTAATGACAACTTTGAATCTTCATTTAAAAAGTTTCCCATTTAATGACGCTATGCTCATGACAGATATTCAACAACTGTTAAGGTTTCTATGGGATGAAAATTAAACTCTCTATTTCTAACGTAGCAATGTTTTATTTATTTTGGCCAAACAATTGTTTTATCAAGAAAACTGCAAAAACACTGGTCGTTTCTTGGGATCGATACAATCCCGCCTTAAGTTATTTTATACTAATTATATATCACATTAATTGATTTAGATATTTATAATACAAGGAACGTAGTTGGATGGAACAGCTAATTAGATTAGTTGGTACAACTTATTTGGTCAAATTGAACAATATAAATTAAGAAACATAACATGAAGATAATTTATTCAAAGAGACACTATTATATCAAGAAATTAATTCAATTAAAACAGGCGTAGTAACATTTCTAAAAAATCATCATAGATATTGTTACGTAATAAAGTTCAAAAATTAATTTGTATAAAACAAGTAAAAATGTAAATCTGTGCAAAACACTACTGAGCAGTAGCAGAATAAAGGATTAACTGATAAGCAATGAAAAGTGTAAATGAGCTAATTGACTAGATTAGACTTATTAATATTATAATTAAAGACCCTACAAAATTTAGAGTACCTGAGATAAAGATAATAAGTTAATGAAGGTCATGACTTAACAAAATTAATAGGCACTAGTATGGCAACAATAAAGAAATTATTAATTGAATGATTAATTATACTAGTAAACAACTAAAAATATGTTGACAAAGAAGACATGTTCTGTAATATTTAAGATATTTAACCAATGACTGTAAAAAGATGATTGATAGAAAGTTAAAATAGTTGACTATGTTATTATTTGTAAACTTGCACATGTAAAAAAAAATTAACATTAAAAATTCAACATGAAACATATTAAAAGGAAAGTTAAGACATAACAAGCAACATAATTTCACAAAATTAATAAATTACTGTAAGGATTTAATGTTAAAAACTTGTTATTCGAGTCAAATGGCTTTTAAAATATGCTAGTGTTAACTATAGAGTGTAGTGTATAGTGTAGCTTATAACCATTAGAGATATTAAGGCGTGGTGATAGAAATATTCTTAAAAATAACACTCTTTAATAATCTTTAATCTCACCATGTTATTTTTATTTGGATCTGAACTAGTGCATACAAAAGATGTGTTTGCTAACCTAAAACGGCAAAATTTCTTACAAATTAAATCTTCTCTATTCATAAAATGTACGCCGAAAGATTTAAGAGGTAATCCAAAAAGTTACTTTGAAAATATATAATGGCTCATTATTCCAAACACTGATAAATTGGGAATTTCCAATACAAATGTTTTTTAAGTTCATCCCATAAGTGTAATCAGAAATTAATAATACAAAAGTAAAATATTTAACTACCTTAAGATAATAACTAAAAATTAGAAAACTTATTTAATTTTTCAAAATTTTAACTCTTAATTTTTAATTTATATTTATTATATTTAATAAAGTGAATACTTATATAGAAATTGTGTTTTTTCTCTATTAGATGTTGCTATGAACAACACATACTAATCTATTTTGTTAAAAGGTACATCGTGGTTATTATAATTATATTTTTTGTTTTATTACTTCACTATACTCAGTATATAATTTGATTCGTAAGAAATTTCTTGTAGAGAGACCGCATAAATTGAAAATCATGTGATTCGAAGCATTAAAAACAACATTCGTAAGTTTTGCGCCTCTAAAACTTTTTATCTCGTCAAATTTTGCTCCAGTTCACTGTTAGTAGGTAGGCACCGTTTAATACGGAGCGTGATTGAGGTACTTCACCTAAACAAGAATAAATTAAACAGTCGGGAAAGCACACAAAGCTAATATTGGCTATTAAGAGGAAAACTCGAGAGTACAACATATGTTCAACAACCAGGTTTGTTTGCTTGTTCGCGGATTTACCTTCCCGTTGCTTTCGGAACTACAAGCAGTATCTTACTAAAATAGAGCTGTTGCAAGAAATTAGAAATGTTATTAGAGGCTAATAAGGAATTAGGCTTAGGAATGAACACTGAAACGACTATGTATATTATCACACAGGAAACACAAATTGAGGACGATAATTAGAGATTACTTCGATTAATATATCATTTTACGTTGTTAATGACTTAAATTTTAAGGAACATATTTTAGCCAGCAACAATAATTCTGAAAATTGAAAAATGACATCTGGACACGGGAATCGAGCCCGTGACATTCGGATGTCCAGGTGTCATTATTTTATTTTCAGAATATCATATCTAGATGGAGAATTCCTCTCTAAAAGCACAAATAATAGCTTCAGATATTTGATTACTAGCAAAAATAATATGATAGTGGAAATTAGGAAAATAATAAAATAGTGAAATGCATGTTATTACTTTGTCAGTAGGTTGTTGACAGCTCGCCTGCCTTCAAGGAATGTAAAACTCTAAATATACAAAACATTTTTACCAATTGTTCTCTATGGGTGTGAAAAGTGGTCTCATAACTTTAATTAATTTTAAAAAATCAGGGTATTTAAAAAGTAGGTCGCTAGGAGGATATTTATTCCAAAAGGGGATGAGGCTTCTGAGGAGTGGAGAAGGTTAGACAATGATGAGTTACATAGTGCAGCATGAATGAAATAATCTTGAATCGTGTTGTGGGTACTGACTGGTAAACTCAATAGAAAGATGGAAATATACCATTTGGAGGACCTAGATGGAAATGGGAGGATATCATTAGAATATACCTTATAGAGTCAGGGGGTATTAAGATTTACTGGATAGAACTGGCTCATGATTGGGAGATACCTACTTTTTTAAGTGCGGCAATCTAATTTAGAATTCCCATTGGTTCACCAGTTCATACCTTGAACAAGGTTCTAGATTATACCATTTGCGTAGCATGTCCTATTGATAAACATCTAATTAGATTGTTGTTTAGATAATAAGTTAACCAATTGTAAAGGTGTGTTATGAACATAAAATAATTAGTTCAAAACTTAACCATAAATACGTATTTGACACTTATTTTTAAAAAGGGGAAACTATTAAATTATATATGAAGGAATTTTGTATTTAATTGACTAGTTTTAACGAAAAAAATTGTCAGTAACTATATTTTATAAATGATTATTTATTACCCTTTGCAACTTATTAAATTACTTTTGTTTAATTTTAATAAAAGTAGATAAAAACTATAAGCTTTCAAATTTATTTTTAATCTGTGAATTTTTTTACCACATTGATTTTTTTAATCAGCATGTAATTCTTACTAACTGTTCCGATTATAAATTTATATGATAACTACGCTAATGAAGTAGGGATGATGAAGGAACCATTTTATAGATAGTTTACCCTCATTTTCGTGGAAGGAGATTGAAAAACTTTGACTAAAATCACTCTCATTGGACTCAACATGTATTCGAACCCATATCTCACCATCTTTAGCATGGTAGTTTACATGAAAGTGACGCCTTAAAGAATTCGGCCACTGAGTCGTGTATCTTACTGGATTTTACTAGACACGAGGGATATCCATATTTAGTTAAAATGATGAGGCAATTAAGGTATAGGAAAGTTAGTATCTAAATAAAATACACCTTAATTTTCGTAAAGAAATAGATGTATTTATATATTTTATTAATTGGTTTTACTTTTTGTTTGGGTTTTACGCCTGACGGAATATTGAGGTATTATTTAGGTTACAACACCCTTAGAAAACTTGAATTTTAATCTCAACCTTCTCACCCCCAACAAGTCATACTGGACAAACAAGAATTTTTTTCCGTGCTCTATCCAATGAGAGGCTATAATTAAATCCTAGTATTCAAACATCGTAACTCAAATGACTCAAAGTTATACTAAAATATAATACATAGATTTTTCTGAATGTACACTTCGTTAACCACTAAATATGGAGTGGCTTATAATATATCAGGTTAAAATTTTTAGTGTTGGTGTGTGTATCACTAAATCACTCTCAAGCAGGTAAAAATGTGTCATATGAGCCTTATTTCTTTTAGCACCGCGTCTAGCTACTCATTCGGGCTGTACGCCTATTTACTAATTACTCTAGCGTGTCAAGGATTATAAAGTCTTAATTCAGAGGGAATTCACCTGAATTTGTTTGGTGGAGAGAGTTGAAAACCATTTAGGAAAACCACCCTCATTGCACCCGACCTTCATTGGCAGTCTAATCCAACACGAGAGTAGCGCGTTAGACCACACGGCCACCAAAGTGGGTGTTGGCTTATTGAAAGTACTGAGGAGGTACGAGGCCCTTAGATGGATTCACACATACAGGAATGTACAAGGATTTCGTTGTCTTGGATCTTTGAAGAAGTGATTTTATAAACTGTTACACTCTGACACAAACGTATAACTGTAATGTCAAAATTACAAAGGCAGAGCCTTTTAGAAAATACAAAAATATTCTTTGCCGCCAAAGTTGATAAACTATCTCTATATTATTTGTGCTATTTTATAGGCACTGCTATAGTCACTGCTATCAATAGTCACAGCTGCAGATCACATGACCTGATGTATATATACGTGAAATTGTATAAAGCTTTTAAATCTGTCAGATATAATTATTTCTATGAAAATTTGACAGTAATTTGGTTGCACATGTGGAGGGAATAATTGTAGGATCAGATATCAAACAGAATAATGCAATTTTATTTTAGAAAATAATCTGATTAAATAATATAATGCCTTTAAAGGGTAATATCATTGCCTATTCCATAATAACTTGTGAATAAATCGCCCATTAAACTCGAAGCATACTAAAAATCACTCTTAAGAAAGAAGGATTAAATTTACATGACATGATTTTATTATTATTTCTTAGGTTACTGTCCCAAATTTATTTTAACTCGACTGTACTCGTCTCTAAGTCTATTGACTAGATTCATTCTTGAAACATCTCATCATCCCTGGTATGTATAGTAAGTAAGTGAAAAAGATTTCTGAGTCTTTCATTATTAAGTTTGATGCTTCCATCATAGCACTTCAGCGCAGCGTCAAGCATTGAGTGGGAGGAAGGGGAGATGGAGGTTGAATGAAATGTTCTCTGATAGCCGTGTCACGGGGGTAAAATTAAATTGGATGTCTTGGCAGGAAATTTTGTTTTACCTCACTATTAATAAAATATTAAACTAAGGAGAAATGTATTTTTCATTTTACCTAAAATGTGATTAAACATTTTCAATTAAAATATGTTTATATTTTATATATTATTATTATTATTTGCATTATATTTGCATTCCTCATATCTAGAATGAGGGAATATTTGAATAAATTTAAAACATAGTTTACATATTCTAGTCAGTAGCACATTGGCTTCATTTTTTTAAATATTGAATTTCAAAAACCATTAAATAATAGTACTTTTAAATATGGTACCATTATTCCACGGTTTAAAGTTTCAAGAAATTATTTTATATGTAGGTAATAGATTCAAAATACTACTTTAAGATAAAATAAGTAAGATGAATTTTAAGTTATTTTGTAAAATAAGTTTAAGCTTAAATTGATGAATTATTATAGACAACAAAGTATGAATTAGAGAAGTGATATAAAAATTAGCAGTTAACCCTGAAAGTCCTCTGGTATATTTGATTATAAAATATACCCTCTTAATATGACGAATTTAAGCACCCCTATACAATTTTCACCTGAACAACAATCACTTGCATTTAAGAAAACATTGTTCTCGTTTACTTTTGTAAGATAAATAAATATTTTTAAATCTACATCTAAGAAGGAGGATTAATACTGTTAATTTTACTGTACAAACCAATTAACCTTAGTTTAAAGAGATTTAAATTAATAGCAGTTAGTTCAAGATTTAAGAAAATTTGGGGATGTATGTAAAACAATTGTTTAAATCATTTAAGAATATAAAGTTTTTCTTTCGATATTATAAATTTAAAACTCTCCAAATAGATTTAAACACAGTAACATAGAAAACCATTTCTTGATTTGTGTCTGCATCCCATGTACACAACGTTTATAACTTTAGAAAATGCAAACTTTATAACTTATTATTATAAGGTGTGGTTGTAATATTGTATATTTTAATTAAATGTATATATAATATATTTAATCTAACACCTTAGCTTAGACAATAGCATGTCTGACTACTGAGCTAAGGTTCCCTGGTTTGATTCCTGGCATGGCTGAATAATTTATCATTGGTGAAATGTGGGTTTACTCTGTCACAGTGATGAATTAATGGCTGGGGACTGGAAGTTGTGCCTTTTCTAGTCTTAAGTTAGATTATAAGGCATATACGACAGGCCTAACCAGACGGTAGTGGAAAATATATGGCTTGAATAAAAAAAAACTGACCCAGGTCACAGGCTGGGAAAAGTAATGGATGTAAAATATGTATTTATAAATGTATGTATACACATGTATATACTTATAAATAAATTTACATAGATATGTTAATATATGAGAGAGATATGGAGAGAAGGAGATATTTTAAGAAGATTTTATATTAGAAACATTACAATACTATCATTTTTAATCACTAATAAAGAGTAATTTTGTTCTAAAGCTTCGTTGTAGAGAAAAGGAAAACCACTTTTTATCATACTGTTCTTATAGTATGTTGCAATATAAATATACATGCCGCTATCTTGTATCGATACTATAAAGTATTAATCAGACAAACTTAAGTTTTTCTTCTCTTTTCTACCAGGCACTAAAGTGCAGCTCTTAAGTGCCAGAAGTTTGGATACGTCTTCAAGTGGATTTGTCGATTGGAAGTTTATGTCAGTTCTGACATGGGCGGAAAGGTCACAAGGGATATGGACACTACTTATTGAAGATAAAGTACGTTTCTAATACAATATTAACTGAAATTAATTTATTTTTGAAAGGAATGAAAACTACATTATTTGAAATATACTGAGTGATTCGAAATAAAAAAAAATTGATTTGATATTTTAGTTGATAATTTATGTATAAATTATCAAATATTTTTTAAATTTAACTTTTACGTAGATTGTATAAGTTTTAAAGGTTTCAGTCAATTTTTTATATTCTTACTTTCTCTCTATCTTACAGGTAGAGAAAGTATTGTGATCGTCAAAAAATTCGAACTCGAGATTTTGATGAATTTTGACGTTTCATGACTTCCTGAATCCGAAAAAGTGGTTTTTGAATTTCCGTCTTTCTGTCTGTCTGTCTGTCTGTCTGTCTGTCTGTACCTCCAACTAGAGCCTAAACTATTTTACCGATTGAGCTGAAACTTGATATCTAGGGTTTTCATAGGGTTGCCCCGAGGGGTTTTTGGAATTGGATATCTACCCCTAAAATTAAGGGTAGTTTACTGAAGGGAAAAAAGAGAAAAAGTCGATTTTCTCAAAATCGGCTCTAACGATTTTGATTAAATTTCATTTATGAACATTAATAAATATTCCAAACAAAATGGCTACTCTCAATATTTCGGCAAAATGGCTTTAAGGGCTCCGGTCTGATGCGTAAATTAACATTTTTTATAATAGCTCCGAAACTATTTGAGATATGAAATTACTTAGCATTACAAATATGTATATATATTTATAATACAGATATTTTATCCGAAACATATTTTTATAAAATCAATAACTTTCAATCTATACGCAATTATATAATTTTTTTAACTTTTTGGACATTAAAGTTTAAGTATTGCGACCGTAAAAAAAACTAACCTGAAATGTTGATGGATGTCGACGTCTCATGACCCCCCGAACCCTAAAAAATAGTCTTTGCAATGCCGTCTGTCTGTGTGTCTATAAAAACTTAAAATTAAGGGTAGTTTACTGAAGGGCGAAAAGAGAAAAATTTGGTTTTCTCAAAATCTGCTCAAACGATTTTGATTAAAATTCGTATCTAGGCGTTGATTAAGATTATAAATAAACTGGCTATTTTCATTTTCCTATGAAAATGATTTTTAGGGTACATTACAGAAGCGTTAATTTCCGTATCTCCACAACTATTGGAGAAACTAAACAACTTATCATTGCAAAATTGTAGGACTATTAGAAATAAAAAACTTTTATTTGACATATATTTTTATAAAAGCAACAGTTTCTGAGATATTTGCAAATATATTAATACAATTTTGTGAGCTTTAGTTGTAAACATATACTACTTAAGTCTTAACGCAATAATTCTCCAATGCCATAGAGTAATTAAATATAAGTATCTAAAAAAGTATGTTATTTTTCCTTAAATCTCTTAGGAGAAATGTTTGCATAGCAATGATCTATCTCCATTTTAGACTCAATAGTCAATATTTACATTTTTTATTGGTCAAAATGTATAAATGAATAATTAAATATCAATGCGATGACTTGAAGATCTGCAACACCATATAAAATGTTAAAATTTTAACCAGAAATCGAAATTTTAATACGAAGTGTTGACCCTTGTGGAAGACATTAAACTGTTTGAAATGCTCTTAGGTGGACAAAGATGCGCCCTTTTCTCATTGATTATATATCATTGTATATTATTTTATGCGTGTTCTTATGTGGAGTGGTGATGATACAATGTACATTATTCCGTTCAGAAATCTTACGAGTTTATAGAAAGAGAGAGAAATTCTGTGCGGTCTGCCGTACCATTTATTTTAAATTATAAAATGGCTCTTTATAATATGATTGCTCTTTGTTAATCAACCAACAAATATATTGATATGTATTTCTAAATTATTTTTATAAATACGTTACTATAAAATACATTTTTAAAATTTTTAAAAATATTGATTCAAATTTTGAAACTAATGCATTGTTTGGATGAATAGATTATGCTAATTTTATATAATCCGGTGATATTATTATTATTAATAATTTTATTATTATTATTAATAATAATAATAATAATAATAATAATAATAATAAAATTATTAATAATAATAATAATAATAATAATAATAATAATAAAATTATGTATATGAAAGTAGACTCAAAATTAAATCTACAATAAGTATATCATTACTAATTTTTTTCTAATGTTTCCACTTGGAGGAAAATTATGAGTAGGCCTACTTGTTGATGAATCTAATCGTAATACTATCTTAGAATTCCTTGAAAATAAAAGATAGTCCTAAATAAGTTGATAAGTAAATATTGATCACTTATTCAACATATTTTTAAAAACTTGTTACTCATAATAATGTGCTACATCATCATTTTATATAAATTATACTGAAAAACATTTATCTAGTATTTTACTTGAGCCTTAATTTAAAGGTCGTTCTTCTCCATTTCATATATAAATATATAACATGAATTTATTAAAACATCTATATTGTGTATGTTGTAAGTAAATTATTACAATTAAACAAACTAGTATTTTGTCTAGTTTTTTCCTGAGAAATACAAAATATAAAATGAAAATCTCAGCTAGTAAATTGGTTAAACTATCTTTAAAATTATTTTATGTAGGGTGTAGAGTGAGTGGTGATTGTAACGATTCACTAATATTGTTGGTTATGTCAACCTTTTCACTCCAATTAGTAATCGTGGCCATCACGTAACAGTTTTAATCAATACACAATTACATTTTGTGGTCCGTTTGGCTTCAGGATGGTTGCGATGCAACGTGGGTTGATATAAATTCTTTAATAATAAATCTACTATTGAAACCTCACCAGATATATCGGAACATCAAAGAGAGAAAGAAAAGATTGCTTTTACTATCATCTCATTTTACCGCACACACTGAATAGCAAATTAAGCTTCGATCTATATTATATTGTCTACTTCCATAAATTATGGGGTAGACCTTACTTCTCCATTGTTTAATGCTATGGTATCAAGTATTGAGGCGAAAAGGCAGAAAGGAATCTGAAAATAGCTACTAGTAGCTAGCAGACATCACATTTCAGGCAGCTTCTACTTCTCGGAGTTGGTCTTAGGGGGAAACCCAACCGCTAGCAGCTGCACTCAATCGATTTACTTGGAAAGAAGCCAAGTCTGCAAATTTCTCCTCAAGTGTTAAAGATGAAAAGTGTTGGTAAGAGAACAATGGAAACAAATATTTCCAAGAGCTTTTATGAAAGAGGTATTATTTCTTTTTTCCTATTAGTGGTGAAGTAGTTCTAGATGAGATATCCTTTAAAAATATTTGTAATATTTTAAGGAAAGTAAACGATCATTAGTTTAATGGTAGTAAAGAGCGTATTTAGCAGTAATCTTACTATAAATTCTTGTTATTTTTTAATCAGATCAATTAGAATAATCAATTACCAAATATATATTATAATTTTAATAAGGCCTAGTGTTCATATTTGATTTGGTAAGGAGAAATATGTATTTAACATAATAGCATCTTTATCATAAATAAGAAATGAAGATGGTGTATCATCAATAATAACAACAAAACATGTCGTCATAAAAGACTAATCTACTATCAAATAAGGAGAGGGTAGTAAAAATAAGATTATATGATTCTTTTCATATATTTTGTTTGTTTATTTAGACTTGGAGAATTTCTCAAAATGTAGCTAAGAATAATAAAGTCTTTATTTTGGGTTTGTAGCTAGGCACAACTCACATGACATGATTATATTTTAAAATGGCATCATCTTAAAAGTTAAAACAAATAAAAATATAAATTTGGATATGTTATTTAATAAGTGATTTAAGAAATAGTGTTAGTTTGAGGTCAACTTTATTTTAGGTATTTTTTATTGTTATAAATGATATAACTAGGATTTAATAAATGGCTAAACAAAAGAAACTGTAACATATCTGTAAATTCAGGAAATATCAAAGGGAAATGTTTTTATAAAATCAATTTTGTATTATTATTGTATTTGCTAGAGAGAAACACATAATTTCTTATAGAGTCTGTGGTGTGGAACTACAAGATAAGCCATACATTGATGGTTAAATTCAAAGCTAAAATAAGGTAGTGTTTGTTTGTACTTATTTCCTCAGATCAGTGGTTCTCCATCAATTTTTGCTAAGGCAACACTTTTCTTTCAAGCGAGTCCTTGTAGCACCACGGAAGACTCAACCATACCCATTCACAGAGACTTCTCTCAGTTTCTTAGCCCCACGTCTTACAGCCCATTCAGGTTATAAGCATATATATCAATTACATTAATGTGCTAAGAATAAGTAAGGCTGAATTTAGAGGAAAGTTACTCACATTTGCGTTGAGGGAGAGTGGAAAATCATTTAGGAAAAAAACATATTTAGTACACCTGACGGGGATTGAACACTAATGTCCCTTATTCTATTGCAAGAGTAGCGCCTTAGACCATTAAACCACTGGGTTTCTTTCAGTTGAGCAGGAAATAGGGCTGTGCTTGTCCTCTATTAGACCACGAATTTAGATTTTGTATTAAAAACAACATTCTTAATTTCAAATTAATCACTCAACTCTTTGATTGTAAGACATTAAATTCTCTGGAAAACAATATATTAAAGTTTTCGAGAATTTTTCTCTTATTTAATATTATAAATTATAATTGGATGAAATAAGTTTCATTAATTTTTATCAACAATAACATAACATCGAGAGATACGTGGTACACTTAAGTGCACTGGTGTAATTCGGCAAACCTTTGAGTACCACTGGATTAGAAACTTGGAGATATATTGGGACAGTTTCATAATCAGATCTAGTACGCCTCAAGTGCGGCACTATACTAAATACAAGACAGCATCTACCTAAGCTGGTATGGAATGGGCCAGCTTCATAGTCAGAATTAGCACGTTACATGTGCAGTACTATAACAAAGGATGACCCACACTTATACCAGAATGGAATGGGCCAGTTACACATGTGAATTACATTTTTTTGATCAAATTGATAAGGTAAACTGAAAATTAATCAATATGCTATTTATTATATTATAGTGCCAGTGCAAAATATCAAAATATAAGAAAAAAAACATAGTTACAAAAGTAAAGGGGTGAAGCTAGTTACAGCCACTAAGTTACAAAAAACTGTCTGGACTAGAGATGAGAAATCTCTCTCCGTTGGAAGTGGTTGATATATAATCCCGGTGTCCTATATAGAAGATAGGTATACAAACCATTCACCTAACTCTTTCAGAAGATAGCTTCAGGCAGGTATTTTTTATTGGAAATTTAAATATTATTTTTTATTAGATCATATAATTTATCAATAACGCTATCCTTTAAATTGAGGTCACTCAATTTAAGATCGGATGGAACGTTTATATATATATATATATTAATATATATATATACACATACAAACACACAAAATAACACTCAATATTATTTTTTTCCACACTGCCCTTTTAAATTATTCAGATATATAAATTAGTGGTACATGTTTTATAGATTGTAACATTTTGGATTATGTACAAGCAGTTGCTTGGAGGAGATGAGTAAAGCCATTTAAATGATATAACGCAGTCCACCTTATCAGGACTCGAACACAGATATATCTTATACCTGTCAAGCCAGTTTATTGAGAACAAGATGCCTTATATATTATGACAATGCTGTGGGATCTTGTTTATCAGTGTTTAATCGATAATAAGTGTTATTGAAACATAATTCAAATATTTGTCATTTCATCCCAGTCCAGATTATAATACCCTAAATTGAAATCAGATAATTTACCATAATTGAAATAAACTTTGAAAGTTGTCCTTAGGCAGTTAAATAAGTAACTCAATAAAAAATAAATTTTTTGCTTTAAATGGCAAATTAATGCATCTTAAAGCTCTTTATCAAATTAAACAGCTGAACGAGATTTTATGGAGCAAAAAGGGAGAAACTCTTTATCAAAATATCAATGAGATACAAAAATTTAAATTTTGAGTAAAAAAAACAAAGTTAACATTAAACTTTTAGTTTATAAATATATCTTAACTTGAGTCCAATTTCAACATGAAAGGCCTTATTTGACAAATATAAAAGTTACTTAATATTCTTTCAAGTATTCAAACGTAATAACATGTTATACGAAGCTATTTTTTATATACAATATCAATACCTATAAAATAACACTAATAAAATAGAAGAAACTATCAATTTTGGCCTAAAAAAATAGGTTTGTATTTTCTAAAGGGTCCTTTATATTTTATATTTTAATCATAAGCCAACATAGTTTTGATTTGGGTATAATATGATAGATACATTAAAATATCTCTAAAACTGTAGGTTTTTGTGGATTGAATATTGTGAAACATATTCGTGAATACTATTATTTAAAAACACAAACTAAGGCATAAATCGCATACTAAAGACTATTTGTTCAAAACTTGGGCGTACCGTATATAATAAACCACTCTTTTAAACAGATGAAATCATGTATATAGCCATGTAGGTCAGACATATTGATCGTTTTAGTTAGGAAACTAGACTGCGTATGACCTCGTATATTAAAGGTTAGCTTGTTACATGCAAATATTCAGTAAAAATAAGTTTTCCTTAGTATCGAGAGTTAAAAATAGTATTATTTCATCAAAACCACCAGTGTTATCAACACGTAAAAACTGTTTGCGTGACCAAACGGCAAATAGGGTCAAGTTTATTTTATTTTTACTTTTAATTCTCACCACCCTTTTAGGTTATAGGCATATGTATTGACTACGCTATTTTAATGGGGAACAACAAGGTTGAATCTAAAGTGAGATTACCTGAATTTTAATGGAGGGAAAGTGGAAAACTATATATGAAAAACACCAACAGTACACCCTATCATGATTCAGACACCTTTATCAATGTAATCGGAAACCAAGCTTATTGTGAGGGTGATGCCTTGTAATGGTATTCAATCTGGGGTAGCCTAAGTGTACACCTGGGATACATATAGTAAAATATATATGTTATTGTTAATTCTATAAATCTGGTTAATATACATAATAACTGGATTTTATGTATAGTAACCAACAGTTCTAGTGAATTTGATAGATTTTTCAAGTTGTGGTAAAATTTTTCACATCAAAATGATATATATAATAACGAGCACCCTCTGGCTAAAGTGATACATCTCACGTTTGTGCAAGCTTGTACCTTTATCAGTCATACGTGGCGTCCGTTTTTCTTATCAATTGAGTGAGGTACATCTTGTATTAAGTGCGGACGTGTGGAGATATTTTGATATTGAATCTGTTCATTTAACCTAGCCTAACCTAAAATAACATAACCTAACCTTTAGAATATTATAATTTATCACCTAAGCCAAAAAGGTTCAGTTGTGGCGTAAAATAATAAATGGCATATATTTAATAACATTAACCACTAATATCGGTTACTTTGGAAAATAACTGGTTATTGTGCATGATAACTTATTTATCACTTTAACGGCAACATATATATATATATAATTTAAAATGTATTATTTATACATTATTTTGGTTGTGTTTTATTTTATTTATTTTGTCTGTAGATCGTAGAAAATTTATAAATTGAATTGTGCACTTGGTAGGTACAAAGTTAAAGATAAATTATATCTCGGTATAGAGTCAAAGATAAATTATATATGGGTACAGAGTCAAAGATAAATTATATCTGGCTACAAATTTAAAGATCAATTATATCCAGTACAAAGTTAAAGATAAATTATATCTGGGTACACGGGAACTATACACGGGAACCTTACACCATAAAACCAGTTGTGAAACCAATATTAATATCCACAAAGAACGACCTTTTAATACCAAGTACAAGTGAATCAGTTTGTAAGTCCAACACCTTAGCTCAGTCGGTAGCATGTCCATGTACTGAGCTAAATGTCCCAGGCTAGATTCTTGTTATGGGTGAAAAATCGTTGATGAAATGTGGATTTCCCCTTTCACAGTTATGAATTAACGTCTGGGGACTTGTTGTTGTGTCTTTTCTAGATTTAAATTAGTTCATAAATCATAAGATAATATAATATGTGCTTTCAGAAAGTGCATATTAAATTAAGTGCATATAAATACCTCAAACAAATGAACAAATGAAATTAAATAAGTTTGATATATTTTAGCACTAAATTAGGTGGTTTTTTTCTTGAGTTTCTAGTTTCTAAGTCAAGTACGGTTCCAACATATAGTTAAGAAATCGCTTCTTATATGTCCTAATAGAAAATAATATTTTTAAATTTTAGTAAATAATATAATGTTCTTATTTATATTTGTAGGTAGGTCTGCCAACCTTCCAAGGCCAACTAGGGAAGTTCACTCTTCACCTCCATGGTAGCAAAGAAATGCCGGCATATCTTTCTCAAGGCCCTAGGAAATACAACGAAGATTACAACAGGGTGCACAAAAAGGTGGATAGAACATTCTGTGATTTTAAAATGCAATCACAACTACTTTGACCGAGTACTTAAGGAAGTTTATTATTAAGGTCCTAGTTAACTCTAGTCGGAACATGGTTATTTATAATATTAATAGATTATATAGCCACTTTTGTTTGAATATGGTGGTTAGCATTGTGCGTCCTATAGTATACTAGTCACTTTTTAAATAGTGATTTAATATTACCTTGTACCTAGAACATCACCATCACCATCAACAACGGTTTTTAGCCTGTGGCTAGGTCATTTTACTCAAATTCCCCCATTTTCCTCTATCCTTCCACCATTCTTCCTCTTTAAATGCTTCCATTATTCTCCTCTTACTTGCACACTTTCTTATATCTGCTCCTCCCAACTCTTTCTTTAGCTCCCTTGAGGTATTTTTCCTACATTTCCATCATTTCCTTTTCCATCCTCATTACTTGTCCATACCATCTCAGTCTTGCTTCCTATACTATCTCGAGTACTTCCTGTAACCCCCTACTTTTTCCCTAATAATTTCATTCCCAATCTTATTCCTCCTGGTGACAGTTAACGTGCTCTTCACAAACTTTATTCTAATGGCCTCCACTTTCCTAGTCTCTCAAACATTATATGTCCATGTTTCTGCTAGATGTGTGAAGATAAGTAGAAAGTACACCCTGTACATCACTTCTTTACACTTCAAGGGTACCTCTCTTCTCCATAGCAGGTCTCTTACACTCCGATAGAACAACTCTCTCTGCTGTCCTCTCTACTTTATATGCTCTCCCTCTCCACTTTAGCCTCGATAACGCTTTCAATAGCAGTGGTGAGAGGGTAATCCCCTACTCCATTCAATATTTTTAAATCATTCTGTCCTCTTATTCTCCATCTTAAAACCACCTAGAACATGTATGTAATAATGATAGCCTTAATTATGCTTTATCAAGTTTAAAAACCTATTACAGTCAATCACTTATCGTAATAAAAATATAAATGAATTAAATACTAGCTATAATTGGGTAGGACAAGTTAAATTTACTGCCAGTATATAAGATAAAACAAGTACAAATAAGATCTGTTAAACCAAACAGATTTTTTCGCACCTTCACCAAAAAAATATAGACCTACTCTACTTAAAAATCTTAAGATAATTTAAATGAAATTAAACACATTATTTTATAAAAAATAGAATGACTTTTCCCCAAAGAACACAAATCAAATAATATACACTGGTTCAGAAATATATAAATAAAGAAACGTTACTTTTTCCCAAAGCGCATAATAATCTACTCTCCATTTTCTAGACCTCCAAAATCTATTTGCTTAATTATTGAAAAATATTGGCTTTGTAAAAACATATTTCCAATAAATGCATTTTTTTAAAACCCTAAAACAGTGCCCTCTAAGTGATTTCTTATCTCAAAGAGTGGCGGAGATATTACTAAAGTTGGAATTATCTGTCTCTGTATAATAGTAACCACTAAGTTATTTTCCTATAAAAATAAGAAATAACATTTTATTTATAATATTGAACAACGCCTGTATACGAATTTTGATGATAGTATTTGGAGCCAGTTTAAATATTTTTTATTCACTTTTATTAATGAAGTAAAATACCGTTAATTTTAGGTTTGGATGTATAGTTCCAAAAAACACTCTGGGGAATCTTATGAAAAAATGAAATAACTAGTTTTAGACTGGTCTGTAAAACATTTGAGACGCTAGACAAGGAAAAAAGACGCACATAAAGATAGACATGGAGATATTTGGCATCACTAAAACAACTCGATTTAAGGCCATTTTGAAACGTCAACAGATATTACAATCTTGAATTCAATTTTATTTACGGTCACAATACTTACTCTCTTCGAGAGATTCCGAAAAAGTAAAATTATTAATGAGTTTTTAAAAATTATTAAAGTAAACTCAAATGTAAAACTATTAATTATAGTGATGATCCGTAATAATAGGTTTAATAATAAAACATAGTTTAATTTTGGCAAATCTTTTTCTCATGACTTGAAGTTATATTTCACTTCATTCATGAAACAAGGCGAACATTACCAATAAAATAGGGAAGACACTGCCTAATTGATGAATAGCCAAATTAACTAGTGGTGAGTTTCCTGTCAGTGGGTACAATTGCTAGAACCTATTTCTAACCCCGGTTTTACATTCCAATTCCGTAAATGAAAATGGAGTAGAATGCACTATTGAAACTATTCTAGCTTATGACAAAACACACATAGCTGTTTATTCAATAGATGCCAGGAATATTATGTTAATTTAAACCTAAATATAGCTAATTAAATGGTCATATATTAGTATGTACTAAGTCAGTAATGAATGGATTCTGAAGGAGTGAGGTTTGAAAGGGAATCCAATATATCAAAGTAAAAGAGGCATCACACGTTGGTTTAGGTATATGGAGACGATGAGTGTGGATAGAGTGACGAAGCAAACATATGAAGGTAGAGTGTGTGTGGCTTAAAATAAAAGGGTGGGCTATGTAAATCGTGGCTAAATGTGGTGGACGAATGTGTGAAAAATTAATAGTTTTAAGAATAAAAGATAATTTATGACTCTGTGCGTGGTTGATGTTGAAGCGAAGGAAAAATGCAAGGTTAGGGAAGTGTGGAGAAAATTAGTGAGGATGGATTAAGTACCGAGCTTTTTTTTTTAACTATATTCACAGTTTCTTGCATACCCCTTAAGGGAGTGGCGTGATTATGTATGTATCTATGTATGTAGGCATTGTATGTATGTATGTATGTATGTATGTATGTATGTATGTATGTATGTATGTATGTATGTATGTATGTATGTATGTATGTATATAGTGGTAACTTAAGTAAAATTTAATTTAAATTAAGAAATGCTCACCCCATTGAGGATAGTGCAAATTTGTACAAATTAAAAAGTTTGATTGGAAAATATCCAAAATTTATTCACAACAAACTTAAACTAAAAAATTAATATTGTTTTGATGCCAGTTTAGGGTGTCATTAGGTTATATATTTAGAATCAAATATGAATTGAACATTTACATTTAATAGTATTTAAAGGATATTATAAAAAAATATGCTCCTACTTATATTCTTATTTACAAGTGGTTTATCAATAAGTTATTATCATAACGCTTCACAATGAAGTATATTTATTTTCTTCTTTTGCCGGTAAATCAGACCTCAGAGGTATAAAACATGAAGCCATTAAATTGCAATGGGATCGTCTAGGACGTTAAATGACCTCATTTCCTCTTCTCTGTGGGGGAGGGGGGCGGGTAAGATACGGTCCTGGCAGCTCGTCAAATCTTTGAATATAACTTGAGGGTACGAGAATGTCATCTGGAGAAGAATCTTTATACTCCAGAAAACATATTATTAGATATTTTTAAAAAATGAGCCGTATGGTCAGATTCTTTTTTATCGTCTATACAAAAAAAAAGGTATCTTATAATTCTACGTGGAAATGTCTTTGTAAATTTAAAATTCTTCTTTTCATAAAAATGTTAAACATATCATAGATCTACAAAAAAAATGCTAAGAATACTGTAAGCTTCGCTTTAGTGCCCACATGGTTTAAGGTGCTATATTGCAAATTAATAGATTGCCTATGACGGGGATATTAGTGTTAAATCCCGTTGGGTGTATTGAGGTTTATTTTCTGAAATGGTTTTCAATTCTTCCTCCACGTGAATACGTGTACACTTCTTCTAAATCCAAACTTTATCATCTCTAGCATATTAAACCAATTAGTACATATGCGTACAGCCCGAACGGTTAGTAAGACACGGTACCAAAAATTGTGGTACCGTCTTTTTGAAGTAAAAAACTATATATTTAAAATACTTTGTAAATTAATATAAGTTTGTTTTTCTAGATAGTGAAATTAATATACCCACAATTATTTAAACCAATAAGTATTGTTGATAAAAAACATATTTAGTATTTATTAATTAGCTTTGTAAATTGTAACTATAAAGAACTCGAAGGTTAAAAGCCATCAGAAGATAAGATCGCCAGTCAACCATATCCTGAGACAACCGCGTCCAATCCGTAGCTTGACACCCAACACATTTTAAGATTGATGTCTTGGCTTACTAAGGAGTATTGTATCTTCATGTTTCCCAACAAATGTTATGTGTACACGTCTGTAATCACCCATTCGTGCCACTTGACCACCAAACCCATGCGTGTGTGATATTATTATTATTATTATTATTATTATTATTATTATTATTACATACAAATTTGTTAAGGAATGCTTATTGATAAGAAACTAGACCAGAACGCTTATATTTTAACCACACGTCCTAAATTGGAAGGCGTGCTTGTGTAATATTATTGGTTATGGATTATGAATGACAAAACGAGTGTTGCAGATTGTTGTGATTAGCCAGTAAATAAATAGAATAAAGGATCTGATTTCATAAAGTTTGTCGGACTTCATTAGGTGGAAACCAGGCCAGAAGGTAGGATAAAGAGTAGTGTTTCCAACCATCGGGGCTGACTAATCAACAACGCAGTATAGGGGTCACTCTGACGGATTCAGGACTACACGGGCCAGGACGTGGGTTCATCAGTATTTATGGTAGAGGGCTACCGCTCTAGCCCAGGTTAGAGGTGTTCAATAACCTTGTAGGGATCACCTGGTTATTCCCAGCAACACCTCGTTTTGTCACAAACTTCCAAATTATTTTAATGTTCTTTCAACCATATATAACTTTCAGCATCACTTTGTACTAGAGATAGAAGAAATGATAAAAACCTTAAAAATCAAGTCTTCATCAATCACGAACCCACACAGTCGTAAACACAATCAACTCCACCTATCCTTGGCCATAGCACATTCTGAAAGATTCTAGGCCCACGATGTAGGTGTAGTGAATGGAGGGGGTGACAAAATGAAATTTAATTTAAATAAAACCACTCTATACACTCTTTTAATAGGATATCACTGCATGTCTCGACAAATCACATTTAATTACGATATTGTGGTAAGAGAGAGGGAGGTACCATTTATAGGAGATATATTTGTGTATAAAGAGAGGGTAAAACCATAAATTAAAAAAACAAACCACAGCACATTCACGCCCCATGATCTTCGTCACTTCAAAACCAGACAAGTTGGGTCTGGCGTTTATTCCACGTGCTCACCTAAGTGGGTTGACTTATAATAATTTTTATTTAAGATTATCTAAAAAAAGTTATAAAATAGCATCTTTATATGGATACTATAACTGTAAACAAATGTAGCATCTCAGTTTTTTTTTTGCAAAGCTTATTTTGTAAAGTTGCTTTCCCATTGCCTTACGGTAAAACTTGATTTTTAGCACAAGGTCTTTCTACCCGTTCAGGATAGACCCCTATTCACTAATTTTTTAATGTTCTAATGATTACGAAAGTTACATTTAAGAGGAAGTGTACCTGCATTTACATGGAGGGAAAGTGAAAAACCATTTAGAAAACCATCCTCTATACAACCGACTGGAATCGAACCCTAATCTACCCATCCTCAGCAGTTTAGTAACATGATGCCCTAGATCATATGGCCACTCTTTACCTCTTTTATTTCTTTGATTAAATATTAAGTAATAATTTTAATAATCAATTTTTGGCTTGAAATTTTTTGGATTACCAATAATTTATATTTTATTTTAGACTGCTAATGTGGCAACAACTGCCCCTGGAAACCTGGAAGACTTCAGTAACTATGATTGGAAGGATATAATAGGAATTCCTGTAGCTTTACGGGGACAAGATAACAGGTTAGTTGTTCATATGATTAATATTGATTTAGTTAGTTTGGTACAGAACGTTTTACAAATGGTTATCTGATTGTCTAGTCTAAAGAGTAGGAATAGGGAGTGTATTTAAGAATAAGTAGACTCACCTTAGAATGGAGATAGAATAGATGAATCAATGTGGTAAATCACCTGCGGAAGGCAACCCTTATTCACAGAGCACAGGTGTGAATCCAGCTTGACACGTTTGCTAGGACTTTGTGTAATGTATTCCAATGGATTAAACAGAAGATGGAGAGCCTGCGAAATTTAGGTCCTCTGCAGCATTTATATTTGTTCAATGTGGAATTTTTTTGTGTGTGCATAAATATGTATTTTTGTATCTTCATAGCTTATAAATTATATATTCCATTAGAGCATGTATTTTAATTAATAAATCAAAGCCGTAATTATTTTTAAAACATAATACTAAAAAAATATATAGGAGTTGAAGAAGGAGGCAGAAGACAGGGCACATTGTCGGTTTAAGTTCATTAACAAAATTGATTGAACTGTCATAATACAGAACACCTAATAGTAATGATAATTTAAAAAACTCTCCTATCACGTTAAATATTAATGGTGAACTATCATATGTTTATAAAATGTTGGGAAAACTTACTGTTTATGAAGTGTGCGCCTGTGAGGTATTATGAGGAACTCTGAATTAAGATGCGGCTTTTCAATACAAAGAGGTTCTCAAACCATGTCTTTAATAATTCAGTCACCTTTGGAGGTTGCTATATGGAAACACAATATTTAATGGTATTAATTAAATGTGAGCTTCTACTTTGACATCTCATCATTTGGTTTTGAGTTTCAGAAATTGGTCCATGAACAACGGGCTTAAATACCGATTGGGTTGAAATTTACTCTCTGATATGATGTGAAAACAGAGGGAATATCATTAAGTGCTACCTAATGATTGCTCCCCAAGATATTGCAGCCCCATTTCTATTACTCACTTGTACCATATATTGAATTTACTCAAAAGCATAATTTTAATATTGCTTTAATGAACAGATTTTTCCAAACAATAATGTGATATTTATCAAGTAATTTATTTAAAATATCACTTTAAGGAAAATTCCCCCCTCTTTTTTTCTTCTGAATACCATCTTTAGAATAAAAATAGTTACCAAATCGATAATTGAAGGAAAACACAAATTTTTTTTTGCAATAAAATTTTTTTCAAAGTATTTTAATAGAAAAAAATAAAAAAAATTCCCTTAATTATATATTGGTTTGATTAATGTATTATAACATTAAATTGGTTTTGTGTACACAATTCATAGGGTGTTTACTAACTGGATTTGTATTTTGTAGGACGTACCAGAGAAATCAGTGGCTTCAAAGATTACAAGAGTTAAACATTGGATAAATAAAACGAAACTATTATAAATGAATTATTCAGTATTTAATTTATTTTTGTAAGAAATCTGATAGATATCTTAAATGCAAAGATATTTCTAAATATGTCACCCTCCTATAAGAGATTGTAGGAACTACCTATAAAATAAATATTATTTTTTAAGTTGTTTCATTATTTCTACTTTCCCTCATTTTTCCCAAACAGGACTGTAATTCAAGATACCACATTAAAAGTGTACGTTGTTTTTAATTGTATTTTATAAAAATCAAAATTTCAATAAAAATATTTTACTGTAACCTCTGTGTAAAATAAATATTAATTGGTATTGTAATCTTTAGTTACTTACAGCTTTCAATACTAAAATATGTTTACGAACTTCTAGTAAGTAATACTTTTTTAATTAAATAAACATGTTATCAATTCCTTGATATATTAGTGTACGTATATTAAATTAAGACAAGGTTTAAATAATAACTACTGCTGCCCCAGTTTAAAAATTCACCTTCTTTTAAAAGATTAATTTTTAAACCATAGATAATTTACTAAACAAAACAATATTTTTACATTTATGACAATATTAATGAAAAATTTTAATTAATAGGCTATATAGTCTACATTATATTTAGTTCTTTCTTTAGATAAATAAATTAGAAAACTTCTTTATAAACAAAGTTGTTTGTGTAAATCACATTGTTTTCCCATGAAATGTTTATTCTTCAGTAAATAATAATTTTGCGCAATTTAAAGAATGGGCTCTTCTGAATGCAACGTATAATTTCATATGTGAAAAGATAGGTTTAACAAAAATATTCCAACTGTTGTAAAATTTTGACCATGGCACTTATTCATGGTAATGGTGAGAGAAATTGTCAATGGAAATTGCATGCGTTGAAATTTTAATGGTAAAACATTTTTTTTGAAGGAGATAATTTCACTCTAGAAATTACTCGTTTATCACGTTATGCTCCAGTCAGTAAGTCACATTCGATGGTATATATTTGTATATGTTTGAGTCGCAATCTTAAAACATTTATCAGACACTTCACTGTATTTGAGTTAATCATAAATAACACAATTGCATTTTATTTTAGCCCCAGTTTGTTTCTGAGCAGTCTGCTTACTTCCAGAACATTTAAAAACTCTGGGTGAATCAGTTGTTTTGTTCACTAATATCGTGGCAATCAATAATCTGAGTACAGTAATAACTTCAAATATTGCCAGAATTTGCCGTTAATATGTGCACGGTTCTTGAAGCCAAACACGCTTAATCCAGAGTTAAATTGTCAGAGATGGGTTGTTCGATATTCTATCCCTATACCAAATCTAACACACAGTTTGTTTCTAGCAAATCATTGCTTAATTGTAGTAGAGGAGTAACAGAATTAGTAGCTCTAAGGAACACTCCGTTGTCAACACGAAGTATAAATTTCGCCAATTCACATTCACCTTCAGAAACTCCCATGTTAGTCGTAAGAATAAATTGTGTAAATTTTGGACAAATACGTTGACACTTAATAAAAACTTCCGCTGATGCATTTTTGCCACTTTGAGGTAGTACAGGTAATATTTTATGACAGTATTCGCACACTAGTAATAATTATTTCGCTGAATGGAATATATTTTCTATAATTACATGCTAGATCGCAAAAAAAATCGATCTATAGTAAAAAGTTCAATAGTTGAAATCACGGGAGCCACTTTCATGATGATAAAGCTTACGTTCGATAATTTGATTGCTTGAACAATGTCAAGTTTGACGCAATTATTGGAGCTATCATACAATGGAATCAGAAACTTAGAAATTTCGTGCACTATATGACAACCATCAACCAAACCGATTGCAATTCCGGTAAATGCAACCAGTAGGGATTCCAATATTTCATATTTCATATTCCAATATTCCAATATTTCATTATTGTTATAAAGCCATAATTTTTTCCACAGCCAGCATGTGCATAAAGGTAAAATATTATTTCGTATATGTTTGTATCAAATACGGCTTCAATTAATATAGGCCTAGCGCCATTATTAATTTGCTTAATCGTTCAAATTATGATGTTGACTTGCATTATTCATATTAATAAATATCAATTTGACTATCCTGCAATATTATTTTTGGTAGTGGTATTCCCATTGCTAAGTATGATGTGTTATGTGAAAGGGAAAAAATCTCTAATTTCCAATACGACGTGATTCTCAGCTTCAGCACAAGTCATTTATCTTGCGTACTCCTTATATAAAAACACCTATAATTCTTCCCATATTGCTCTTGAGATAATTTGGTCGTTGACACCATAAATATCTCCAAGTAATTACCTTAGTTGTCAGGGGTGATTATTAGCAATTGCTTCTTTCGTGGTGTTGAGCCATTCATTCTCATTTGTTGCTTCATCTCGTACGACTACAGCTTCTAATAATGTTATATAATGACGTCCGTCTTCTGTTAGAATGTCTTCAAATGACTTTGGACCACGTTCATGAAGGAGAAGAAGTCTCAAGTGAAATAATTAAATACATTCTGGGTTAACCTTATAAAGTTGGGAAAATATATTTTCCGTTCCTCACTGAAGTCTAGCTCATGTTTTAGTATTGTATTTGAAAATCAAATAATGTAAAGTATATTTGTAAATAAGTCCGTTTACATTGGTTTTGGACTAGTTGAATCTAAACGAAACTTGTAAATTTGTGTTTCTTGGATATTCGATGGCATTCACTTTTCTGCCTTTTTTAAATATCACTGTTTGTTGAGTTGTTAAATGGTAATATAGACACATTATACTATGTGACAAGAATTGCATTTCATAATAAAGAATTTAACAGGGAGTTTCATTTGAACCAGCCCATCTATCATCTAAAAAAAATTGAATCTTGTCGTAATTGACTTTAATGCTAGAGGTTTTTACTCTAACCATATTTGATGATTTTGAGATTTGAGGTGATCTCAATGTTTTATGTTTGCATTGACTTCAAAAGAAGATATCTGTTGGTTAAAATACGTTTGTTATTTCATACGTGTAACCTCAAGCGTCAGCCTTTAAGATATAATTTTGACATGGATACACAGAATCTCCCTTATTTTTGCAACGGTTCTTTCAGCAAACGATTTTGGAAAATATTTGCAACCTTTCAATCTCACTTGCAAGGCGAATCGATGTTTATCAAGACACTTGGTCCATGTAGCATAAGTTTAGTAACAACGGCAAATAAAACTCGATCTGTTTTAAAATTAGCTAGCTCTGGAGGTATTGCTAAATTGATTTAGTGAGGTTCAGGTATTGTGTATTCTTTTATGAAGTGTAATTAGCATATGGTAGGGTGGAATTCTTCCTTTTTGGTAACTCTATGGTATATATCATGATCTATACGTTTCCAAAATGATAATGTTTTTATTTTGTTTAAAAGTTAATTGAGTTTTGCCTTAAAGCTTGAGCAAGAAATTCTGGTTGAAATATTGCCCGCACTACTGGCTGGAGATAGGATGTAATTTTAAGCCACTGCGGATTACACGTAAGTGTCATGAAGAGGTTAGGCTTACAGAAGCGCTGAGAAATATTAATTGTATTAAGATCATTTTGCAGAATTTTTTTTAGGATTTCCTGTAAATGACGACGGGGGGGATTACAATATGTCTACCACCCTAAGTATTTTCAGCAGATATAAGATTGAGGTATTGGTCTCCACGCACCTCTGTTCTCTGTGGATGCTGTCAAGGCTCGTGCCTTTAATCTTCACCTACAAGTCGACTATTCATTGCAGATACAGTTTCTCGGAGTGGTGAACCAACGACCAACTGGGAAGAACTGCTATGTAATAAGCTGCATACTGTAACATCGTTAATAATAATCTTCGTATTGCTTTGCCACAACAAATTATGTATGTTGGTATAAAAGTCCATCTTAGTTGGCAAAGAAAACGCCAAGGGACCAATATTTGGATGAAATGTTGAAATATGATGAATTTCTTTATTGCATTGATACAAAAATTAGATCTAGTTTTTGGTTATTTTTCTTTGGCGATCAAAATAGATATAAGAGAAATCAACAAAACATACAATCAATATTTCAGTGTATTCATAGAGAGTAGGCGTTGTTCACTTCTCGTTTGTAATAGATTCAAAAACTTTCGAAAATACAACTTATGTTTTCTTAGATGTGAATGACAAGTTTCAAATATATAGGTTTCTTTGTTTTGGAGTTCTCGCGTCTACAAACATACATACAGACACACACAAAAAAAATGTACGTCCTATTTGATTTGTGTTTTTAAATATAAAGATATTGAATATGAATTTAGTATGGATGAACTAATCTACCAAGTTAGTATTATGTTACTAATCATTTTTTAAATAAGCATGGTATATCTAATAATTAGTATTTTCGGATTATTAATTTAATATAAGATCGTTTGATCTTGTGTGATATATTCACGCACGCTGTTTTAAAGCTTCGTTTTGAGATGATTAATGAATCACGTTATTAGCAAAGTTAGTGAAAGTTTGAAACGAGGCCTATTGTGACTCTCTATGAGTTGGGAAAACATGATAGTCTATTTAATATAAACATCAATCATGTCAATGACACTTTGAATCCATAATTAATAACAAAAGTATTTATAAAAAATTAATGAAAGAAATATTGAATCTATTATATATTTATTATTATTAGCAATATGCTTTGTTTCAATAAAATGTACCTTCGTATGTGGTTTAAAATAAAATACAAAACTAATATCGTAAACTTAAAGTAAAAATATAGTAACTGAAAACTTGAAAAAATTATTTATTTTTATTTATTTTATATATTTAACGTGCTGTTTATGAACTATGAACTGACTGATTATATCAGCACATGACTTAAAAACTTACTTAAATTTAGAACGGAGACCAAATCCAGCCTCAAACCGTTAATCTTTAAATTTTGCCAGGAATCGATCTCTACTAACTGAGAATAAATCATTAACTTTAATTTGTTTTGTTGTGATTATTCACTTTATCTATCTATATAGTTACTCTTGTTACAAAATTAATATTAATACATTCTTATACAGACTAGTCCTAGTAAAATATTTAAATATAAATAAATCTTATCTAAAGAGCAAAAATTGTAAAATATAACATCAATCCCACAATAATAGTTATTTTTTAAATAAAATTTGTTTATTTGTATTTAAAAAATGTATAAGAATATTTAAAGTCATAAGGGCTAACAATTTGTATTTCCTTTAAACACTAAATGAAATGTATAATTTAGAAATCACTAACATTTAATTTTAAATTTCTTCTAATAATATTTAAACTAATTAAATATGCATTTAGCTAAACTTATATAAAAATATAAATAACTAAAAAAAGATAATTACTAAAGCAAATTTAACACTGCCAACCAAAAAAAGTTTTATTTTAGTAGCTCAACTACTATTGAAAGGAGCCAATTAGGAGGTTCTAAATGTTGTTATCCATGTTTTTATATCCGTGTCGTTACCTTAGTTTTGTTAAAGCTGAAATTTCACATACAAAACAATTTAGAATTCACTTTGAAGCGTTTATTCTAGATCGCTATCAAATCATTATTATTTTGTATATATTTAGGTATCTTCTATATTTTGAAACATTAACCCAACGTTATCTCACTTCTTTATATACATATATTTAAGAAAAGATTAAAAAAATTAACATTAATATAACTATGTGATGGATTATGTTTCTTATACAATCATCCAGTTTTTAAAAGAATATTTCTTATTTCATTCATTACAAATTATATTAGTTATTTTGAAATTATATTTTCGAAGAAATTTTGAATAAACAATTATTATAGTCTCATATCCAACCTCAAAATCAAAGGTAAAAATATCTTTAAAAAAATCCTGATTTCATCAACAATTAACACCCTTAGGTTAATATTTTTAACAAGCTAATATCAAGGCTGTAACTTTATGACTGAGAGTACTAAATCCCATTTCCTCTTTTTTTACAAGCATTTGTTTCAAATCCAATTACAAACTATGTGTTTTATTGAACAGAACAGGAGGCTTCGATAACTCAATCTTGTTCTAAAATTGATAATAAACACAATATAATTTTATTTGTAAACTAATGAACTCTACATTTAGATATAGATTTAAGATAAAAGTTAATATGTGTTTATCATAATACATCTTATTTTGACACTTAATAATATTTATAGTTTTATCAATAAATTATGAAAAATATTTTAATATGTGCCCTTATGTCAAAAGATATTTAACAATTACTAATTTTTTAGAGTTAAAAATTAAAAATAAAATTATATCCCTAGAAGAGTAAGCACCCGATCTGATTTGGTTTTAAATAATTGCCCTTAATGAATTGGTTTGAAAACCAAACCAAATGTTTTTAAACAGCTTGTTAAATGACTTAATTCAGTGGCTGAATGTTATAAGGCGTCACTCTCATGTCAGACTGCCTGCTAATAATGGGGAGTGCTAGGTTCGAATCCCAGTAAGGTTTACTTAGAGTGATCTCTCCTAAATGGCTTCCCTTTTCCTTCCACGCAAATGTATTGTATCCTAATAATGCTTGCTTCATCATCCCTAAATCATTTTATTTATTATTATATATGCGTAAATCCTGAATAGCTAGTAAAACATGGGGATAGTAAAAAAGTTTATTAAAGGGTAATATCTGCAGAATGCGTACGATCTTGTGAATAGGAATATGTTATGGAATGTTCTGAGAGTATGGTGTGGATGTATAATTAATAAATGCAATTATGGCGGTGTATGATGGAAGTAAAGCGTGCGTTATGATGGATGAAGCATTGATCGAATGATTTGAGATTGAACTGGGTGTTAGTCAAGGTTGTGTTATGTCTCCATGTTTGTTTAATGTAGTCATTGATGGATATTTGTGATGACGCAGCTGGTGTACAAATGGACAGTGTGAATGTGAGAGTCCTGTTATATGCAGATGATACCGTATGAGAGTGAAAGTGACTCTCAGAATGCATTACTTCGTTTGATTTTGGTGACAAGCAGAAAGGATCTTCGTATACATGTCTCCAAAACTAATATGATAGTTCTTGATAAGGATGGATCAGGAAATTATTGTCAGCTTAATATCAATGGAAAACTGTCAGAACAAGTGAGTGATTTTTTTGTATCTAGGAAGAATGTTTTGTATAAATGGAAAGATAGCTGGTGAAATCGACAGATGTAGAGTAGTAGGATGTATGAGGACCATTACAAAGAATGAAGTAGTATCGAAAGAAGCAAAGAGGGTTGAATATAAAAGTGTGTTGACGCCAACATTATTTCATGGATGTGAAGCGTGGTTTTGTCAGGAGAAATACAAGAACAAGGTGAATGCGGTTGGAATGAGATATATAATACGTGTATGTGAAAATAACTCGGATTGACAGTCAGTAATGAATGGGTGTTGAAGGAGTGTGGTTTTAAAGGGGATCCAATAATTCAAAGTGAAAGAAACCTCTTATATTGGTCAGGAAATTTTGAGGGGATGAGAGTGGATATAATGACGAAGCAAATATATGAAGGTAAAATGTGTCGATCAAAAGGAATGGATAAGCCATGTAATACGTGGCTAAATTTTGTAGGCATATGTGTGAAAAAGATAAATATTTTAAGAGCTTTAAAAATAAAAGAGCATGTAAGACTTGGTTTATGAATTTTGTTGAAGTGAAGGGAATATGCAAAGATAGCGAGTTTTGAAGAAATATGGTGAGGATGGATAACATACGGAGTTTTTATTTAGCTATATGCACAAGTTTCTTTCTTTCCTCGTAAGGAAACAGCGTAATTAGGTATATGTATACATTATTATAAATATCCACTTTAATTACGCAAACGCTCATAGTATTTTCTAATTTAGTTAGTATTTAATGATTATATAATTAGTTGAAGCATTAAAAGATAATACAAGGCTAACAACCTTCCTGCTGTTTTATTTTGTCAATGTACTTTCGTTTTTTGTTTATTTAGTTTTAACTCGGAGGGCATAAAAACAAAAGGTGGGTAACCTTAACGACAGTCCACGTCAACATCTGAGCTACCCTTTCCCCTTCATCTGTCCCTATCGACCCAGAACGCACCTCTTCATCACGCATGCGCGTGGCTGGCCCATGGTACATTTGTATCTCGCTTGGTATTGTTTGTGGGCAAAGGGTGGGGTGGAAGTGTGATAGGGGGAGTCGGATGGAGGGGAGGGCTTCAGTAACCATAGCAAACGATTCAAACCCACTAGTTTACCGTCTAGAGTCGACGTCAACCAACGACGCCAGTCATCGTTTGTTTTATGGTGTGACGGCTTGCAAATACACGCAACATGTAAACAAAATTAATGTGTGGTTTAAAACAATAAACAAATAATTGTCTACAAACATTTGACTTAGTGATTTCTTCTGAATAATAGAAGGTGAGCTATTATTACCATTATTAATCTATGTGATAAATATACTTTTTAACATACCTTAATATTAAAAAATTGGGTATAAATTATTACATTGAAAAGAATAATATCAATAAAAATATTAATAAAAGAAAACAGTTGGTTTTAAGGCTATTTCTTGTAAAACCACAATTAATTTCCTAGAAATATAAACTGGCATGTAAATACATACATATCAAAATTGTTAATTGCAAAGATATATTTATATAGTTTACTTATTATTAATAGATTTAAGCTAACCTTTTTATATAGTTAATTTACAGCCACATATGTTGGCATCCACAGTATATTTTCAAATGAACTGACAATGTTATTTACGCTTTTATAAATATGTTTAAAGTAAGGCCTATATATTAATCAAATAATACGATATTGTTTATGAATTTAATATAAATATGTATATTCTACGTAATTTAAATTTGAAATAATATATTTATCAAGAAGAACACATAATTAATTTTATTTATTTTATTTGATATATGATTTTAGAAAAAAGTTGTACAAAATGATTTGTATGAAAAATGTTCTCTTATGTCTATATTAAGTGGACATATGTATATGTAAATATGTCAACATATTCCTAATCAGTATATTCAAAAATAACATATTTATTGAATAAAAATGAGCTTTTAAATATGAACTTATAACCAAACATTCACTGAAAACTCGTTCTTTTATCTATATGAATTTTTCCATATTATCTTTATTATTTGTAAAACAAATTTTTTTAAAACTTTTGTAGATTAAGGTTAGTAGTATTGTATTAATATCACATAAATGCCCCTTTATATTCAGTCCATGACCTTTTTTTCAACTGTTAAGGACCATAATTGCTTCCTCTTTATTCCGTTTAATCTACTCTTTCATGAAAATAATACTTCTTAGTCAGGCTGTTATTTATCTCACTGGTAAACAATGGATCAAATCTAAAATAATATATTAAAATTTGAGTAGATCAGATTTAATCTTGCGTTTGAAACATTAATACACTCTCATTAAGGATTGTACAGGTGTTTTAAGTTTAAATGAGCAATTTAGCTTGCCAATACACTTTTAATGAACTCCAAATTATTCGCAGCACAAAGTTTTAATGACGTTGTGTACTTGTGATGTAGAGGTAGGTCAAGATAGGTCTTCCCATATTAAAGTATTTAGGTTTCATTAGACGAGTTAAAAATATATATATAATGTTGAAACAAAAACTACAAATGTCTAACCTTTTAGGAAACATTCTAAAATGGTTGAATGTAAGTAGTGGTTATAATTAAAATTTAAGACTTAGATAGATTTCTCGAACTTGAAATTGTTTATGAATATCTAATTTTTAGTGACATAACTATTTTAATAAAAAATGTACTGTTTAAATAAACGTAACTCAATAATATTTTCGGCGAAGCTTATTTTTCAAATTCTAAATTTTTTAAAAGCCCTTAGTATTGGGATATGTGAGATAAAAACAAATTGATTCTGTATTCTCTACAACATTAAAAATTATGTTTCTACGTTTTAGATGAATTTGAACTAATTGGACGACATTAAATCTATTTAAAATCTGTGTTATGTATAATAGCAACCTTCTAACAATTGTGTTCAAAGAATTCAAAGTTTCTATGTTTTTAATATTCTGCAATTTTTATTAATATAGCAAATTGTGTCACTGTGAAACCCCTAGTTAATTTTAAAATTAATTAAAAATATTTCAATTATGATTTTAAATTTTGTGAAGTTACACATAGTTTAAAAAAACAAAATAATCAATGTTCCATTACTGAAAAATGTGGAAAGATTTTCATAATTAAATAAATATTATGAGATATCACAAAAAACTTGATATTAAGCCGAGTTGATGACTATTTTTACAGCCTCTTACAACCTGTGTTGTGAATAGGCTTTTTAATTACGATAATACCCTAGGAATAAGGATGGTAGAATGTAGAGGTAAATGTGCCCACGCTTGCATGAAAGATAGTAGGAAACATTTGTGTGAAAAACATCATGAAAACACATAGACGGAATTTAAACCTGAAGCATTATATAACAAGAAAATAGGTTTATATGAGATATATATTTAACTTACGTAGTCAATGATGAGGGCTTGTTGACGTTTAAGGTTGGAGTATACGGAACACGAGATAAGGGTAGTGTTTATGGAGTTTTTATGACAAAACTTCTTTTAAAAATAATTAATAAAATATTACTCCACAAGAAACACGGAGTTTAATTTTCTCTACATGGTGATATCAATAGTAATTGTTAAATATCTGTCATGAGCATAGCGGCATCAGATTAGAAACTTTTTAAATGAAGAGAAAATTTTCTCATTTAATTCCATGAAACCTTTGACATGAATTAAAGAGCTGTCAGGGTCACCATGTGAAGAAAATTAAAGTATATTTTGGTATTGAAGAATCATTTAGGTTTTTTATATAAAAGAAGGTTTTTATATAAATCTACAAAAATACTCCACCTGAATCGTAGACTCCAAACCTCAATAAATAATACTGTTTTGTATTTGTGTCACAAATTTTTCAAACTTAAATATTTCAATATTGAGTGAGTCTTATAATTTTGATACAGTTAAAAACACTTCATAATTTGTATTTATTTTTTATAATATTTATAAATGTCTTAAGTTATAGTTTGGAAAAACAATTTTCTATAATTTTATTTCCAATAAATAGGTGTAATGGAGATATATAATTAAAGGTTTATGATATTTTAATATCGTTGAACATGCATGAGATCATATTATTTTAATAAACTAGTTCAGAAAATTTCGCTAAAGGAAGATTCCACACCAAATGTATACATTATAAATGTAAATAAACTATTTTCACTAATCGCTAAATAAAACATTTCACAACGTTACCTTAAAACACGATTAAATTAGAATAAGATTAATTTTTCAATCTCATAGGTTTTTAATATAACTTTACTACAACTATTTATGTTAGAATGATATGAGGCCAGATAGCTAAGTAAAATATATTTATATTCTACTCATTAACTTATGAGAATTAATGATTATAAACTCAGTTGGTAACATTTTAACCAAGCCTTACTTTTAAAAATGTCTTATATACGAGTGATTGAGCTCTCTATTAAAATATGAGTCAATACATTTACCCTGTGTTAAGATGAATGAAAAAATAATAGTAATTTTTTTAGAACCGTGAATTACTACCCGTATGGGCTATACAATAATGTAATAATCACGCTAATGGTTTTAGGGATTAAGAATCATAAAAAAAACTGCATACATGTTGTAATTAGGAATGTACAGTCATTTTTCGAACTATTTAAGTCACGAACTTGTTTTAACTTGCTAGCTCTATTTTTGCAACTCAACAAACAAAACTTATCAGAATGTGGTGTTTTGTATGCAAGTCATGATTGTTTCCCAATATCGTGCACTCCGCCTGCCACGTGATTGAAAGCAAACTGCCATACAAAGTAGCACGCCAGGTTTCATATCTGCATGGAAAGGGGCGTTATATTCGTTCAAATGATAGGCAAATAATATTATATAAATGCAAATAATGAATTACACATAAAACTGATAGGGTCGGGTTTTACCAATAGTTGGCCCGTAGATAGGATATAGGACTAACGTGCCTAGTTGCTGAGCTTTGAAAACTATACCAAGCACACTCAATTGGTAGTACAGCATATTTTTATATTATTCAATGCTGATATGGCGCAGTATGACAATATAAAATATATGCATTGTATGAACGTAAATATGATCAGTAGTTACACTAATAATAGTAATATGGGACATTTCGGCAACAATTCAAGACCTATATCCAGGATATATTTCTCCTACAGACAATCATCCATGTTATATCGTTCCAAAACTATTTCCTCAAATTCATCATACTTTCAATGTGATTGTCAATAAATGACCTTACTAGAAATATTTATAAATCAACTCAATCAGCATTAGATATCCATTATATCGTAGCATTTTGCGTGGTAAATCAACACTAGTGTATTATATGACTAATTTTAATATAAATACTTCTATAAGTGCACTTCACAGAACAATGGACCTGTATATGCAAATATACTTACAGTTAATTTGTTTTTTATAATATAAGAATATTATGTTTTCGTTTTTTAATAAGGGTTAGAAAATATTTTACTCAATTTTGCAAATGCCTCTAATGCTTTTATAATCACTGCACACATTTTAGGAATTATTCTGGAATGTAGTTATTAGGTAGTTAAACACCTAAGTAATATTGCGAATCTAATTTCCACGGGGAGAATGTATTTTGTATTTTGCATATTTCTTGACCATTCCTTAAATGTTAAAATTCCAAATCTGGGGATGAAATGTGACTAACTGAAACAGACCACATCTACTATCTGATTTTTAATCAGTAAGTAGTGCCATCGAATTTCTCGTCTTAAAAAAACTTGAGATACAAAATCAATGTCTTCTCTCCTTCTCATTTCTTTTTTCTGAATTAAATAATTCATTACCATACATTATACAAGAAAGGCAATATCTTTCAATCTGGTAGAAATTTTATTAGCTACTGCACGTACGCACACTTTAATCAACGACAGATATTTGCAAACTCAATATTATATTCAAACCAGGGTCCAATGGAGACACACCTAATAGAAATGTTTGCAAATAATAAAAAGCATTCGTGAACATTTGTAAATGATTACTTATAATATTTTTGGGAGGATTTCCGACTTATTAATCTAATCAATTCCGGGGAGCAACATTTAAGCTTTCCGCACACTGGATTAGGCCAGAACGGAACGATTGAAACGGAACGCATCGGGCATTTTTACTTCCTACATTTTAATGGCTTAAATAGGACCGGAAACATCAACTTTGGATCAGAATGAAACGAGTTGGTTTGCCAGGATGGAATATATTGACAGATATCAATGGATTCCCAATATATGCGCATGCGTCCTCTGCACTGAACTATTGCGTCATCTACACTCGCGCTCAGATTTGTATGTTTATGTCCGTTTCCTATTCCTTGGACAGTTTTGCTTATGTAACAAAATGTGTATGGATAAAGAAATAATCAATTTATTTCAACAGTACTCTCTAATGTATAAATTTGTTAAAACACATTAGCATGACTGTGCTAAAAAGGAAAATGTATAGGAGGAAATCTCGGAAATGATATGTTGTAGGTCGTGCACTCAAAGTAATTTTTTAAGCCACTTCTTCTCCCTCTTTATTGGCATCAATGCACAGAGATCTACCATTACCTGCTCTTCACTGCTGTTCTCAATCACAATCACTAAATCACTAATATAGATGCACATTTTTGGTTGCTGTCTTCCGACTGACATGAATTGAATTCCGAATCAATGTGCGGCCAAAATTCGTTTCCGTTCACAGGGTTTTGATTCCAACCGTTCCGATATGTTCGGATCCACTTTGGTGTATGGCAAGCTTTTGATGGATGAAGAGCGTATAGCACAAATAAAGGCAGTATGTGGAGTTATCCAGAATGGGTAATTTATCTTTCACAGGGTGCGCAAAATCAATATGCTGAATCAGTTTTATGCCTTCATTGACGTCAGTTGTCAACACTTCCAACAGCTATTGTGATATATAAACAAAAGAATGAGTTCTAAAAATGTTATATACTGAGCTAAAATCTAAATTCAATTTAGATGTTAATGAATGTAAACAGAATGTTTTTTAAAATAATGTGACTTAAAATGGTAACTATGTTCCAAAGAAAACGTTAATGACCATTCATGTTTATATTGAATATGTGTCTATTTTTATATCCTTCACAAAACCTCCACCTTTGTAACAAAAATAATTTACACGCTATATAAACATAAGTTAAAAATAAAATCTAGTACGGATGTGTCCGTAGGTAAGTAAACATAATTTAATGAATTTAAATTTAATTTTAAAATTAAACATGGACACTTAAAATTAACTATTTATAACAAATATGATTAAGATGACCAATAAAATAAATTCTCTTGGGGTAGAGTATTCGAATCTACCAACATAACACTCGTTGAAAATTATCAAAGCTGTACGAAAAGTTTAATCTTCTACAAACTAATTGTATAAGATAACGTCTGGGATGTATTTAGTATCTCTTAAACGTTCTGAGACATGTTAATTTCTTTTTAGATTTTGATTAGTATTTTTTTCACATTTTGATTCGATATATTTACGCTAAATGCTATAGTTAATAATATAAAACATCTTTTCTATACTATTGTTACATAGAACAATATTCTTAATCTAATTTGAGTATTCTTTAAAAAATATTTGAATAATTTAATTTCAAAAGATATCTTAGACAGTGCAAGATTAGAGGAAAAGGGGCTGCGGCCTAGAATATCCACCTTTTTTTTCAAGGGGTCCCATATCCTGTGTCAGTATGAAATGTCTCATGCGTAAAAAAAGATTTCAACATATATCCAAAGTTAGGAATCACTTACAACTTGGTGATAGCGTCAGGCAACGATATTTTTTGCAAAATATATTTGCAACCTACTTATTGGTTTGGTGATGCTCATGTGAAACTCTTTTAGTCACTTAGTCACTTGTAGTCTATAAGTTTCTGTTATGTTACAATCAGAGGTGCTCTAAATCAAGAACAATGTTCGATACCACTCTTTCGTACAAGCACTATGATATTCGACTAACGCAATGAAAGGTGATTGGAGTTGAACTATGGTCCCACCCGCGTGGAAGCCAGAGAGCAAGACCACGTGACCCAACCTCTAGCGTCACACACGGCGGGACCAGAGTTCAAGATCACACGGTGACTGTAGATTAGGAATGTGAAAAAAGTATCGCTACTTTACTTATATCGATATTTTACTTTTGATACTTTTTTTCTCGATACTTTTACTGATTTTAGTACTCACACTGCGGTATCGGATTGGTATCGAAAGAAATAACTTTTTTGTTAACTTCACTCATGTTGGGATTAAATGTTTACTAGGGTGGACTGTAGAGGAAGAACAAATGAGAGTATTTCTCAATTCTCATTCATTTTCTGCAAAGCCAGCATTCAATCTCGTTTAGTGCATCATAATTTATAGCTGCTATTTATGTTTATTCATCAATGCAGTCGCCTGACCGGTTGACGGGATGAGTGGAGACCAGTCTACTACCCCTTCCTTTATCAATGATTACGGTCATCACAAAATAAATAAGCTTTTATATGACTCAACGAACTCACAAAGTGCTCCAAGCAGACGAAGTAGAAAAGTTTATGTGCAGTTGAACCAGGGCATAGCGTCCATTCTTCTATTGTTTGTCAATAGTTAATATACTATCTTCATAAAGTATATAAACGATGATTGTAGGTAAAAAATGGCATCTCCCGGAAATGAATTTTGGGAGTTTTTTTTAAGAAGTTGGATAATGAAAAAGCATCTCATTAAAAATTTTTTAAAGTATTAAAAACCATTATAGTTTTAAGTCTTTAAATAAATAAATAAATAAATTTATTATGCATAAGTTGAGATTTTTATTAGCCCTGCATCTTACTACCTGTTCAGGTTATACGCTTATGTACTAATTACACTAATGGGCTTAGGATTATGTAGGCTTAATTAAGAGGCAATGCACCAGTATTTTCATGGAGGGAGAGTGGAAAGCCATTTAGGAAACTACCCTCAGTGCACCTGACCGGGATTGAACTCCGATCTCCCCGTCTTTGACAGTCTAGTCTAACATGAGATTAGTGCGTTAGATCACGGAGTCACCGAAGAGGGTAAGAGATTATTCTTACTAGATTAAAAAAACACATTTTTCCAGATTAAAATTTCTATACCGATACCTACTGTTATTGATACTTTTCTTTAGATACTAGTACGGTATCAATATTTTTCTTCCAATACTTTTAATGAGTACAGTATCGATACTTTTCTTTCGATACCACATCACTACTGTAGAGTGACTTTATACTCTACGTTATTCTGTTGCTGTGGCTGAGAAGATATATTTGCGAAGGAATTTTTGGAAAATTGGAGGCTATTGAACATATGACTATGGTGCTATTTTCAACTCACTTCTTATTTTATAGTAAAATATTACCATACAATGTTGATTCATAGCTTCTTACCAATTAAGATTTAGATTTCAGTGATGGAAAAAAATTACCCTAGTGGTGGTTAAAAAGGTAAGTTAAAAGAATAAAAAAAGGTGAAAACTAACAAATTTTTTTTTTGTGTATAAAGGCGGCTTAACATTGATATAATTTTTGAAGAAACTTATTGAAAAATTGAAATCAACATATTTTCTACAAGTAATTGGTAGCTATATTAAGTTTTTTATGAGCAGTCTGCTTATTATTATGAAATTTAAAAAAAATTGTTGTTTGGCACTCGTGAAACACATTTATTGAAATATTATATATAGGTTTAGGTCTCTTACAGGAAACAAGTAGTAAGTGAGGCACTAAATTATAAAATAGCACAGGACCCCCACACATATTAATCCAACATGGCCTGCCGAAGTCCTAACTACTGTAGAAGAAAATTATAAATGGAAATGCTTGAAAATTTTACTTTTATAAATATGAGTAACTAATTTTTCAAAATAAATATTTATGATGATCGGTTTGCCGACAGATTTTAAAAATTACTGTTGCTATATCAGATATTATTAATAATAAGTAACATTATAAATCTATGTTTTGATATAATATAAATGAAATATTATCTACAATGTCCCTTGTAGGGTGGTTTAACAAGGTTTTAAATTTATTTTAATTGTGAGAGTAAGTCTGAAATTGTAAAATCTCTTTTTGGGTAAGATACATTTTTATTATTGAATTGGAAATATAAAGTAGAAATTAATTGTTTTAATGATAAAACTAGTTAATTATGGTATAATTTAATGTAAAATACATCAGTAATGTATTCATAATGTATTGCACTGTTATTTGTATGATCAATTAATTAAATAATTTTTTGGATTAAAATAGCCTCAAAGAAAAGCTGAATTTCTTAATCTATGGCATTAGGAACTAGATAGTACATTTCCTTAAAATAATAGGCTACCTATAACTATTTTGAGCTAATTCTATCCAGTCCATCTTATTGCACCCTATCTCTTCCTGTCCTTAACTAGTTATATCAAGTCCACTTCATTAAACCTTATCTATTTCAGAGCAATTCCAAGAAAAGCTAGCTATTAATATTCTCAAATAAAATATTATCTAAGTTCTATTCAATCTCTTATAATAGTTAACCGTATAAGTACTAATATTATTTGTACTATTATTAATATACTTTGACAAATAACAAGTTTTAAAAAAAGTGTAATTCTTTCATACACTGTTATAATAGAGTTAAGATTAATTATAATACTGACAATTTTATAACTACCCATACTATTATTTATTATTCCTTGTTTTCCTTTGTACACTTTTAGAATATTATATATTTAGATATAGTTGGAGCGCAAATATCGTACTAACCATATATAGTATATACAAAATGCATGTAGATAAAATATTACTTAAGGGAATTAATTAAATTAAGGCTATTAAATTTTCAAAAGCATAAGCCACATGGATTTGTTTAGCAATGCATTAAAATATATGTCATATTTTTTAAATCGTCAAATGATATTATTCTTTTAGGGAACCTACAATACATAACTTAAACCCTCATCACAAAAACTCATTGATATATTTGAACGTAGAGAAAATGTGGTTTTGTTGTCATTCATTAAAATCAATGAGAATTTACGTGAATAATTTAGTAAGCCATCTGAGTATGTAATCACGATAGTTTCCATCAACATTGAAAGAGGAAATAGATTTGTGGTAATATCTTGAAAATAAAAGGGTTTGAATGAATAAAAGTCAGGTTGCTAAGCGTTGTAATTACAGCACTGTCTGTATAAAGGAGACCACATTAAATTAATTTAAATTAGTTGGAAAACTATATCTGGAGATGAGAATCGAACCCAGAACCTTTAAATTAGCGTGTTAATCAGTGGTAGAGCGTTGTCACGATAAACCAAGGGCTCCATGATAGAATCCCGTGGCAAATGGTCATTTTAAAATTAAATAAATTAAATAAAAATATGTTGGTTTATCACCTGCTAAAAACAATACATAATCCTTTTAAGTAACAATAATACAAATGAAAGGCCCCGAATAAAAATACTAGATAAGCAACTAAATTAGGCACGTTATTCTTTGAGTGAGAGATATTTATCCTCTTGTTTAACATACATAATATATATATATATCTCGTGTAAAGTACTAATTTAAACTAGGGTTCGATAAATTACTTAACGTCATAAATGTGAAGTAAACTTTATTGCTTCCTATTAGAAAAGAACCATGTGATTAATATATAGGTAGAAGAGTTTTTAATTTTTTCAAACATGTCAAACGAAAGGTCTAACATTTTCTTATCCAAAATCAATGCACACAATTTTATTTTCTAAAGCATTGATTTATTAATATATTTAAAAAATATATTAAACACCTTTAAACTCGTAATTTTATTGTCCATAGTGTAAGGCTTATACATTTTTGTACTACATTTTAGTACCAATTCATGCTATACGAATAAATTAATTATGCTAATGTAATAAGTATAAGAAAAGTAAAATTAAAAAAATATCGTGATCACATTTGCGTGGAAGGAGAAGGATAAACTATCTAAGTTAAAATTTGTAAGTTTCCTGGAATTAGATTTTAGCTCCACCTCCCTATCACCAGTGACCAGTCCAATCATGGGATTATCATTTAAATTTTAAAGCTATGATATCTTATGTCTCAAGCAAAATATATTTGCACAATTATAGTTTATCCAGATCCATCACACTATTAATTTACCGACCACAGTATTTAATTTCACATGTCGATTATTGACTTTACCTTAAATAATTAGTTATGCATGACGCTCAGCATAATACAGGCCTGGGAGAATAATGAGTCAAACCTCGGTACACTTAGTAAAAGCTACTAATTTAAATTCTAATATAAATTATAAATATATATAAAAATTATATTTGCAAGCCGAACTTAATCCGCAATAAGAATCATTTTTACGCCTTAAATTATGAATATTAACGACCAGCACTTACCCTGTATGAATTTTTATTTTTGTGGTAAAAATAAATTTATTTCTGAAGTTAACAGTTCATATTTATTAATAACCTTATTAATGACTCTCCAAAATATTTTTATAAATGTATTGGGGTTTTAGGGATTTGTCAATAAACCTTCAACAGTGGTTGACTCTACCATAAAAATAACATGAAAGGTTTCCAACAGTATAAATAATTAAAATTGTAATGTAAAAACTAAAATCATTATTACCAGGTGAAGATTTCAAACACTTGTGGAATTTTAAAAGATGTTTAAAGATCTGGTATAACTGATCATGTTATCGTTTGAGATATATTATATGTAAAGCTATACAAGAGAGTTAGTTATATACGATATAAGAGTTCAGATATTTAAAACGATTAATAAGACTTTTTTTACCTTAATATGGTCAGTCCTGCTTCATTGGCTTCATAGTTCATAAGGTATCACTTTTGCAATAATTTATATTAGACTTTGATTGATGGGTGGTCAAATAGCGGCTGAGTTTACTGAGGTTGTTTTTTTCCTTAATGGGTTTGACTCTACCTACAAGAAAATGGGGATAAATTTCCTCTAACACTTGAGCGTAGCCTTAATAAAAATATAGCCCCAACAGGTAGTAAATACGTAGTACTAAAAACAATAAGAGATATAAAAAAGTATTCAACTCATTTTGGAAAATCATTCTGTTGCGGTCACGGGCAAGAAGATTTATATTTTATTTAAAAACTACAGGGTGACCTGGTGGTCTAGGGGTAAGGTGTCAGACTTCTGTGCTGTGGTCCGGGGTTCAATCCTCGGTCCCGGCACGGATTTATCTGGTTGCCAAACCCTTCCTTCACCTCTGACATGATGTGTATTAATCACAACTTGTGAATGTGAGGAATGCCAGGCCTCCACCGTGGTTCGGATCCCACGTTAAACTGTAGGTCCTCCATTTCATCTCACAATCACCCTAACATTACACATTAGCGTAAGTGCGTATAACCCCAACGGGTAGTAAGACGCGGTACTAATAATAATAATAATAAGAATAATAATAATAATTTAAAAACTACAGAGGGTATCTAAAATACTTAACTCATAAATTGATAATAAAATGTTAACACAAAATAGAAGATAGAAAACATCCTAGAACTGACAAGGGTTAATTCATAATAGAGGTAACATTGAAACTTTAAAAAATAAAATGTATTCTCTCGTTTCCATTGATGGCTGTATTTGATCACAGTCAATATCAAACATGAGTATCCTACTACCACTTTGACAAGCTGCTCGGCATAACACTATCTATAGAAGTTCAAGTTCGTTCACGCTTCAAATATTCCAGAGAGAAATATTTTATTTTGAATTTTAAAGGTTTCGATCAATAACCGTGTAGTTATTATAAAGTCCAACCCATTTTTTCTATATTTATATTACACTCAATTATTTAATAAAATCTTTGCAAGTTGTTTAAAAGACCCGCGTGGCTTAATACATCTTAACTTCAAAAAGGTAAATTACTTGTGTTCTTTTTTTTTTCTCTAAGAATAAAAACAAACATAAAATTAACTGTTAATGAATATATATTTTAAATTTTGTTCCCTGATAAATAAAATACTATAACTTCTAAGATTACCATATTTTACTGTATTTAAGTTACGTAACATTAACATAAACCTTGGCAATTGTTTAAATCCATTATTTTACTAAATACTATTTGTAATTATAAATATTAATGTAGTTTTAACCAAAGACAAAATAATAACACATTCAAAATTGAAACCTATTTTTCTTATTAATTACTGCAAGAACGTTTTTTACAAGTAGCCAAGTAAGACATTCTATATTAATTTGTAAATTTCTTTATATTAATATCAATTACTGTTTCCAGCTTGTAGCCTGGGTCAATTTTTTATTTGGGCCATATATTTTCCACTACCGTATGGTTAAGCATTATAATTTAATTTAAGACTAGGACAGACACAACATCCTGTCCCACACCGTTATCTAATCGCTGTGAATGGTAAACACACATTTCAACAAAGAAAAAGTATTCTGCCACGGCGGGAATCGAACAATGAAAAGCTGGAATAACACATTGATGTAAAAGTTAAGTCATCCATAACAGCTGATATTAATTATATATTTATTTATTTTTAACACCATGTATCACTACTCGTTCATCTTATAAGCTTAAGGACTAATTACGCTAGTGGTTTTAGGGATTTGACAGGATATATTTAGACGATATGTATTCATATTTGCGTGTAGTAAGAGTGGAAACAATTTTGTAAAAAAGAAAATTGTCCTTATACATTCGACTGTGATTCAAACCTTGATCTCCCCGTTATCGGTTGTCTAGTCTACTGCTAGAAGGCACTTTAGACCACCAAAGTGGACGATGTTAATTATTAACATAATATTAATGATAATAATAACTACAACTAGATGACACATGGATGTTAGAGAGAAATAATAGGGTCTAATTTAATACAAACAGTACATACATTTGTATTTAAAAATTTTTATTTATTTCAATTTACCATATAAAATGTCCGTGTTATTGTATTAGATTAGAAAAATATATTTAAATTTAATTTAATTAGCTTTCTAATGCTGTAAAAAAAGTTTAGTAAAATGTTTAATAAAATAAAACAATTGACTATAATAATATTTGTAATACATTAAAATTATTATTAATTTATAATAAAAAAATTGATTATGTTGCATGTTGTATGTTTCTTAGTTAGCAAAGTAAAATGTTATTTTTATCTAAATCAATTTTCTATTAAATTCCTTTAAAGATTAAATAATATATGTATTCAAAAAAATAAAACATGGCTTTATGAAAAGACTTGAGGTTTTTGTATAAAAGTAGTTTAAACAAATATTAAACAAAACGGGTGTTTACCCAACTTTGTTGTACATCATAACCTAACTACGGTCGTTTACGAAACAATACTAAACTCCATTCAAAATCCCAGAGTCTAAACTCAGGAAACAATACGTGTCACAGAGGTACAGAACAACTTGTATGTTCTCACTCACTTCCTTCCTCCCCCATATCCCAACACTCTTCTAACTTTCACTCCCCAGGGAGTCCGGAAAGTTTCGAGAATCGGCCAACCTAAACGATGGGGTCGGGTGAACGGAAAGTTATAAGGAAGCTTGAATGCACGAGGGAAATAGGACCAGGACAACGACAGTTAGTAAAAGAGAAATACTTAGAAAAATAAATAGAGAGAGAACCATATAAATATATATCCATACAAATACTAATGGAACAAACTCTTTATTTAAGGGTGCTACATGGGAGAACACTGAGATATGTTGTAGACGTTTGAAAATCCTGAATTAATTATTGAATTGATTGATATACTTTTACATCGTTTTTGCCAAAATGTAGGCATAATTATGTCTAATTAAAATGTTTGGATTCTAAGACTGTTTAAAGTCTTTTAAAAAAAAAGTATGTTAGATTGTGTGCGTAATAAAACTGCGAAAATACTGTGGGGGTAGTTAACGCGAGAAAAGGACATGTGTTTTTTGCAATTTATACAGGAAAAAAACAAGTTTTGTTCAAAATAAATTAACTATTGCTTCAGTATAAATATAGAGTTTAATTTTTTTCACATTGTGACTTAAACATTTCTTTAAAATTTGTCAAGGGTGTCCGAAATTTAATGCCAACATTTTCTCTTAATTTAAGAAGTTTCTCATCTAATGCCGTTACGCTCATCACAGATATTCAATATCTTTTTATATCATACATACATACATACACACATACATACATGCATACATACATGCATACATACATACATACATACATACATGCATTACATACATACATACATACATACATACATACATACATACATACATACATACATACATACATACATACATACATACATACATACTCACGCCGTTCTCTTATGAGGTAAACAAGAAACTGTTCTTCAACTCCAAAATAACTCCGAACTTAATCCATCTTCACTAACTTTCTCCACACTTCCTTATCCTTGCACACTCCATTCACTCAACAACATTCATACACCAAGTCATTGAAGCCCTTTTATTTTTAAAACTATTGAAGTCTTTCTTTTTCACACATTTGTCTACAATAATTTGTAATACCTTACAAGGCCTACCCCTTACTTCTGATCCAAACATTATATACCTTCATATAGTTGCTTCATCACTCGATACACACTCATCATCTAAACATGCCTAAACCAACGTAAGAAACTTCTTTCAAATTGACCTATTGGATTCTCTTTCAAACTACATTCCTTCAGCACCGATTCATTACTGACTCTGTCCATACAAATTTGTTCACATACATTTCTTTCCAACCTCAGTCACCTTGTTCTTGTGTTTCTCCTGACAAGCCCATACTTCACATCCATATCATAATGTGAAGAAAATTATATTTTATATATGTACTGAAGCAATTTTATTTGTTGCCAAAATAGGTTTTTTTCAATTTAAAAAAACTGCAAAAATACTAACGTTGTCTTAAATTCTCTATATCCCTACATTAAGAGAAATCAACTATTTGTTAGGAAATAATCTGTTTTATCATGTTAAGGTTGTTTGGAGAGAAATATAGGGTTGGGTATATAGCGAGTGTAAATGTTGGATCACATTGATCTCCATTAGTTGATTGTATTCCAGAAATTAAAGGAAGAGCAATAATGTCAGTACTTTAAACGTTACATTACAGAGAACTTAGATTAACAATAATTGAGGTAAGGGGAGTTTAAACCATTACGTAATTGTGTTAGGATAGCACTAAAACTTACTAATGAACAATAGATCCTATATGTCTACTCGATAGGTATAATGTATTTTTTTGCCACGGTAGGAACTCTTATTGGAGTGGGAATACTAACTTACATGCCATCAACAAACTATAATAGCAAAGGTTACCTGTTTCAGTGGACACATGGTATAAGGCGTCACTCTCACAATAGACTAAACTATCGATAGCGGGGATGTCATGGTTTGATCCCGATGGGGGGGGGGGGTTTCCCTATATGGTTCTCCCCTCTCTTGTCACGAAAATGTGTGTACACTTCATATAAATTCAACCTTCCTCATCCATAAAACTATTAGCGTAATTAGTATATAAGTGTATACTCCAAATGAGTAGTAGGACGAGGTGATAAAAAACTATGTTGTCGTCCTAGCCCACATGCACACCAATACGGATTCTTATAAAAAAATGACTAAGAATTACTTATTATAAAGGACTACAGCTTTACACTTGTGAAGAATGGATAATTTATTAATTAAAGTAGTGGAATTAAACTATTTCGTAATAATCAATTTTTTCTTTCACCTGGAATCGAACACAGTAAGTTTACATAGGTTGTAAAGCCTCAATCAAATGATTTAGGACAAAATAAAATTTAGTGAGAGGTTTGAACCTATTAGATATACAATTAAATTTGTGTTGACATTCTACTAGTATAATCTTTGTTGGATAAATAGGAATATTAGGAAGAAAATGGAACTTTTTATGAAACATAAATATAATTTATTTAATTTTATTCCGGAAAAACAATAATAACGTCATATTAACTAGTAATTAATGTTTCATTTACGACTCATTTTTATTATTGTACAATCAATTTAGGCTGAAAGTAGTAAGATAACTTTCGTTTTATCCTATGCTGCAGCTTATAATGTAGAGCCATACTTTAAATTTTTCAAAGGTAAGACTGTTCTTCTTCATGATAAACGGAGTGTAAATCTGATACCAATTTATAATAAGGATTTCTGCTCCCATTTTCTATATATTGTAACATTAAATTTAATTGCTCCTTACAATAAAAAGGTCCCATTGACACGACACTAAGACGTAGTAAATATGTTTATTTTTAGCCATTCACACCTTCACTTATTCATCCGATTTTGGCCTACATTATTGATATAAGGCTTTGTTCCCTACCATACAGTTGGAGGTGTTCACTATGTGATTCACCTACACCCACTATAGAGGGGTGTTTCAATGGGGTTATGAAGGCTTAGAGGGGGTGGTAGTAGCACAGTCGGCCTGACGTCAGCAGGTGTATAGTCCTTGAAGGGACGTTCTCCCCTATTAATCCACCTACATGAATCGATATTAGTTATAGCCACGTATTGTTGAATTGTGTTTGAGTATAGAGCCACCGTGAACGCCCCCGTGCCCTATACAGCGATCCTGTTACTCTCATCAACCATGATGCATTATGTAAGGACCAATTATTTCACAGGTAGACGCTCTAATTTTCTATTAGAGCATTTCAACTATTATTCAGTTATGTATCACTATATTTTAGGGAGATATACCGTGATATATCAAACCCAACTGACTTTACAAGAATAGGACTTACAAACTAACTAAAAGATAAAAGAACTAGTCCTCCTAGTCCATACAAACCTAGGTACACTTAAGTGTTATTTTACAACTTTGCCCCGCTATTCTTCAACTCAAATTTGGGCACATTTCCTTTAAATCATACCTTCTTCATCCTTACTTGCAGACTACTATGTATACGCGTTGACAGTACACACACACACACACACACACACACGCACACACACACACACGCACACACACACACCCACACGCACACACACACACACACAAAGAAGTAGAATATTATGGTTATTTTATTAAAGTATTCATTAAACGTAAAATTGTTAATTTTAATATACTATAAGACATTTTTTCAAATAAGGCTACCAATTAATTTTGAATGGTGGTATAATGATGTATAATACACGCTCATAGACGCATAGCTTAGCACTTTATAGTTTAATTATAAACGATATTAATTTTATTTCTTCATTTCATTAGCAAACTTGTGAATACAATTTGAATGACCGGGTGTTTTAAACAAATTAAGGCTAGACGCATTTGTGGAATTATTTGTATTAAATATTAGATGTGGTTAAAACTAATAGCCTATATTTATTAAATTAGTAATGATAAAATAAATTGTTTAAAATACAAATGATGAACGATTGTTTAGGAGATTAAAATAATTAAATCTAAATATACGAATACACAACTAATTTAATACTAATAATATAAGGGAGATTTTGGTATAAAAAATTACAGTTTGGAAACATTTAATATAGCTCAAAATAATAGAGATGTCATGGAGAATTAATTAAAATGAATAAACCCAAATCACTTATCATGTTATAAAGAGAAATAAACTTACATATTTTATATAGCTATTACAATTAATTAGATGTCTATAATTTATTTTATTGTGCTATAAAAGTCAAAATAACCTCTTTAATTATGTAAGACGTGGCTGACCGTTGTCGGTGAATGTATGAAAATTAGATAGATGTTTTTGAAACGAATGTAGTATGCAAGGTTAGGTAATTTTGGAGAAAGATATGAGGATTGATTAAGTAAAGATTTTTTTAAAGATATATGCACAGTCCTGCCTACTCCGTAAGGGAGCGGCTTGATTAGGTATGTATGGTAAGTACGTAACTTCTTAAATATTAGAAGTATGTGTTTTATTTTCAGATCTTTAACACTAAAACTTTTACAGTTTCTATAAATATTGGTTCGAATATACTTATTCCTTGCTGATATATATATAAATTTTTTAATTGCTTATCAACACATAAATGTATGTGTTTATAATTTAAACAGGTTTTTAAAGATAATACACTCTAACACAATTAATAATTTCTCATCGCATGTACTATTTTTAATACTTTTTTAAGGAAAGGTACCTCAGCAGAAATATAAACTGGTACTAGAAGATACAAGATCCTTAAACCTATCTTCTACTCTGCGTCCAAATTCATCATAATGGCTGTTCTTCTGTAACATAGCCTCTTTTAGTCCTACAACCTACTAGCAACATTTTCTCTGCCATTAATTTCAGCGAAGTATTTATTGTCGTTTCCATAACACAAAGGACATCCTCCTCGTTCTTAACCTCCTTGGATCTCCTTATTTTATTAGCTCTCTGCCTGTAGAAACAATTGCCCAAACCATAGGGGAATAGTAAGCATCTTACATCCTTTTTTATTTCAGTAGTCATGCTTACAACGTTACATTTAGCCAGTGAAACATAAAGAGCTCCAAGAAATATCCTTCTGCTTCCTTTTATGGAGGCAATTTCTTCTGTGGTTATATGATAGTCCACACACCAAACCTAAGAACAGTCATTATATATAAAAATTTAAGTATATATATTTAAGTATTTTAACATATCAGTTATATATATATTTATATGTATATATTTATATATATATGTATATATTTATATATATATATAACTGATATGTTAAAATACTTCAATATTATAATAAAAGTAGGCCTTTACAAATAAGAACCACCATTAGCGTGGATAAAGGATGGGATTGCCACAACAATAAATCGCTAGTCAAAAATCACCTTCAGTTCACTGAGCCAAGATTCGAAACTTTGCCTCCTATTCAACAACTATTGAGAGCTATCTTCTAATCACGGGCTCGCTTGCTCGCTCGCCAGTTTGGCCATGCAGTCACTCCCTCGCTTGTCAGTTTGGCCATGCAGTAACTCACTCGCTTGTCAGTTTGGCCATGCAGTGGCTCACTCGCTTGTCAGTTTGGCCATGCAGTTGCTCACTCGATCGACAATTTGGCCATGCAGTCGCTCACTCACTCGTCAGTTTAGCCATGCAGTCACTCACTCGCTTGTCAGTTTGGCCATGCAGTCACTCACTCGATCGACAATTTGGCCATGCAGTCGCTCACTCACTCGACAGTTTAGCCATGCAGTCGCTCACTCACTCGACAGTTTGGCCATGCAGTCACTCACTCGCTTGTCAGTTTAGCCATGCAGTCACTCACTCGCTTGTCAGTTTAGCCATGCAGTCACTCACTCGCTTGTCAGTTTGGCCATGCAGTCGCTCACTCACTCGTCAGTTTAGCCATGCAGTCACTCACTCGCTTGTCAGTTTAGCCATTCAGTCGCTCACTCACTCGTCAGTTTAGCCATTCAGTCGCTCACTCACTCGACAGTTTGGCCATGCAGTCACTCACTCGCTTGTCAGTTTAGCCATGCAGTCACTCACTCACTCGACAGTTTGGCCATGCAGTCGCTCACTCACTCGTCAGTTTAGCCATTCAGTCGCTCACTCACTCGACAGTTTGGCCATGCAGTCGCTCACTCGCTCGACAGTTTGGCCATACAATCGCTCGCTCGCTCGACAGTTTGGCCATGCAATCGCTCACTCGCTCGACAGTTTGGCCATACAATCGCTCGCTCGCTTGTCAGTTTGGCCATGCAGTCGCTCACTCACTCGTCAGTTTAGCCATTCAGTCGCTCACTCACTCGTCAGTTTAGCCATTCAGTCGCTCACTCACTCGACAGTTTGGCCATGCAGTCGCTCGCTCGCTCGACAGTTTGGCCATACAATCGCTCGCTCGCTCGACAGTTTGGCCATGCAATCGCTCACTCGCTCGCCCACTTGTCAGTCTGGCCAAACCCTTACTCCGTTCCAAACATCCTACTTCGAAGAATTTTTTTTATGTATTTTTGCATTATATGGAATGGTTTTTTAGCAACTCTTATTAATACCCGTTCAGTTTATACGCTAATGTACTAATTGCGTTAGTGGCTTTAGTAATTTGGAATGTTATATTTAAAGGAAGTGGAGCGAGAGAGAGAGAGAGAAAAAAAAACAATTTTGGAAAAACCACTCTCAGTACACCTGAACGAGATTTGGACCTCTCTCCCCATCATCAGCAGTTTAATCTACTGCGAGATTTGCGCCTTAGACCACGCGGTCACCGAAGCGGGTATGTAGTTCGTGAAGTATTTAAAATCTTTAAGAGAAGAAACTGATTAAAAAAAACTATTTACCAGAAACTTACGAATGATATCCATTCACTTACACGTCTTGATATTAGAGTGAAACCATATTATATAATCGAGAGTTGATAAATATTTGATGTTGGCCAAAAGTAGTCTCATTATAATATCACCTAAATAATTCAACCACAATACAAAGCAAGAATCAATATTAGCCATAAAATATAACAGTTTCAAATGAACGCATTCTTTGACTGTCATGTTAAATATCTATTTGACAACCATCTGTTGATAAAGTAATCCATTATTCAAGTCAGTGAACTTCCTTCTTGAAATAGTGGAAGGGGGGTGGGGTGGGGTGGTAGGACAGTAACAGCACGCAAGGCTGGACGGGGATAACTTGTTGATTTATCGACACAAGCCACACACTAAAGGAAGTGGCGTCACTATAGCAACACGACAACCGGATGTTCAATGTGGCTACCAGGAAATTCAGACGTAGTTCCATTTCTGTCTTGAGAGAGTACGAATAGATTTGCCACGTGGCTCAATCGAGACTTATTTTACTACATTTTTTTTAATTGGGTAAGTACTTCTTACTATTACTATTTTTTATATACCTTAATACAAATGTTGTTGTTTTTTGGTTTATTATGATTAAATGTTACGAATGCATCTGTAAAATGAAGCGAGCTATCTTGTGAAAATTATTTAAATTAGTTTTTATATATTTCAATTTAACTCAAAGATAGAACCAGATTTTTAAAATAACTAATCATTAATTCTATAAATTATAAATATAAATGTGTGTATGAATTATGTTACCAGGAATAGGCCATGGTAAGTATTATTAAATAACTATTTTCATACTTTAAAAAACTACAAATTACTACTGTATATTTTATACAGCAACTATATATTTTGATAGATGTTTAAACTATGAAATAAAGTGCTGTGGTAGCCATAATAATTATGGAATATACTACCCCTTTATTTTATGGTCCAAACATCTATCAAAATATATAGTAATTAAACTCAAATTATTTGCGAGTATCTAAAGAATAAAAAAAGGCTGTTCCTTAAACATCTAATGTAAATATAATATTAAATAATTTTAAAAATTGATCCAAGGTTTAAGTTATTCACAAAACTTAAATAGTTAATGATTAATAATAATTATTTTTATTTTTAATAGCGTAAACTTTAAACAGCTACTATCAATTTTATTACATACTTATGTGTATTAAGGTTAAAATTATGTAATTTAATCTGATTTGAAGAGAAAACAGTATAACAAATCATTGTTCTAAGGATCTAAGAAAGAAAGATAATACATTTAAAAAAGTAAACTTTATAGTAACTATAATAATGTTACCTCTCTAAATTATATTTTAGGCTAGTAATTGTTAAGAATTAGCTCTAATTGTCTTTTCTTTGATAGCATATCTTATCATTGATATGTACAGTATATGTTGTAAAATTTGATCCAAGAATCAAACATATTTGCACAAACTAAAACATTCAATGAATCTTGAGTCTTTTCCCAAGAAGAATCTAATCTGATAGCTATAAAATTAACTGTATCCACTTTCACTAACTCATACGTCAGGACGTAATGTGATCTATAACTCCCACTTTTGATTAATAATGTCAGTACATCTAAAATTTAATTAATAAAATAGTTAATTTAAATAAGATCAATTTTGGCCTTAGTAAAATATGTTTGTATTTTTTTTAAAACATCCTATTTATGAAATAAAAAACACTGTAATATGAGTGAACAAATATTTTTGGTTTTGACCCACGTTGAGGGAATAATAATTTTCGATGATTTGACTGTAGCCACAACAACCACCAATTAGGATTCGAGACTAAACCAATTTTGTGGGCAAGAATTTGAAGTCAATTAATATGCATCCTTTTAAATTCCAGAAACAAATCCAAGGACTGTAGTTAATTGATTTTAGGTAAAGTGTCCTCATCTCAAAACGATAGAGAAATGTAAAGATAAACATTGTATTTTACAATGGATAACTACTTTATTTTTTAAGTATTATGATAGATATTTTAATTATTTCTCTATTTAAATTCCAGTGGAAGAACGATGAGCACCACATTGTACCATTATACAAGTATCGATGACTACCGCGCCATCCGACGATCCGGCTTGATCTTCGCTAACGGTGGGATTGCAGGAGTAGGAGTATATCTGACAGAGCTCCCTCCTTCCGCCGGATGTATTCAGATTTCATGGGACAGAGATGAAGGCTCACAGGAAGCCCCCGTCGAGCGGTATGACAGCACTGAAGTGTGTTTCGCTTTCGAATCTCAGGAGATCGGTGCCGTACAAGTTTATGCCACGGATCAACGGAACGTTTGGGTTACGAGAAAGGGAGATCTTTCTTTAGTTCATTGCAAGAAAATGTACATAATGAAGTGATTTATTTAACTATAGCCTATTTAACATAGCGGCGAGAAAAAATGCTAGCGGGGAGGACTGGAAATCAAACATCACGATCAACTATTTTCATTAAAAAATTTAAAATTATACAGAGATTCAGCTCTTTAAAATAAAAAATACGTTTATTACATTCATCGTTCTTCAAACCAAATTACATTAATGTTATTTTTAATGTGTCGTAGGGCCTTAAAATTATATGAAACAAATTTAGTTAAATTTAACTTGTGTGTCATTAGAGAAATGAAATATCAAGTTTCTTTCACACAAAAGTGTATTTTATTTAAAGTTTTTTCAATTAATGATAAAGAAAATTTATTAATTCCAATAAAGTGATTTAAATTAATTTCAATTGCAATCTGTTTGTTAATTAACTCTATAAAGAATATATTATATTTATTAACTTTTAAAATGGCTGTAAATCTTACTGATACATTTTATTGGGTCAATTTCGAAGAAAATCACTTTAATGAACTAATAAAAATTATATGTACTTATGCATATTGGTATGTTTGTGTGGTAGACATTGATATATGCTAATTAAATATAAATAATTGAGATAAAATAGGTGAATTTTTCCTTAAAAAGTTGAACATTTGGTTCCCGTCTCGAGGTTGTAAATTTTCAATTAATAAAATCTGAACCCTTGGATATGCATTACGTATTATATTGAGATATATATGAATTATTCATGACCCACTTTGGTGAGCGCGTTCTAATGCAGGGAATGCCAAACTCTTTAGACCATTGTGCCATTTAAGGACTATCTGAATTTTGAACTAGTCTAATATCCCAAATATTACTAACGTTTTTTATTTGAATTTAAATATCAAAACTTTTTGAATAGGCCTATTATGAAATGTAATGAATAAATCAAATTTAATTGAAAGTATTCTAAGAATGTTTAAATTTTAAGGAGTTAAAATTACTAAACTATCAAAGTGAGTGTCTTGAATAGTTTGAATTTTATCAACATAAAGTAAAAACATTGAAAGTAAAATTTTTTGGGGGAAAAAAATCGCATTTATATAAATGTTAAAAATCCAAAAATTATATAATATTTTTTCATATTTGTTTGAAACATGTTATTGTGTTTTGATAGACATGATAGGTGTGTTGAGCTTACAATTTGTCTTCAAAAACACACTAGAGTATAGTCTATTACTTCAGTAACTAGAGTAGGAGCTATATTATCATGACATTGAATGATGTGGCTATATTACATTGAGGAAAGTTTGATTTATTTTTTCATGTTGACGTGCTACTAGAATAGTGTTATCTTGCCAAATAATGGCAAGCATATCATGAATTTGAAATAGGCTTGACTGATGATAGCGAAGATATCGGAATTCAAATGCGTCGACCCATGTGATCGGAATAAGGTGGAATAAAGAGCAGATATAGTCTTAGTTCAATCTTTTGTGTTAATTTATTTTATCAAGCGGTAAACTATTCAATGCTGTGCACAAAATATTACATTATTATAATTTATATTTTGAAAGAATATTAATTTAAGAATATAAATTTTATATACATGTTTCTTACATATATAATATTTTTGGAACAATATTATTCCAAATAGATGCTATTACTCGGTCAGTAAGTTGTTGACATCTGAACTGCCTTCAAGAAATATAAAACTCAGAATATACAAAACAATATTAATTTTAATGTTCGTTCTTAATAGGTGTGAAACATAGTATTTTATCTTACATGAAGAAAATAATTTAAAACCCTAGAAAACATGGTGCTTAGGAAGATATTTCGTCTGAAAAGGAATGAGGCAACTGGGGAGTTGATGAAGTTATATAATTATGGGTTACATACCCTATACTCACCACAAGACATTGTTAAGATAGTCAAGTGTTGTAGAATCAAGTGGGAAGTTCATGCAGTGCGAATGGGAGTTCAGGGTATTGACAGGCAAACACAATGAGAAGAAAACATTGGAAAGACCAAGACGCTGATGAAAGGATAACACAAGAATGGACTTGAAATAGATATGGTTTAATAAGGTGGACTGGATAGAATAACTCAAGATATGGATAGGTGACCTACCTTTGTATGCATGTCAATTAATATTTAAACTCCCAATATATAGAGTGAGTCTTCATTGTGGTTCTATAGCTTAGTCCTTTATAAAATGTATTTTAATACCTTATAGAATAGATTTCTTAATCTAAGCCTAAGCATCATAAATAAATTGTATTTATGAATAACGAATATTCTAGTCAACATCTGTAGTAGGCCTATAAATTTTAGTAAATCTAGAATGTATAATATCTTAATTTACCTAAAATTTTAAATATTTAATTCAAAATATTTATCTTATAATAAATTAATTATATTATTTTTTATCATGCAATTAAAATATTTTGAACATGTGTTAATGATAAATATGTATATAAATATACTTATTTATATCTTCTAACAATCATTACAAATAAAATCTCAAAATATCTGTATTATTATTATTAGCACCGCGTCTTACTACCCGTTCGGGTTATACGCACTTACGCTAATGTGCAATGGTAGGGTGATTGTGAGATGAAATAGAGGACCTACAATTTAACGTGGAATCAGAAGCACGGTGGAGGCCTGGCATTCCTCTCAACATATCTGGAATATCTTTCAAAGTTGTCTTTGAATTTGATATTATTTTTCTCTTCACTTAAAAATGTATCATCAAATGTTATTATGTTCATGACAAATATTCTATAGCCATTGAAGTTATAATCTCACGTCATTTAACGAGTCTTCTTTCATAGGCGGAAAAAAACCCTTGCTTTCACGAAAGTTTGGGGGACCCAAAAGCCTGTAAATAACGTCACGAAGTGGTGAAGACAAGTCAACCAACACACTCTCTCCCTTCCATTCACCAACTATCAACGGCTAAGGTTCGTAGTCATCTTACCTTGAACATGGATACATTTCCATGGTTACAAAAGCTTACGCTACATACATACATACATACATGCATACATGCATACATCGCATACACGCATACACGCATACACGCATACACGCATACACGCATACACGCATACACGCATACACGCATACACGCATACACGCATATACGCATACACACATACACACATACATACATACATACATACATACATACATACATACATACATACATACATACATGCAGGCATGCAGGCATACATGCACACATACATACATACATACATACATACATACATACTTACATACATACATACATACATACATGCATACTTACATGCATACATGCATACATATATGCATACATACATACATACATACATACATACATACATACATACATACATGCATATAAACAAACATATTCTATTATGGCTATAGAATATAGGAGTTAAATATTTTTTCTAGGGGTTTAAGGTTTGTTCCAAGTGCCCGGGACCAAATTTATTCCTGTAAGCCATGATCTTCAAGAGGGCAGTACGGAATCCCAAAATAAGTAAAAAAGGCAAATCTGCTACACGTGGTTGCATCGTTTTACTTTACTTACCTGATCTTTCTGGTCGTAAAACCTATATCTGGGGTCAATCAGTTGAACCATCAAAATCCATTCATATACCTTTGGTACTGATCATTTGCAGTAGAACTTCGCTGCTATTCCATCGGCTTCTTTGCTGAGACGGTTGATTCTATATACCAATCTTTCTATCTTGGATCTTGTACGATATTTAGGCAACATTATTGTTGTAGCGTACCGTATGGGCTTTTAATGGATGTGTCTAGTATTTTTTTCCAAATTTCCGTGATAGTTTGAATATAAGTTTTCTCCCACTGGCACGATTTCTCACTCAAGATTAATTGGTAGGATAGAGCCATACCCAAGCAATATTTTAGGTTGCGTTATCTTGTAACCCTAATGAAGGCTAACTGAAGCCATTAGCCACGTGATATTGGAATAAAACTACATCTGGTGTACGTTATGTTATACTATTAGATTACTCTTCAGGTTTCTGTCAAAGCATTTAATAAGGTAAGGGCAACAATTTTTATGTAAAATTTGAGTATTTTATGAATTTACTTTATTACTTCAGCCAAATCATGTTTCTTTTCTATCTCCCTCTTCCTAAATTCTGCTCTACTAAGTTTTTTAAACTATTACGAATATAATAACATAAATGTTATGTTATGATATTGAGCCAATATTATCAAAGAAAACAAAACATCGCAAGAACGCATACACTAAGGTTATAAAAACAAACGAGAACAGCTACAGCTTTCGACGGGAACAACGCAACCATATTCTGCCAATTAAAAGATCGGATTCACGCTAGACGGCAGCACAGTCAGTATATTCACATCGTGCCAATATTAAATTAGGAGTATGGACGCTATTTTTATCTACAGTGTTTGATACCACAGTGTTACTATAGTGACTTTATCCAATGGTCATAATGGGGTGACAACTTTAATATAGCGACTCCCAAAGTTTTCAATAAAGAAAATGGGTGCCACATCTCTTTCCCAAAAATTTGGTGCCATCTCAATTCAAATGTGTTGTTTAAATAAGTACAATTTTTAAACCTTTCTCAATTTATGTACTAAAGTACCATTAAAATAACCTGGAAATTTAATGTTCATTGTAAGAACGCATGCTCCGTTGTTTACTCTATATTCTCAAAATAAAAATTAATTTATTTAATAATCATCGTAACACTGTGACCACGGAGTTAAGGAGAAAAGAGGAGAGGGCGGTAAATGTTTTGAAGAGAAATTTTTTCTCATTTCATTTATTTTAAGTATTTAATGTGCATTTTCTGAAACGATTGATTATATCAGGACACGACTTATAAACTAACTCAAATCTAGAACATACATAACACCCAATTCCCGGCCGTTAGTTCATAATTGTGAAACTGACATTTCACCAATAATACATTTTTCTGCCCTGGCAGGAATCCCGGAAACCTAAGTCTAGTAGACAAACAGGTTCTCAACTGAACTAAGGTGTTGGAAACACGGAAAAAATATTATTTCTAGGCGATTTCAATTAATGACTCTAGATACAAGATATGGATTAATTTACTAAATGAAACGTTGAGAATATTAGTAAAATTGATTCAATAAATAATAATATTTTTATTTAGTTTTATTCTAAACGTAACTTTTTTACATACACATAGTTGTTCGAAAAATGGTGACATACGGCTGGTTGATTTATGTCTATATGACATGAGTCTACCTAGAAAAAAAATATTCAGACTAGTTTAGATATTTCCTATTTGATCTTTGCCTTTCAATTTTTTTACTATATGTGATCAACTTTTGTTTATTAATTTGTATTACATAGTTTCCTAGGATCCTGCGGATCAATTTAAAGTCTAATGAGTACCACCAATCAGCTGAGGACTAAAATTTATAAACACTAGCCTTTAAAGTTGAGGTTGAATACCCCCATTTCCAAAAATAAAATTTTAGTAGCATGTGTGCTTGAAACAGTGAACACGTCTTGCCATTGTTCTTCATCATCCTTAACCATATCATCTCACGAGCTCGTGTCTCCACAAGAAATTACCTACACTAACCCCTACCAACATCACCGCAATAAATTATTCAAATGTAATTTAACCTCCTAAATTCCCAGAGTGGTGGTTGGCCTTTGTGACTGTGTTTGCCATGGATAAACTTTGGGATAAGTTCAGAGTATATTGTAACTAAAACCCAAATCTTCTTGCACCCATTTCATTCCATTTTATAATCAACACATGTTCATCTTATACTTTCCCCCACTCATTGTTCCAGTAGGATCTGAATAGTTCGACAATGATTAATTTGAGTGATCGGATAAGTCGAACACCATACCTCCCCATGACTTTATCATATAAACTAAAGGTAAAAAATAAAATTTAACTCGAATTTTAGTAGGAAATATTTTGAGGATTAGATAATAATAATAATATTTAGCACCTCGTCTTATTACCCGTTCGAGTTATACGCTTAAGTACATATTACGCTAATGGATTAGGAATTGGGAGGGTTGAATATAGAGGAAGTGAACCCGCATTTTCGTCAAGGAAGAGTGGAAAACCGTTTAGGAAAAACCATCCCCAGTTCACCCGACCGAGATTCAAACCTCGATCTCCCCGTCCTTGGCGGTCGAGCTCAACACGACCAGCGCGTTAGCCAACTACGCCACCGAGGCGGGTTTAAGGATTAGATGCCTTTCTATATTTGTTTTTTTTGGTTTGTACTCATTTCATACCTAAGTTATTGATATATTTATAAACTCACCCCATATTCCAAGAATGTCTAACAAAGCCAGTGTTATTGATACATAGTAAGGGATTTCCTATATTACGTAGAGGATGTGTTGACTCGGCTTTCCTAGCTTATTAATAATAATCTAATCACCATGACTGTCTGAATTAAGTATGCTATTTTAGTATTTTAGTTTTTTTCAAGTTTTTAGATTTAGTGTTTAAATTTTTCTTGTTTATTTTATGTATGTATATACTGTATTTGTGTGTTTTATGTAGAATATAATAAAATTTATGTGCGATTCTATGTAGCAAATTCTGGTGTTATTAACCTATTATGTACCATCTGCCTAGATATTCATATTAAAACGGTTAGCTCAAATTTTGGATACTCCGATTTTTTTATTAATCCCTTGGATTTTTAATTTAAATGTTCTACTGTATTTAATTTTAAATTCACAAAGCTTTTTACATCACTTTCTATTTGATAATGGGTATTGATGATTGTTTAAAATTTGCTTAAATTTAATATTGTGCTTTGCTCCCTGAAAATGTATACCTTTGATTTTGATTGACAATCTTAAGCATACTTTATTTAAAACTTATCAAAGTTTAATTAATAAGACCAATATGTAGTTAGACTTGCTTTAATTACTACCACGAAATGGAGATAGACCATTTATCAATTGTAATTATTAATGGGTGTTGTTGTTGTTTTGCCTTGATTGATGCGTGGTTCGCCAATTAATAGATGGCTTTTACAATTTACCCTCGAAACTTCATGGATTGTAAATAGATGAATGATTCTTCTAGGAACTATTATTATAATAACTTCCGCAAAATTTTGCGAAGTGGGGCCAAAAAACTGTTTTCATATAAGCAAATAAAATGCCTGAATTAATTAATTAAATTAAAATATAACTTATTGAAGTGTCTATAAAACCACTTCCAATATTCTGGTTTATATTGCAACAAACACCTTTTGGAATGACTACACATGAACTTTTTTTTTATTTCATTGACTGGTTATTTATTTAATCTTTGTATGATAAAGAGTAAATTTTAAATATAGAAGTTTATAATTTATCAGACATGATATAATCATAGACCAAATGTTCTAAATTCTTATTAGAGAGATTCTTGTGAACTAATAAACCAATATCATTTTAAGTATACGAAATAAATTATTTATTTTTATAATTTATAGAGAGAAGGCCACTGCTCTCCTTTACCTACCCCCCAAACAAGATTATATTCCTTTTTTACGGGTTTCCTAGTGACCTCCCATATTGTGATCTCCCATTTTGTACACTCAGGAATTCCTTTCTGAACTGGTCCTAAGTCATGCGCTCATATATTAGGGAAATTTAATAAATGTGGGATTGTAAGAGATGCAAGAAAAGTTAAATGTTTTTACAGTTTTTATATCAAAACATATTTTAGACCTACCAAATCAAATATTTCTTCGGTAGAATCATAAAATTTGATATTCCATATATTGTTGAATATCTGTCATGAGCAAAGCGACACTGGATGAAAAACGTTTTAAATAAAGAGAAAAAGCTGGTTTAAATTCCAGGACACCTTTGACAGATATTCAAGAACTGTTGACCATAGCTCACTCCTTCAAACAAAAAATATTTTTTAAATGGCAAATATTAATTACTCTATATTCAGAAAATGCCGATAGTGAAGCGATGCCTTTAGGTCTTCTATTTCCCTATCTTTGAGAATCCAGGGGTAATGGGGTTGAGAACAAGCAATGTATGCTCAAATAGTACACTCCCATCCTGTGCACTCGGAAATATATCACTGGATTAGTCCCAATTCATGTAGGGAACACAAGTAAAGGCCAGTTTCTTAACAGTTTTTATATATTAATATTTTTTGGTCAAATTCAATCCAGTAGAAACATATATAGACATTTTCTTCACATGGTACATGTGATATCAATATATAAAAACTCTTAAAAAACTGAACTTTACTTGTGTTCCCTACATGAATTGGGACTAATCCGGCTAGAAATTTCCGAGTGCACAGGATGGGAGTGTACTATTTGAGCATGCATCGCTTGTTCTCAACCCCATTACCCCTGGATTCTCAAAGACAGGGAAATAGAAGACCTAAAGGCATCGCTGCACTATCGACATTTGCTGAATATAGAGTAATTAATGTTTGTCATTAGGAAAAAAAATTTTGCGTGAAGGAGTGAGTTATGCTGATTATGTGATATTCACCGAATTGCAAACACTTCCCATAGGTTGTTGGTATAACACATCAAAGGGTAAGAGAATACGGCTTATCGTGAATAGTATCCCAAACCCACACACACACTCTTGTATAGATTTGTCTGAAGTGTATTTACTGTGTAAATTGAGTGGTACAATGAATTAGGTCATGCCGTATTTGGACCTTTATTGAATAAAAGCCTGCTTTATGAAATCCAGCCCATAATTTACGTAAAAATATGAATGAGATAGACGATGGCTGGACGAATATTTAGAAGGGGAAAAAGTGCATTTAGTTACAAGACTCAAAGCCCTTATAAATAAAGTTAAATAAAAGCTGAAACAATTTGTGGGTGGCAGTATTGTCAATTTAAGCCCCCATTCATAGCACGAATATTCTCCTTTACCGACGGCCAACTTTTTGAATCTGGGATTCAACAAATAATTGCAGGGGTGTAGTTGTTTATTCATCACTCTACAAACTGTTTAAAATAATTAGCAACGAGGCGAATATTTGGCATTCGGGTAATTAAAAATGTATAGCGTCACCTTAAGGTCGGGATGTAGGTAACGCGATTTAAGAGCAGTGTTTTTTTTTAAGTTTTTACAGCTAAGCATTTGTTTGGCCAAATAAATAAAATATTACTTTAGTAGAAATATAAAGTTTAATTTGCTACACATGGTATTAATTCTTACAATTCTTGAATATGTCATCAGCATAGTAGCATTTGATGAAAAATAATTTAAATTAATGGAAATGTAGACATTAAATTCAGGAAACCCTTGATAGATATTCAAGAACTGTTGATATCACCACGTGAAGAAAATAAAACCCTATGTTTCTACTGGAGATATTTTATTATTTGTGACTTAAATGTTTATTATAAAAACTGTAAACATACACTAACCCCTTTCTCGTGTTCCATTCACTTTCTTCTTAACCCTTTGGTGGTCTCATAACTGAGGCTGGAATACATCGTTACCTTGTCATCCCCCATATTATTATCACATTTATAAGCAACTAGCAATCCCACAGGGCGTTGACCGTGACCCACTTTGGTATAAGAATTATATAATCCCCCCTCCCACACACAAAATGGTTAAGAATTACAATCGATTTCGTAAACTTCTTTTTTCATGAGAAGGATGTGGCATATTTTTATCACAGCTATCTTTGAAACGTAATTCTAAACCAGATTAACAATATTTTCTTCAAAAATTTCTTAAAAAATAGCCTAGTTAAAAAGTTAATTAAAAATTAAAAATCCGTCTTCGAGGTGCATTAGGATCCTCTTCAGTCCACCTATATTAAAATTTCATATCTCTGCGTGCCGTATATTTGGCTGGACATCTCACACAAATAAACAAAACACACACACACAGACAAACACTTCCTTTTATTATTATAGATAAACTAAATATCGAAAGTTATTTTTAAGAACGTGAAAGCTTACCACATAATGCAAATAAACTTAAAATTTTATTTTTAAAAACTAGAATTATATCTTTGTGTTTTTTGTTCCAGCTATTGTGCCAAATTGAAGAGATGGAAGAAGTGGAGCTTGACACATGCCAACCATCCAGCTTGAGAGATGGACTAGTGCTGCCACGCAGCGGAGCGGTGGGTTACGATGAGAATGCAATATGTCACAGCACGGAGGGTGAGTTGGAAATGTTATTCAAATTCTATGAACGAAGCTTTCTTTGTTTCACTGAGAATTTCCATATTTACTAATATAAGTCTTCTAGACTAAGAATTACTTCGATATTATGAGTACGTTCACTCTGACTTGAAGTAAAGCAACATGGTGTGGATCTACTTTATAGCTTGAAGGGTGGTAAGACGTGGTGCTAAAAATAATCAATCGTAAGCAACTTCAACGTGATATTTTTAATTTTTGATTACAAACATTAATAAAATGTATGTGCAAAAGATCTTACCAATTTTGCCAGGAATGAATATTCTTACACATCTTTCGGAGTATTTCTTACATACCACAATTGACATTATTGAGATGACTTTAATTTCCCTTCCGAAGGAGGATGTGCAATGTTGTTTTTTTAAATTCAAGAAAAATCCGTAGCTACAAGCTGGGTTAAAACCCACAAAAATTGGGTCTTGAAGAGAGCACTTTAACCCAACACCACCCAGATTGACGCAAATGTGATATTTAGAATATATCTCATAAAATATATATATAAACTCAAAATGCACATTTCTTCTTTGTGTTTTTGAGTGTATTTAACAGGAGACTTTTGTATTTAAATCTAATTTTTAATCCACATTTCTACTCGTTTCTAAATGTATATATACATATTAAATATATGTTTGTATATATTACAAATAATAATATGGATATGTGTAATATATATTGTATTTATAAAAGGTATTTATATATATATATAATAAAAATTAATATATTATCTTGAAGCTAAAAAGCATTTTCCCTCCGTAGATTACATTTATATTAGACAGTTAATACAGCATGAACCTTCACTTAAATTGTGGTTCATTTTTACTTCTATGGCTTAAGACAGGCAGTTTCATATATAACGGTGAAACAATTACTAAAAAAAAAACGAATTAAAATGATACATATTTCACTGCTTTCAAAATATGAATTATTCAAAAACCTGAACTCAACGCGATTTCTTGTTTGGGTGAAATCGTGTATAATTTAATGCCAGAATCGAAATTAATATGGGCTATTAAAGGGGGATATAAGGATACGCAAGAAATGCTCAGTGTTTTTGCAGTGATTACAGCAAAACATTTTTGACTAAAATAAATAAAATATTGTTCCACTACAATCATAGATTTTAATTTGATTCACATGTTGATGTCAACAGTTCTTGATAATTTATCATGACCATATCAAAATTAGATGATAAACTTTTTAAATGAAGAGAAAATGTTGTTATTAAATTCCAGAACATCCTTGAGAGATATTCAAAAAATGTTTAGGTCACCGTAAGAAGAAAATAAAATTCTGTGTTTTTATTGAAGCAATATTTGATATATTTCTGCCAAAAAATATTTTCCATAAAAACTGTAAAACACTAGCTTTTAATCACATCCCCTTCCATCCCACCTTAACGTGTTTGGCTAAGGCACTCGCGGAATAACAAATGTTACTCATTATACATAGAACATAATTAAACAAACATATAAACATTTTTACAGGTTTAAAACAAACTCTGTTCCCACATATAAACTACCTTGAGACAACATAGGTTTATATATTTGGCTTACTCAAGCCAGCATTTTTGACGTCAAAGGGAGTAAAAGATTTCGGAAATAATTGTGTTTTATTAATTTGCTACTCATAAAATAATTAAAAGCAATCCAAAATACATATATGATTCAGCATTTGAGTTTTCACATTATCAAATTATTCAATTGATTTTAAATATGAATATCTTTAATATTATTATTTTTAATATTTTACAAACAGTAATTTATTCAAAAACCATTATTTTCGGAAACTGTGGGTACATCTGACGTAATAGCTTTTGGCTAGAGAAAGAGAAATATATAAACCTGTGGGGTCTCAAGGTAGTTACCCATGTTAAAAACAAAGTTTGTTGTTTAAGTCTGTCCGAATGTTTAAAGGGTGCAGTCAACATAAAAAAACACACAAAGGCTGACGTAATTGTCGTGCGAGTACGGAATAAGAAAGAGTCTAAAACAAATACTTAGCTGTAGCAGTTTTATTTTCAGGCAGTCTGATATCAACTAGAATGCAAGTCCGTGGAGTAGTCTGGAACAAATCCACTAAATAATAAATGTTTTCTAGAAATAATACATGAGCTAAAAAGTCTTTGTTAATCCAGCTTTGACGTGCGAGCTAGTAGAAATGTATAGTGTCTAAGAAAGCGGAAAACAAAATAATATAAAATATACTATTCTAGTTAGATAAGATTAAAGTCTAGTATTCTATCAAATATTATTATTAGTATAGCGTTCTCATTATAATTTGGGGTCACTATAATTAAAGGATATATAAGAGCATTTTATTTTTTATATTACAATAATAACTATTAGTCGATACAGTATATTAAAAGTGCATAGAATTCATAATTTATCAAAAAATTATGTATTCAAAATATAATCATGTTGAATAATACCTCTTTAGATATTATAAAATCTTAGTAAGATCAAATTTAATACCAAACCCTTTTTTGTTATTCTCAAGAGTCTTAATTGTATCAAAATGTATTTTACACAACAAATACGATTCTTAAGACAGTTGTTTTAATTTTAGATGGGGCAGCGTAAAATGAAGATAATATTTACCTTAATATTATTTAAAGGCACAAATAAATGCTCGCTGGTATTCTAATTTCAATTAATTCTTTTATCATCTATCCCCACACCCTCTTTATATGAAACAACCCTTTAAGTTTTTGACAAGTATAAATATAATATTATGTACTATACTTTTTGGTGAAGCGAAATACGTTCTTCTCATCTACAAATATAAAGATAAATATTTTATTTTTTAATTTATAAATGCAATTGGTTCGATCTACTTGAATGCCACTTAAATCGTTCAAAGAATTTTAAGAACTATAAGCTCTTCGTTATAAAACACTGTTCTAGTCAAATGATTATATGATAATAATCTTAATTATATAACTTTTCTAAGCTTCGATAAATTAAAGAAAAAGTTTAGCCGTTATTATTCTACAACATTTTTATAATATATTTTTGCTGTAATTAACTTAATTTGATTTACATAGACTTGATATAAAGTGATAAAACTATATATCGTTTAGACTGTTGGGCTGATAATATGATTCATTGTCATCATATTTGACTCATCATTTGATTCGCTATCAGTGGACTAGACTCATGAAATGATTCTCTCTCGGCGTACTATACTCATAATGTGAGTCACTATTAGTGTATTGGATTCAGAATATGATTCACTAACAGCCTAGCGCTTCAATTAAACATGACACAGTAGCAAAAAAGAGTTAAGACCAAAATAAGCACGGATGAAAAATTAATTTAAATCAAACATTTAAAATAGATAGCGTCTAAACTGAAGGTTATAAAAATATAAACTCGCTTTGCTCGTTGGGTGCTCCGGCCCCAAGCCCCCATTGAGTTTTCTTTGCAAGTGTGTAAACTAATGTAATTCCAGAAAAGTTTTTTTTGATAGGTCTTACCGTTTAGCTACAAGAAACCTCCAAAGAAAGGTCCGCACCGACTTTGAAGTTTCTCCGATATTTTTAATTTTTTTCGGGGGTTGAAAATTAAAATTTTTAATTTCCTGGAATTTTCCCGTCGGTTACAGACTAGAAGCTATAAGTTGGACAAATTTCAAGTGTCTAGCTCACCTGGAAGTGGGTAAACATTAATGTCATTGAGTGATTCAGCCATGTGGCTTTATAGTAGTATAATATTGTTAGTAGGCATTTTAAAGTTTTTTTTTGAATCAATTATAAAAATATAACATTTAAACATTACCGTATCCCTAAGTAACTATTATCTTAATAGACTAGACCACCTATGACGTTTATATAGTGGTTCGTTCCTGGTCAGGTGTACTTAGTGTGATTTTTTCCTAAATGTATACCCACTCTCTCTACGCAAATAGGGCTACATTTCCTATAAATTCAACCTTGCCTATCCCTAACCCATAAGGGTAAATAATTGATAGACGTATAACGTGGTAAGACTTGAGGCTAAAATAATACTAGTGATTAATTCAAGTCAGACTCTACGACTTAATATTAAAGATGTCTGGAAATATTAAAATAAATTCATCAATGCCACCAAACCCACACCCTTATATTCTCAAGTAATATTTCTGGGTGAACCCCTTATGTAGCTTCATTTGAACAATCTTAAATTCTTGTGTGTGATGATGTAAATAAAATAAGAATGAAAACAAAGAAATGATCTTAGAGAAATCCAGAATATTTAGAAGATACACTTACGAGGTGGAGAATAATGATTATCAAACTCTAAGGGATATTAAGTTGTGGCAGATGTAAGTTTATTTTTGTATTTATCTTTACCCACCTTGGTGGCGTAGTTGGCTAACGCTCTAGTTTCATGTTGAGCTAGACTGCCGAGAATGGGAAGATTGAGGTTCGGATCTCACTCGGGTGAGCTGGGGGTGTTTTTTTCCTAAATGGTTATCCACTCTACCTCGACGCAAATGCGGTTTCACTTCCTCTGAATTCAACCTTGCTAATTCCTAGCTCACTAGCGTAATTATTTCTTAAGCGTGTAACAAGAACGGGTAGTAAGAGGCGGTGCTAAATAAAATATATATATATATATATATATATATATATTCTAGCTATTTTATAAAGCCGTCACGTCGTTCAATGAATGCATGTCTCTCCGAATGATGCATTCATAAAGACTCTTATCACGCTAACCCCGTTTTACTCTACCATTATATTCATTCAACACTCCTCCCTCCCTCCTTCCCTTCTTCCCTTCTTCCCTCTGTAGTACGAGGGGCTGATATCGGCGTTGGAACAGACTGGTGGCCCCCTTATAACCTAGACCAACTTGGCTAACTCTCTCTAACGCCGGGGAAGAGGAGATTGCTTCACAACTCATGTCCATGAGAACTTTCATAACTAAGTTATTACTTTAGAGCTGCTCTTAAAATGTTAACGTTATCACGAACGTCGATCAACTTCACTTTGCCATCATGAAAGCTATATTGTGGTTTTGGTTGATAAGGGGACGAGGTTATCCTTGACATAAGTTTCACATGTAGGGAATATAATTGTAATTTCTAGTCAAAGTAGATGATAGCACAAAGACAGAATAGAATATGACATTTAACCGAGAGAATAGTGGTAGAACAACATATATATATATATATATATATATCATGAATACGTAAAATTATACCTACTACCCTTTCTAGTGGCCCGTCCTATAAAATTGGATTATATATCTATATATATATATATATAATCCAATTTTATAGGACGGGACACTAGAAAGGGTAATAGGTATAATTTCACGTATTCACACAAACACACACATATATATATAATCCAATTTTATAGGATGGGCCACTAGAAAGGGTAATAGGTATAATTTCACGTATTCATGAGTCAAGTTTTGCTATCTGCAGCGTTCCATGGTGTCAGCCGGAAGAATATAGAACCAAAGACCGCAGTCTGTTGACGAATATACTGTGCCAACTTCTATGGATAGAGGGTTTCATATGTTCGGCACAATTAATCCTCTTGCCATTTATTTAGTTTTTCTAGACCAGAACGGCTACTTTTTCATTCCAGAAGCTGCTCATTTGTGTTCAAGAGACCCATAAGTTGAACCTGATGTAATTTTTGATATATATTATAGTACCTATATAATATTACTTTAATAAAAGTAAAATTGTATCAGTTTTGGCAACAAAAATATGTTTATATTAAAAATTACTCTTTCTATGAAAATTGGAATGTAATATAAAAATAAGTAGTTATTATTTAAGTAAGAATCAATACAAAAATATTTTTTATGAATATTCATATTTATATAAAAACTAAAGTGTAGTTAATATTATGATACTATTTTAAGGTTAAGAACATTTGTTTAGTAAAATAATCAGCAATATTTGGATATGTGATGCATAATATTATATAAAATTTAAAGTACTACTACTAACGTTATATGACAAAAATATATTTTCCATTTATCATTTAATAAATTTATAGATATTAAAAATTTATTATTAATTTTTTTCAATCAATGTTATTTAGTACATGCTATAATAATAAAAATAACAAAAAAAAATATATATATGAATTCTACAATATATTTTGTATATCTATTATGTTATATTTGAAATTAATGTTACTTTATTGAAATAATATGATATTATTAGCTCTGAGTAACTCTTCAGGTTTTATTTCTATAAATATTTTAATTATTTTAAAGTATTTTGAAAACTTGAATAATTATTTGTGATATTTCTACCCATATTTTGTTGACAGTTCTGAAGAACGAACTTCTATTGCACGAGGCTGTAATAAAAAATGACCCAGAAGCAGTGAGGAAAGTTTTAAAAGAGCCTCTGGATATTAACAGCAGAAACAATGTAAGTAAATACATCTATATCTGGTTTATTCATTCAACGAATTGATAAATAAATTTAAAAATTATTGGAGATCGGGATTTAAAGGCATTAATTTATTTGACAACGCTAAGTTTATTAGATTTTTTCGTAATAAAATCTGTATTGACTCGTAATATTTAATAATTAAAAGTTTCTTCTTCTTAATTCAACAACCCAAAGGTTGGTTTGATGGGATTTCTGTCCATTCCGAGCTGGTCACGCACTCAGCCCTCGAGCTGGTTTGTGCTTCACACACCATCTGGTAGAAATCCCATGTACAAGATGATTTCAGAACGTGTTGTGATTCCCTTTTGACTCCTACACTGAATATTTATGAGCGAGAGCGAAAATGCACACGAATTTTTCCCGGAAAGATATTTTCAAATAACTTCCAAGTTTATTTTATATGCCACAATCGACATGGGACCGATGGCTTTAATTCCCCTCCGAAGGAAGTTGTGCTACGGATCTTTATCCCTCAAAAAAATCCATCAACCTCAGCTAGGTTCGAACCCATGAACAATGAGCCTTTAGGTAAGAACTTTAACACAAGATCACCGAGGTAGACCATTAAATACAAGAGTTTTGAAAATATTTCTGCATGTATTTTCTAAATTTTATTTAAGGAAAATCTATACGTATGAAAACCATAGGCCTATTATATTAGATTATAATTGTTGTTAGTCATTTACTTTCTTACTATATGTCATTATACCCACCTCGGTGGCGTAGTTGGCTAACGCGCTAGTTTCGTGTTGAGCTAGACTGACGAGGACGGGAAGATCGAGTTTCGAATCTCGGTCGGGTGAAATGGTGTGGTTTTCCCTAAATGTTTTTCCTCCCTCCCTTCACGCAAATGTGGGGTCAATTCCTCTAAATTCATTATTCCCAGTTCATAATCCATTAGCGTAATTAGTACTTAAGCGTATAACCTGAACGAGTAGTAAGACGTGGTGCTAAATAAATAAATAATTAGAATCTATGTCATTATGGACTATTAAAGTTCATTTCTGCCTAAACGAACATTACCGATTACCTAAATATGCTACTATTACTTAAATAAAGATGATTTAACATTAATAATGAGATTGTGAACCCACAATTACTTTATAACTCTAGAATAAAGGAAAGTATTACAATGAAAAATCTTTTGTCGCCTACACAATAGTTGCAACTATTATAAAACGCAACAATATATGGTAAATATTTACTTACCTTAATTTTGATATCTAACTAAAAAAGAACTACTTGTAGAGGACTGGCATAGTTCTGAAATTCCATTAAGCACCACATATCTCTCATATAAGGGCTCGTTTGATTTGGGGATTTATTTTAGTGTTGGTATTATCCTAAAAACCGGTTTTGTTTGATTCTTCTTATAGCTATAGGTGTGAATTAATTTTTATATATTATATTTGGCCTGGTTTTGTTAAATTACGCTCTTGGTTTTCTTTTAAGTTTCTATCACACCTTTGTTCTATTCATTTAGTACTACTTAGTCCTGGTTTACGTACAATTGATTTGTAAGCTTTGTCAGGCAACATATCGATTTGTAAGACATTGTTTTTATTGAGTGACATATTATTAGAACCCACATACAGCTATTTAGTTTGTTCTCACACTCAGGATAGATATTTGATGGCAGATTAAATGAATCAGAGAAAAAACAAATAAGCCAACCGACAGCCTCGCTTGTCTAGTAAAATGTTTTTCATCACAAGATAAATACCCTGGTTTTAATGATTGTTATCTCAGCTGTTTCTAGAAAGAGAATTATAAAGATCAAAGACAAAGACTAGGTCCATTAAGCTTTAAAACACAAGGTTTAAGTAAAAAAAGTTGCATGTTTAAGGGGGAAAAAAGATACAGTTTGTGATTATTATCGTTTGTAGATAAATGCATTAGACCAAACTGTACATTTATATAATACCTTAAATTGAGAAGAAATCATTAACTAGGTTTATTTTTTGTCACTTAATCTACCACTTCACAATCGCAACAGTCAAGAATATACCCTTAAGCGGGCGATGAAATTAAACATATAATGAAACACTTTGTTTCACAAATGAGTTTGAAATACTTTTTTAAGTGACCTTTACTTTATCTAACATAACAGAGTTTTAAAAATATATAGCAACTGGTAATTTTCCCAAATGTGTTGACATTTGAAAATTATTATAGTCATTCTTATTTAGTTATATTGTGTTTTTATTGAATATAGTACCTACCGATTCTTAAAATTGATGTGATTAATCATTTTTAGTTAGAACTAACCTGAAGCGATAGAATGGCTAACGAAGAAATGTAATGAAAGGGCAGCTTTAGATATTTTAATATCTAAAATTGTATAATGTGAAATCAAATTATTGAAATGACTTTCCCAAATATATTTTTTGTAAAATTCTTCTTGAATGAATAACCAAAAATGTATATTATATGTTCTTATTATAAATTACTAAAAATTATTATTATTATTATCATTATTATTATTATTTAGCACCACGTATTACTACCCGTTTGGGTTATACGCTTTTACTAAAAAGATAAATATATATCAAATTAACTAAAAACATATATTTTTATAAATACCTTTTATTTCTAGTTAATTATGGTAAGAACAGAATAAAATGCCACCACTTTGAAAATTAATAATTATTAGGTTGGTTGAGGACTTGATTAGTGCAAGTCCTGAAGCACTTTTGTATATATTTTTTATATTTAATTGTTTTAAACAATTCTAATTTATTATGATGACAAGAGTTTTTTATTTAATTACAATATTTAGCATTGAGATTTTAACAGTTAATATTTTAAGGACAAATTTAAAATGTTTAAAACTTGAAAAGATAAATATATGGTTAATGTTGGAGCCTTAAATTGTATATACAGCCCTACAGCCTCCACAACCCCAAACTGGCCTTGTAATTATGATACTCTGTATTGAACTTAAGATTATATCTTGTGGTTGTTTACAGTATGGCAGAGCCCCCATTCATTGGGCTGCATGCAGAGGAAGTATCGAGATTATGGAAATGCTGATAGCAGCCAAGTGTGACATCGAAGTTAGAGACAAGGTATGTGTCACTTCACAACAGATTGATTAAAAAAAATTAAAGTTATTCCTTACAATTCCATACCAAATAACAATAACGTTTATCTTATATTTTATACATACAAAACTCCATGGCATCTATCCGCAACCTATTCATACCAACCGAGTGACCACCTTCTGTTGGTGAAGATCGTGCCAACATTATGCTGATAGAAGGTGTCATGTGGTCATCCAAGCAAGTCCTCTAACATTTATTCTCAGTTTTCTAGAACGTATCTGCTATTTTTTAAGTAACTCCTCATTTCCAGACCCATTGCTTCACATAAAATATGTGTGAACCGGAGAAAAAACCGGTGCTCTTTGTATCTGTAGCAAGGCACTCTGACCACTAGGCCACGGAGATGGATATCTTATGTTATAAGGAATATAATTCATGCTTCATTCATGATCTAATGCAGCAATCGTAACTGTTTCTAAACCGTCTCTCATTCATTAAAATTTGAGGCCAAGGGGATATTTACAGTTGTATTAATTTAAAAACAAATATCAAACAGAAAAGTATCAATTATTCAATTTGGGTAAAGCTCTAACGTATTCAATCGTGCTTTAAGAAACGTATTCATATATATAACATTTATTTTTGATGTGGTAGGAGGTGTTGAAAGAAAGAAAGAATGGGGATTTAAAGGGGGCTTATACCACTCACTCAAATAGTATAGAAGGAATCTATGTTTCTTACTCCCTTCATTTTATGATAGCCATTTAATGATTTGTTTTCTGTTAATTAATCTTTATTTAAAGCAGACGTGTTGAATATATGTGACTTTATTTTTGCTAGTATGGTATGAGACCATTAATGATGGCAGCTTGGCATGGACACAAGGACGCCGTCGAACTCCTCATCAACTGTGGAGCGAATGTTTCGGCGGTTAACAAGGTAAGAGACAAGCAAGATGGAAAAAATATTATATAAGCCAAGACTTAGATATTTTTTTTTAATAAATTACAAATGTATGAGTTTAAATAAATGTAATTAATAGATTGAATATTGAGGATAAATATCGTTATGATTAACACTTTTACAAGTTGTTTATACTCAATGTTTTCGGTTTTTCCTTAACACATTTTGATATTTAAAATATTTACCTTGACTACATTTATTATAGTATGAGTCAAATTGGTCAAATTAACGAACATGACCTAATACACAAATAGTGGACAAATTAGTTTTTAACGAAAGTAAAATAAAACATATTAAAACAACAAGTTAAAACATAACTATTCAAAAGTTGGTGATTGCTTGAATTGTAAAAATTGCAGTATCCAAATTGCTTTATAAGATATTTTAACCCAATTTAAAAAAAAACTATTTAAGTCTTATCTGAGATTTCAGTTCCCGTTACTCCTCTTAGTGTTCAAGTGGAAAGCTAAGTGCATATGTTCTTGAAAAACTTAACCAAGTTAAAACTTGGAAATTCTATTTTAGTATTACCATTGAATTTTTTAATAATTTACGTGTATTTTTATGAGCTTGATTAAATTGTAAGAATAGTGGTTCTTACGGATTCAGGTGAGCTTAAGACATAATCAGTGGGTATTACCATGTTGCATATTTTGTAAGTATAGCCCTACATAAAAATATAACCATTATTGTTTTGGGGATGAAATTATAAATCCATATTTGCGTAACTCCTTAATAAATTACCAATTTACTATATTGCTGAATAATTTCCTTCATTTGTGGTGTAAATACTGGTTCATCTTCAGAAAATTTTAATTCAAATAATCAAAAACTTTTGAAAAATGTCTAATAAACGTTTTTTAAATTTGGAACAAATCACTAAATTTACCGGAAGTTTCCATTTTGGAAGAAACAACACAACTAATTATTTGTGAAATTTGAAGTTCGAAAAAGGAATGTTTATAGTAGCTGAGATCTGTCGTTACTGAGTCAATTGAAAAATGACATGTGGAAGAAGGGTAGTTTCCCGTATCCAACCGTCATTTTTAAATATATTTGAAAATGTTATCAATATAATATGTAAGTGAGAAAGAATGCTAAAACTTTTGTTTAAATTAACTTATATTAGTAAATTAGGACATATAAATTATTAATTATTAAATTAGTGAGAAAGAATGCTAAAACATATGTTAAAATTAAATTAATAAATTAGGTCATATCATATTATTAATAATTAATATAATGAAACAAAATCTCTTAATATTATAGAAAATGTTGATAATTACTATACTAAAAATTTGTAAAATAGGATTTAAAACCGGATACACAAAGAATGTATCGAAAATTAAATCGAAGGGCCAGAATCAAATATATTTTTCTCTATTCTACAAAATTAAGAACGAAGGAGGATTGATTTTAAAACAAAAATTAAGATACTTTTTATTTTAGCAACATTTTATTTTTAAAGTTTTTACCATCGGGTTTGATATTAATAAAAAAAATGTTATTACCATATATCAAATTAACTTCTTTGATTTCAAAATTTAAATTAATTTCCTCTTGTTCAACTGATTGGTGGCAGGTTGTAAATTAGCTTGTCAGGTTCATTTCCCTTGTCATTTCATCTGAGGGAGGTTTTCATGGTAGTGATTTTAAAATTACGTTTCCAGATCTACAAAATAATATTAACGCCTCGAGGAACAGAATTCCTTGAAATTTTCTCAAAGAGATTCTCTTAATTACAAATCATTTATAAAGTCCGCGTGGAAGGGGTTAATTGGACCGGGAGGTTTTAATACTCTGAAAATCTTAGTGTTTTTTTATCTGATAACGTGATAAAAAATAGTAGCGCTGTAACCTTTTGATATATTAGAATGTCAAAATGGGTTTCTATTTCATAAACATGGTTACGTAATGACTTTGATATCATCTTTACGGAATAACGAATTCATTCCTTGTTTCATTATTATAAATTAGGAATTCTGTGTAGTAATAATTTCAAAGTTACAAGAATATTAACAAGAGAATTTCTTGAAATTAATAATAACTGAATATTTATCAAGAAATATTTACTAACAAATATTTGAAACAAACATTTTTTGTTAGCAATAATTATGTATTTTAATTAAACAATTTATACAATTTTTAATAAATGACTCGATAAGTCACAACACTTATAAGAAAATCAAATAGATAAAACTGCTTTTATTTAGAATGTTGATTGAAACTAACTATTTGTTGTGCCACGTATTAAAAAAATAACCTTGACATAAAATAATAAGAAACCTTAAATTTAAATCAATGAACAAACAAAACAAGAAGTCAGTTTCTTTGCCTGGTTGTCCAGTGATTGAATCTCATATGGGTGTAATTTGGTGTTTTTTCTAAATTTTCTTCTATTCATTCTAAACGAAAATTCTTGTACGTTTATCGTCTCAAATACAAAGGTATAACAAATTATATGAGTCCAGATGGGTAATAAATCGGGATGAACATTATTTCCTACACCCTCCATTATTTTCTTACCTTGCATAAAATCTATATTTATCATTGGTTTACTTATTGATCTGATATTACTCTACAATATATCTAATCACATCAATCGAACGTGGAGAACTAACGTCTGTGTAACATAGCCAGTAAGCTCATAACTTATTTAGAGCTTAGTAATGGCTTTTTCTTGTACCATTTTAAATGAGAACCGACCACCGCGCCAATCCACCGACAACAGGGCGCTATCCATCTCAATACTGTTTCCATTCGGCTACTCATGGTAATGTTAAGCTAACAAGGGGAAGCAGAAAAAACAAAAAAACTCAGAAGAAGCAGGACAAAACAAACGAACCACGCAAAAAAACAACTAATATCTGGAAAATAAAACAGCTAATATATGTTTACAGTGAAAACCAATAATGTTATAAGAAGTAAAAATATACAAAGCTAAACATATTTTTGTAGGTTAACCTTTTTATTTATATTCCAATGATTTTATTAACAAAATGTTTAAAGATGAGTATTGTGTTGCTATTTAAAAAGTTTAATCTCGTTTGAATAAGAGTTTAAATAAGACCTTTTAAGAATACAATATATTAATTACAAGAAGCATAACATCAGAAGATCCTAAGAATATCATCTTTATATAATGGTTGTTTTGTTTTTATTAGCCAAAAACATCCCTGAGAAACTATTTGGTTTATTTATTTTTACTATTGGCCTATTAGAGAACCTACGCTAGTTAATTTATAATATTAATAAAGAGATTAATATATAAAATTCAAGGTATTGCAAGAAGTTAAATTGACCCTGGTAGCTATAAAAAAGCTTAGTCAATAAATACATAATACAAATATACTTTTTAATAATTTAAATTTGAACTATAATCTTGTTTCGGTTAGTCAAAATAAAGTTATATATAAATTATTAATAAAATTCATTTTGGAGTCAAAAGTAGTATATTATATATATATTAGTTAAATTTTATTAATATGAAATGTGATTAATATATTTAAAAATGTAAGAAGAAGAATAAACTTGCCATAAATACTATACTAAGAATTTATTAATAATTGATAAATAATAATCGTCAAATTACATTTTTTTTCTTTGATTAAATTGTCCTGATGTTACCTCTGTGTGAAACGCATCTGTAAGTAAGTCGACAAAAAATTTAAACTCCTCTAGTCTGGAATTTTGATGAGCAGAGTTAAAATACCAATAAGGTTGAGATGAAGGGAGCTCTTTCCCAAATAATTGTTCCCTTACTATGCATGCAAATACTTGTAAACCAATTCTAAATAGTACTTCTCATCGTCTCTACTCCATTAGAATATTATTATTATTAGTATTATTATTATTAGCACCGCGTCTTACTACCCGTTCGGGTTATACGCACTTACGCTAATGTGTAATGGTAGGGTGATTGTGAGATGAAATGGAGGACCTACAGTTTAACGTGGAATCCGAACCACGGTGGAGGCCTGGCATTCCTCACATTCACAAGTTGTGATTAATACACGTCTTGTCAGAGGTGAAGGAAGGGTTTGGCATTCAGATAAATCTGTGCCGGTACCGAGGATTGAACCCCGGACCCTCAGCACAGAAGTCTGACACCTTACCCCTAGACCACCAGGTCACCCATTAGAATATTAAACATGCGTATAACACTAACCAGTAGTTTAACTCAGTGGAAAAATTAAAGCTTCCTGCGATGAGATATCTCATGAAAATAATTTCTTATACTAACTTTAAATAATAATAAAAGTTTAGAAGAGTAATATTTACAAAACTGATAGTTGAGAAAATAAGACTCATACTAAGGGGCGTGTAATAAAAATGTCAATCTCATTTAGTCTGGTTTATTGGGGACACGGAGTCTTGTGTTCGAATTCATGTTGGGTGTTATGACGGTGGTATTTCCTCAGTGGTTTTCCAATCTGCCTCCATGCAAATGCGGATATATACCCTTTAAACTCTTAGCTTACGCATCCCTAATACTCTAAATCTATTTTTACATATGTTAATAGGTCTTAACAGGGTGAACCAAAATTTTATCAAATAAAGTGGGCATAAACTTAACTACTCAATGGCACTAGGAATTCGAAAGTTCATTGCCACACTTACAAAAATACGCCACCTATTCATATCTTGAGCTGGCTCTACCCAGTACACCTTATTACACCCTATTTTTAAGGTCTTTTCAAATGTTATCAACCTATCTGAGTCAAGTTCTCCCCAATGTTCTCATCCCATTGGATTTGCCAATCAATACCCTGAACAAGGTTCTAGATTCTTCCATTTGCACTGCATATTTTGCCCACAGTAATCTTCGAGAATTGATTATCCTAAGAATGTCTTGTGATGAGTACAGAGTATGTAACTTATCATCATATAACTTCTTCCCCTCCCCAGTATCTTATTTTCTTTTTGAACCCAATATCTTCCTAACTACCTTGTTTTCGAACACCTTATATATACTCGCCTATTAATAAGAAACCATATTTAAAATAGATTTAGATTAATTTGAGGGTAAGAATGACGATGTTAATACTATAAATACTTTTAGAAAAGTAATTATAAGTGAGTATTCAAAATAAATCTTATTAATTTTTCCAGCGACAATATACGTTGCTCACGTGTGCAGCTCGTAACAACAGACTAGATGTAGTTAACTATCTTCTAGACACTCTTGAGAACGTAAAGGTAGATGCAGCCGATTGCGACAAACAGACGGCGCTGTATCACGGTGCGCATGGTGGCCATCTTGAAGTGGTCACTAGGCTGGTGGAGGCTGGAGCTCAAGTGGATGCTCCTAATAAGGTCAGTAAGACATCTTATAAAGTAAAACGTTCTGTACATAGATGAAAAATTCTCCACTAAATAGTTTCAACGAACCCCTTCAGAAAAACACGTAATCCTTTAATTTAATAAAGAATAATTGTAATTATTTAGATGATTTATTTTAATATATTTGGAAGCTTTGCATTTAATATTGAATTTGAAAAAAGAGTAGATTTCAACTTTTATAATAGCATAGCTTAGAACGCTACTGTTGTTTTAATCATTATTAATAGGATATCTTGCAAATACAAATGTTTAATAATTGTATTTTAGTGAATAATAACAAAACAACATTTTATTTCAAAGAACCATCACCATCAACATCATCATGAACAGTTTACAGCCACTGGCTGGTTATGGTCGTAGCATGAGCCGGCCCAATGTATAATTTCTTCGCACCACCTCTCCCCCTCCACAGTGAAACAGTCTTCCCCACTCTCCTCCACACTTATCTAAATTCCTTTCAGCCACCTGTGCCTTGGTCTCTTCTCCTCCTTCATTCTCCTCACATTAGTCATGCCTTCTCTACCCTGTCCTGCAACTGCTCCTCCTTAACTATTAATTAATTTAGCACCGCACCTTACTACGCGTTCAGGTTAAACTCTTAAGTATTAATTTCACTAATGGATTAGGATTTGGGAATGTTGAATTTAGAGGAAGTGAACCCGCATTTTCGTGGAGGGAGAGTGGAAAACCGTTTTAGGGAAAACCACCCTCAGTTCACTCGACCGAGATTCGAACCTCGATCCCCTCATCCTCGGTGGTCTAGCTCAACATGACTAGTGCGTTAGCTAACTATGTCAACGAGGCGGGTTTCTTAACTATTCTTCTCATATTTTGATTCATATTATTTAAAATTATGCGTGTCAAATTGTGGTATATTTGATAAGTAACATAGTTTTTAATAGTATGGCTGCTATCTTTGAAAAAATTGTATTTATTTTAGTAAAAATCTTGTATTTTTAGTATCAACTATTTATGGCCTAAGAGAAACATTGATACCAAAATTGGTAAAAATATAATAAAATTACTTCTTACCAACAACAATGTATATAAATCATTAACACACATATTGACACAATGTGTTTATTTAATCATGTATGTATTATTTTTTATCTGATTTAGGTAAAATCTGCTTATATCCACACAAATACATTTACAAAAACTATATATTGTAACATTAACATGTGCTATTCCCGCTTCAAAACTTAGCCGCCACAATGCTCAACAGAAAAATGATTTTTTTGCCACTCCCCAATACTCTAGATGAGAAGAACACCTCTTCATGCAGCTTGTGAAAGGGGCAATTATGACGTCGTAGAATCGTTGGTTCAAAAAGGTGCCGACACCGACTTTAGAGATGAGGATGGAAACACTCCTCTCCACATAGCTACCGAGAGCCAACAGACGGACATCGTATCATTGTTGATACAGAGTGGAAGCAAGCCAGATCCAGAGAACACGGTGAATCATTTCGTGATTGAATTATTCCTATAGATTAAGTCAAATGTACATAGAAAGAGCAGTCAAGTAGTAAATATATACTAATTTTGCAGCCTACATTGAAAATATTTTCCAAATTTATTATTCTTATTTTATAGCTATGGAGAATATTCGTTGAACGTGACCATTATATATAACATGGCCTAAAGTTTGAGTAAGAGAAATTTCATCTAATAGCTTTTATTAGCTGTCACAGATGGCTCATATTATGCAAATAATACTGTATATTGATAATAGATTTAGAAATTAACCTTTTCCCAACAGGCTATAAAACATTTTGTTAGGCATCCTTAGTAATATTAAAAGCTTTTGGAAATTTTTCTCTCCATTATGAGGTCAGTGATTCAAAATTGAATGGACCCATGATAGAATAGAATATTTTTGATGGTTTATGTTGGACTATATAGCTTATTGAAAGTTTGGATGATAAATTTAAAGTATTTATTTCATATTTGTATCCAAACAAAGCTAAATAAATATATTTTGAATAAATATTTCATGAGTTTGAAACAATATTAAAATAATACAATTTTATTAGTTACTATTTTAAATTTCGTAATAGCAATTTAATGTGAATTATATTAAATTTAATGGTTTTAATAAGGTAATAAAAATTATTCTAGTGGCAATCTTTTCTTATTTTTTTTAGAAAGGCCATACTCCTCTGCATTTTGCTAGTAACCTTGGGTGTCAAGGAATCATTGAGACTCTCATTCAGTATGGCAGCTCCATCAATTGTAAGAGCCAGGTAATAAAATTTAACATAAATACTTAGCTTGAAAGACTGATTTCTATTAAATAATGTATGCCAAGTATCAATATATACAATATAGGTTATAGTATACTGAGTGTAAAATAAGTGCTTATTTCACTTTATTCAAGTTCAATGTTGGGGTATATAGATACACACATATAATTTTTACTCAGTAAAGAAAATTTGCATTTTTAAGTTCCTTTTTTTTTCAGAATGGTAGTACGCCTCTTCATTTGGCCTGTCAGGCCGATAAGTTTGATACTGTTGAGCTGCTTATTGCAAAAGGTGCTGCTTTGAACGAGGTTAATGTGGTAAGAAGTTTTTTTCCCAAAAACATTATGTTGGTTAAGTTTGAAACGTATATATAGTTCTAAAATTATGTTCTTATTTTCTATGTATTGTATGTACAAATATACTTATACATATGTGTTTATAATTTAAGATTCAGGGATACACATTAGAAATTTATTAATCAGTCAATTTTAAATCTTTCAATGAAGCCAATACAATAACTATTTTTTCAAAAAAATTGCGTTGAAAAACTGATAAAAACCAACTTATACTTGACTTTACATACAACAAATCAAATAATATCTGATATCTAATATTCACTTTTGCTAAGGTTAAAATTTAAACATTCTTTCTAAAAACGTTCAAATTGATGAAATTAAGTTATATTTCAATGAAAAGGTTTATTATACTATGGTATGGCATGTACTTTTATGTGTTACTTCCTGTAGGTTGATTTTTGAACTATTTTTATTGAGAGTTCTGAGCAAAAAGGTGTAAAAATATTATTTAAGTAACGAGCATAACATTTTACAATTCTCTGAAAGTTATCTTTTTAGCGGTACCCCTTCAATATTTATAATTCATTTACTTACACATTCATATCCTGATTTCACATCATCAAAACTGATTTATGTTTCAGAGAATGCAGTGTCCCATACATATTGCGGCGGAACAAGGCTACACTGAGATATGTAAAATTCTACTTGCTGCTGGAGCAGACATTGGTCAAAAAGAACAGGTTACAAATATATCCACTTTCTAAATTTTAAAAACAAACAAAAAAACACATTAAAAGTTTTACATTAATTCTGGGCAACAGTTTAATATCGTGGTGGTGCTAAACAACTTTATTTTATATCACGCGTTTATTTACATACAATCAAAAAAGGAGGACTAAGAAGTATGGGTATCAAGAACGCTTGCTCACACTAATACTTTTATTCCAAATTTTTCTTTCCGCTAATAACAATGTGGTTCTTCTATCATACCCCATCCACAATTTCTAGCCATTTGAAAACCACGATGAGATCCAAACTAAGCAGCAGTTATCGGCCGAATCAAAATACTCTTCACAACAGCTTGTGGGCTTATTACCTTGTGTTGCAGAGTGGGAAGACACCGTTATACATAGCGGCCAGAGGAAGTTTCACGGCTATTGTTGATATGATCATCAAGACCGCCCGGTTAGACTACCCTCAACCAGTAGGTACCCTAGCATGCACCCTGACTACGATCACAGAAACGGTGATAGCACAAGTTGTTTATTATTATTTTATACATGTTGATTTCTTTTCTAGATGTTGTTGCAGTTAACCACCTTCCAACAATTGGTGTTTGATGATTAAGTTAGGAAACTATTAACCTACTAATAATTTAATATAGACGATTTTTATATAAAGTGCTTATCCTGAAAAGTAGCGCGCTTACATTGCTTAGTTTTACTACGTTGTAGCATATTAGATAGGGTAATAGTGTATTCAAACAAGGTACGACTGATACCTTTAATAGCAAACGAGAATATAGTCCCCATCCGATTTTTAAATATATTTAATAAGACACACGAATAATGATTTTATTTGTATTTGAATAAATATCTTAGAGCTTATAAATCAATTTTAATTCATAGTATTTGATAGCTAACGTTCATGTGTTCATTGATAAGGCCTCAAACATGGTTTGAAGTCAAGAGTGTTCAAGTTTCCGTCATATTACTGGTCTTAGAATAATCGCTCTTGCTATTTATATGAGATTGGTTTTAGATGTTTCAGGATTAGGTTGATTGAAAATACTACTTTAGTTAACGTTACATTAGTTGGAATTAACGTAAAAAATTACTAGTTAGTTAATAACAATTATTAATAGAAAATTGTGTTAAAGAGTTTCACTATTTTAGACATGGTTTCATTTATTTTTACACACGCGTACTAAAGGCACTATTATTAACACATGATCCAAATAATTTCACAAGCACTCACTAACATACATATGCCAACTATCTGATTACATGTAATACGTATAGTAAATATATTTTCTGTTCTCTTCTAAAAGTAAAAACATTTATAATACTACTGGTGAACTCCTACGATATACTGTACTTATAAATCATAATATGGCCTTTTTAGACCAAACTAGTATACAGTAGTATTTAAAAAATGAATGATACGACATGATTTTACCTACTTTATTATTTAGCCCATTGAAGTTTGGTTATAAAACATGACAATTCATTACCATTAAATTATCATCGAATTTATTCTCTTTCAAAAAAGAGTATAACGTTTAATAAACATTGAAACTGTTCACCAGCTACTAATATTTAATAAAATTTGTAAAATTTATTTTAGAACAATATCAGAATTTCAAAAAATAAATTATCAGTAAACTACCCCTAAATAATTTCTAATTTAATAAAAAGATTTTTCCTCATGCATTTGTCTTTAAAGAAGTTAAAATACACTTAACATTATTAATCATATTATATTAAGTTAAAATAATAAGTATGAGCCCATTTGAAGCAAAGCTAATTGGATAGTGGATCATATTAAACTAAAAAATAATTAGCTCATTAACCAAAGTTTAAGTTATATACAGCCTCAATATCAGAGATAATATAATAAAAAGCTCAACTAAAATATAACCCAGGCATATTTTAAGTTTTTCCTAGTCGAAGATTTAGAATCTTGCCTTGTTTGTAATGCACCTTTAACAATGCATGAAAATTTTATATCAATATATTTTGGTTAAGTGTTTATTCCCCTAAATGTTATTTAGAATAGTTGTTGTTTGAATATGTTTTTAAATTGTGTTAGTTCTGTGTAAGTACACACTTCGTAATGGCACTATGAATTAAAAACAAAGAGTCTAGATAGTATAAAACTTAATAGGAGACTTAATGAAAATTCACAAATATAAAGGGAAAATTATTTAAATATTCTATTAATTCAGGCATTTATTATAACATAGTAAAAAAAGATCGTTACTATTAATTAGTATGTAAATTATTTTTTTACTCGTGTAAATAGCTAATACTTAAAAATGTATAAAAATATTTCCTAATAATTATTCAGTAATTATATTTTAAATAAATCAATTATTTATCTAACAAAGGCTTTGAAATTTTTTAATATCACATTAATTATTCCTTAATATTTTTTTAAAACCTTACCCTCTTCGATGAACACATAGTCAAAGGTATCATTTTCTTAATAAATTGGACCGCTGATGACGGTGATATTGGGGTTTGAATACTTGTATCGTCTACAGAAGGTAGTTTTTACTAATTATTTTCCACTCCTTCCACGCAAATAGGGTACAAATCATCTAAATTCAACCTTTCTCATCCAAAACACATTTGCGTAACTTATACATGTGCATATAACTCAAGTGGGTAGTAAGACGTAGACCCGCCTCGGTGGCGTAGTTGTCGTGTTGAGCTCGACCGTCGAGGACGGGGAGATCGAGGTTCAAATCTTGGTCGGGTGAACTGGGTGGTGGTTTTTCCTAAATGGTTTTCCACTCTCCCTCCACGCAAATGCGGGTTCACTTCCTATAAATTCAACCCTCCCAATTCCTAATACATTAGTGTAATTAGTACTTAAGCGTATAACCCGAACGGGTAGTAAGACGCGGTGCTAAATATTATTATTATTATTATTAAGACGTAGAGCCAAAATAGAATAAATAACATTAAACTAAAATTTGTAATTGAAAAAATCTAGATTATGTAAATTTTGAGTTTTTAATTTATTAATAATAAAAATAATGTATTTTTAATTCAATTAAAGTATGTAAAATAATATGCATGCATATATAAAATAACCTAGCCCCAAAGTATAATGAATTAGTTTGGATATCGCATATGTATTAATTGAGGATGCCAACAAAAAATGATGGAAATGTAACATGTAGAAAAAAGACAGCCGGGTAAATAATCTAAGGTGTAATTCTCGAAATAGGCTTGACTAGCGATAACGGGAATATCTGGGCTCAAATCCTGGTAGGGTATACTAAGAGTGGTTTTTCATAAATGCTTTCATACATCAATTTCAACGCAAATGGGGGTATAATTCCTCTAAATTTAAATTTACTCATCTCTAAATACTTGGATATAACATAAAATTATTTGCACAAAATCCTACAGTCCAATTATTATTATAAGAAGAGACGTTTTGAGTGATTAAAAAAATGTTCATACTCATGTTACCTGTATATTTCCCTTTTGATGCCTTTTCAACGTCTTTAGATCAACACTACAAATAACTTATATAACAAAGGGTTTGGTAATTTTTAATATCACATTAATTATTCTCCAATGTTTATTTAAAACCTTACCCACTGCGATGACAACATAGTTAAAGGTATCACTTACTTAATAAATTGGACTGCTGATGACAGTGATTTTGGGGATTGAATATCAAATTCTAACCACAAAAACCAATTTCATCATATTCTTAAAACTACATTTTACCCCAACACTACCATAAATGCAAATTCAATCGAAATAATTAAAATTTTCTAAGATTTAGAGCTATTACTTCATTCCACGTATGTATGAATAGTAAATATCTCACAAAAAATATTTTGGGTAGTAAAAACATCATTGCTACTATTAATGGTTAAATACTAAAATAGAGCACATTTTTAGAGTGAAACAAACGATTTAACAAGTCACACTTTACCATTTCACTTTAACAATCCCTTTCAGCATCAGAGATTTACCAACAATATCACCTAATTAGGCTGTACTGAAAAATATGTCAAATCCACTATGCCTAAATCTTTTTAATCGTGTTTTAAAATAATTACAAGATTATTAAAAAAACAACAAGGATTGGTAAATTAAAAACAGTATCTAGTAAAATAATGGATCAGTTTAATACATATTTACTTTAAAGACAGTAACTAGGAGTTTCCACTTAATAATACGTTAGTATTTAACTATACACATATAAGACGTGTTTGTTGTATTTTAAAATTAGTCAATATTAGTCAAAATTAATGTTGAAAGATTCTAATCTTAGAGGAGCGGGGAAAACGAATATTAGAAACACATAACTTATATTTTCTTAAAAGAACTATGTATTTCTTAGGGATTTTTGGCTTGTGACGAATTAAAAGTGCTATATAAAATATAGCTAGCATTATATTTCTAAAATTTTTAATATATTTATTGATACTCCACCAAAATAATAATGGATAACACATGTCATTCAAATCTTTTGAATTATAAATTTGTGCCAAAGAACATATCTTGAATTTATTCCTTATTTAGGGATATTGACATTAATCAAGACTGTGAATTTAAATCAAAAGATTGGTTATTTATTTTTAAAGATATTGATTCAGGTTCCTCTGGGATAAAAAATGCATTCTTACCATGCCACAATAATATATGATGTAACAGTTACTAAGAAATTATTGAATCAAATATAACATAGTTAAACCATAACCCATTATGGTGGTTGAATAATTTAAGGCGTCACTCTCATAATAGAATTGACTGACGATGAAAGAAAGATCAATGTTCAAATCTTGATCAGGTGTACTAAGGGTAGTTTTCTAAAAAAAATTTTCAATCTCCTTCTATGTAATTGCTGGTATACTTACTCTAAATATAACCTTCCTCTTATCCCTATTACACTAGACTAATTAGTACATAAGAGTCTAACGTGAACGGGTAGTAAGACGCATTGCCAGAAAAACAGTTATACTATATAATATAAGAGAAAAACCTCAAACTAAAGTGATTTTCAGTAGGTAGGCCATGTATGTGTGTACCTACCCTTAATATCTTCTTGAAGTAAAAACTTAGCTTAACCCTTAGCCACAGTGTTTCTTCTCTGTGTGACCAGGAGGAAGAGGGTGGCGATACTAGCGTCACTGTAAGGAGGTGGCGACCCATGGAAGAAGGACCGACGCAGGACACCAACAATAGGCTACGACAGATCCTCTGGCGTCTCGCCTACAAGCATCTCAATGAGGGAGAATGGAAGAGACTGGCCTATCACTGGGCTTTCACAGAGGAACAAATTCACGCCATAGAACACCAGTACACAGGTGATTGACTCTTTCTTAAAAGAGAATTAGGACAGACCCGCCTCGGTGGCGTAGTCAGCTAGCTCGCTAGTCGTGTTGAGCTCGACTTCCTAGAACGGGGAAATCGAAATTCGAATCTCGGTCAGGTGAACTGGGGATGGTTTTCCTAAACGGGTTTCAACTCTCCCTCTAAGCAAATTCGGGTACACTTCCTCTATATTCAACCTTACCAATTCCTAACCCATTAGCGTAGTTAGTACTTAAGCGTATAAACCGAACGGGTAGTAAGACGCGGTGCTAAATAAATAAATAGAATTTGGATATTAATTGGGGCAAGAGAGCCTACTGATAATATAAAGGAGATCTAATTAAATGTATATTGGTTAAGTATATTAGATATACAAGAAGACTGTGTTAATAAGTGTTTAGGACCATTATAACACTAACAAGAATTTATATTTTAAAAGTGACAAATTTATTATACAAATTAATGTTTTTATTCTAATAGGTAATACATATTTAAATACTCATATTTGTAATTAATTAAAATAAAGCTTTAGTGTGCGCATGGTCTAAAGTGCTACACTCGCAGTAAACTAGACTGATGATGACGTGGAGATCAAGGTTATCAATTTAACCTCCATTATCCCTTAAACCATTGTCGTAATTAGTATATAAGCGTATAATTAGAAGGGTTGGTTAAATGCGGCGCTAAAAAAAAATTTCAATACTATAATCCTACATAAATATCTACATTTTAAATTAAAATTCCACTAAAGTATTTCTGATTTTCAATAAAAGGATATTACTAATAAGTGAGACCTCCTGAACATTGTGTACTCCTAATCCCACATATTAATTCCCATAATCCATAATATTATTACCAAAGTGGTATTCTTACAAGGGTTGCACGAAGATGTATCCCAAAAGTTGTGGTATAAACTGATGCTTGAGCTCTCCTAAACCATAAAATAATTCCCTCAATTATTATTGATACTTATTTGCTTGAAGAATGCATTAAATTTTTAATTAATTGGAGAGAATTGACCAATATTTTTTTATTTATGAACCTTTACAAAATTTGCTTCTAGCAGGATGAATGAATTATAATATGAAATTGAGAAATATGATTTGAACGGGCAATGATTATCTGAATTAAAATATGTTTTTCTTATAAATGTCTAGGTTCTTCAAGCTACAAAGAACATGGCTTCCGTATGCTTCTCATTTGGGCGAATGGCTTGAAACCAGAGGTGAACCCCATAAAGGATCTTTGCGAGAGCCTGTCAGCTATAGGGAAAAAAAATATCGCAGGTATTATCAGAGATAATCCACGATGTTTGGTATCTTTATTTAAAGTAGATCCCTAATTTTCTATTGTGATATAGATAATTTATAATGTAACCTAAATTTTCTGTGAGAATGAGCGCGTACAAATATTAAGTTAATCTAATTTGGAGAGCAAAATTCTGCTAGTGTTGCTCCATGTTTTTATTTGATCACCAATTCCCAAACATTTATATATTTGATCACCAATTCCCAAACATTTATATATTTAATTACATTTTCTGTAGTTATGAGTGAAGATGAGGTGACGAAAAATACATTTCTTAGAAATAGTAGATATCAACAATTAGTGAGTTTAATTTGCACTATTTCATTCTTATCCGTTTCAATAGCTTTAACATTTCAGTATTTTTTTTCATTTAATTAATTTTAAGTTTAATTTAGTGACGATAGTTGTAAATTTTATTTTGACATGTCCTTAGCCAATAATAATTATTTTACCTTATTAGTAATGAATCCCCAATACACTCATCACAAACTAATGGGGGTGTATTAATTCAAGGGAAGTAGAACTAAACTAACTATCGGAACACTGGTAAGAGATGAGAAGATTATTGTCTCTAAAAAATCATGCACAATGTTAACTGTAGAGTATTACAAAACCTTACTGGATTATCTTCATACCTGTTAAACTGAATTATTCAATAATTTCCCAGTAAATAGATGCAATTTAATTTTACTCTATATCCCAAGGAATATATGTAACAATGCAACAGTTTTATTTTAACTTAGTGACATGTGGTTAAAATATCTTGGATATAATTGGAATGAATTTTTAATATTGGGTTTGACTAATTTACATTTGTTCTGGTTTTATTATAGATATATATAATTATTTAGTCAATATATTCATCAAATATTAATTAATTATATTTCAGATTCTCTTAGAAAAAAATTGGACCAAGATAACGAAGACTATTTCCAGAGTGATAAAAGAAAATGTTGGCAATGTAATGTTCTATAGAAATTTACATAATTTTATTTGGTATATAGCTATAAAGTAAAGGTATACAGCCTTAAAATAATATCAAACGCTGTAAATACTATTATATACATATATAAATCCCACCTTATTATTTAAACTTGTTCTTATGCTAATACTAATTAGAATGTTAAAAATAAAGTAAAAGTATCAACAGTATTTGTCAAACTGATGTGATTATTCACTTTGATTAAGAGGACTAGTATTTATACAAACAGTTTTATATATGCTGGTGGTATGCCTGAATTTGATTAAGTAGACGAATTACCATCGACATTTTTGTAAATACCTATTGTATAACTGATTTAGATTCAAGGGGCTTGTTTTATATCGACAGGCTTCAGTGAGGATGATTTACCCGCTTGTTGACTCTCAAGTCCGCCTCTAGTAAAATACATTTATTGTAATATTGTATTCAGTAATTATAGTAATTTTATATTCCACATTATATTAATTTGCTTATAACCTTATAAAAGAAATTGTTAATATAATAACAAATATGAGGAGATTATATATATCCTTACTCAAATAAAAATACGTATACGTATATACTGAATTTAATACTTTCATTTGAGTTTTCTTGAGAATTATGTAAATATAATAGTAATAATATATTACTAATAATTACTAGTAAATTAACTACTCCTTGTAATATTTTACATATTTAATTTTCATAAAATTTGTCTTCCCTTTAAATACATTGCCTTTCCATATAATATGACTTTATAAATTAGTCCAGATACGTAATATTTTGTAATTAAAATACAGTAATCAGAAAATCTTCGTCAGGTTTTACAAGTCTTGTTGTTTACCAAATAAAATATCATCATAAAGCCTAGTGAATTTTAGATGATCTATTTAATAAATTGTCTGTCAACGTTCCAACACGTAGCCAGAAAACTAAGCATTTCCTACTATGGAATATTCAAAAATATAAATATATATGTATAGTTTTTTTTAATTAGGCATTACTGATAATAAAAATTGTTTCAAACATTAGATTTGATTTTGGGGAAAGATTATAGTTTAGTTGATAACATTTAGAAAATAAGTATTTTATGAAAACCATGATATATATTTGGCAAGAACAACAGTAAAACTTGTCTATAATGTGAAATAATTGATTTAAAGTTATTTTAACAAAGATATTTAGTTTTAAAAATTTATAATTTTATAAATTGAAATAAAAATAGTCATAGTGTTTGAACCTTTTAAACGTACCTATTATTCATAAACATTATGTTATTAAAATCTTTAGGCAATTTGATATAACTATTTTTTTAAATTTGATTGGTTAATGTTTTTCTTATTCAATTAAAAAATAAATTATATATTTTTTCAATATTTCCAATCTTGAATTTCAAAATAATCTTGACTAAAACTGAAAATACTAAATAGGACATTTCAGGAGACTATGAATCAAAATATTGTGTTTCTGGATATTAAAATATATTGACTTTGTACATGATCAATCAGATTTGAAAAAATATTTTGTAGATAGCCTAAACACTTCTCTTATATTTTTAATCATCAAATATTTTCACCGTTTTAATTTTAAAAAAAGCTTATTTGTAAATATTAGCACTCTTCTTTAATCTCGTTTACACTATCTACCGTTATAGTAAACTAAAAAATAAATATTCCCACCACAGCTAGAAGCTTAAAGACATCCAACACACGATTTAATTTAAAGTATGTGATGGACGTATGGAATACATTACGAGTCTTGGAAGGTGTGTAGTAGAGCATTGAAACGCTAAGAAAATTTCCAGGATCGATATCCGTGTCCATTTGTCATTTTAATATATTTCTGAATATGATACCTGATGAAACTACATACGTATCTTAAGAATCTTTCCATATTTTAAGCTTTACTTATTTTGCAGCTATTAGTTGTACCAGATATAGCATGTTTAAAACAAATAATTCTAATGATTCATATAATCAATCATATAAAGGCTTTAAATAATGCTGTAACTTTCTTTTTACTGCTATAAGTAAATAATTTGAAAAGTGTGTTGAGATTAATTGATGAAACTAGTCATGACAGCTTATTAATATTAATGTAATATATCAATTTCAAAATATTCTTAAGTTAAAAAGTGAAACACAAAATATAAACTAATGTTTTAAAAAATTAAGAAATAAACTACAGATTTTCCACACAATATGTTGAATGATATAAAATTCAGGATACATTTTCATAATAGACGGTGTCTTGAAATAGAAAATACAATCTTAAAACATTAATTTTACATATGAAATACATACATTTGTAGTTATTTATAAACCATACTAATTTTTTTATAATCATAAAGAACCACACTGTATTTTATAGTACTTATATTTTATGAATGGCATTTATAATTTAAACGCTTCAAATTACTATACTTCTTAGGAAATTATTATAAATTTTGAAGTAACTTCAGTATAATTAATTTAAAAAAATATCTTCACATTTAACATGTGACTTCTTTCACCTGGACTTGCATATAAATATATTTTTTATGATTTTTGAATGGTGTTGTATACATTGTAATTTGGTTTATGCCAACGAATTTTCAGACCTTCAAAATATATTCTGAGAGTTGTAACTAATTTCTAAAAGTAGGTAATTTAACTTAGAAAAAGTATTAATATACATTGTGATTAGAATCAAAGATTTCCTTGAAAATTTAAAAGTTAATTTGAAGCCTTAATCATTGTTTTCTTAAATAGCCCTGTTCATAATATCATATTAGTAATACTGAACTCTTAATATCTTTAATAAAGGATATATTAGTGGTGTGAATAGATTGATATATGTTTTATAATGTACAATAAGTATATATGTTTATTTGATATGCGTTATCTATTAATGAAATTTACATAATTTATGGAATTATTTGCTAATATTTAATTAAATAGTGAGTTCAATTCAATTTAAAAAATTACATAAGCCATTAAATCCAGATATAATATAATACATACATATATAAGTTAGAAAAAACAGAACTATTAATTAACAATCATATATTATAATTATTATATTAATTGTATAAAAACAAGTAAATTTAGGGAACATACCAGTGAGATAAGGTCTTGTATAATTATTTTTATAACAGTAATCAAACTCTCTGTATATTACAGGGTCAAATAATAATATAGAACATTATGAATACACGTCGTTCACTTCCACTTAAATCTAATAATATTGTCATTATTTAATATATTTAATTACTTTTATTATTGATGAAATATGATTATAATTATAAAAAGAGTTTTTAATAATAGCATGTAAATATTTTTAATATAATTTTCCAGTTTACTTTGCAAAATATTGTCAATACAACGAAAGCTTATAGTCGCTATATATTTATTAAGTGTAAATAGCCGAAGCTATATTATTGGTAGTTGGTTCAGTTAGATATCATTCAATTTTCAGAATTATAGTCGCTAGTTAAAAATATATTGCGTTGATAGTGCAATAGTATTCATCCTGAAGTTTAAAAGCAGTAGTAGTTAAATATAATCGATAATGTGATGATATCCCTTGGCGAAAGTATATACCCTATTTTATTACTATTGCAAGCCTTCTTTCAGCCGTCCGATAGAAACCTACTAAAATATTAAAACTTTAAGAATTCAATACCCTAATTTCATAAGAAAGTAATAAATTAGAAATGCTTTAAAATATATTAGATTATAGAAACTCAAATCTCTTTTTATATAACTTAATTCCAAAATAAAAAAAGGAAAGTTCCTTAAATACTCTTAGTTCCGTTGATGAATTAAACTAGCTTAAGATAGTTATACCTGGCTTATTTTTTGTTAGTGTGGCAATTAACTTTCGAATTACAAATGCCTTGATTTATCCAAGCTATTATTTAAAACTAGAAACGAAAGCCAATAAATAATATTTTAGGGATTTAAATTTATTGGTGAAGTCATAATACTTATTATAAAAATAAGATCTAAGTAGGCTATATGTTACAAATCAAAATCTAACAATCATATCAATTTAAGAATATATGAATACGCTATAGGAATACATATTGAAAGAGTTTTCTTTCTACTACATTACTTACAAATTTAATTCTAAGTGTAATAATGGTATAGCAATATCGTTATAGTAAACGCTAGTTGATTTTTTTCTCAATCTACCTTATACATTGGTTGTATATTGTGTTAAATTAAATCATTTTGTAAATTATTTGTTATATTTAAGAAGTAAAAGTGTTAAATTAATTTGGTAAATTAATACCATACCAACTCAAATGATATTACTTGGTAATGTATTCATAAACATAATGAATAAACTGTATGATTGTCATGAAGGGATTAATATGCTCAAATATTCGAAATATCAAGAGGATGATGACAAAATATTTAGAAAATGTTAATATACCTTTATTTTATTTTATAAATCATCAAACAAACACAAAATTTTATAAGTAATGTGTTTATGACTATTAAAGCTGGTCCACCTTTGGTTAAATATTAATATGATAGAAGATTAAATCTATCTTATAAAAAATTTTCGTGAAATAAATGCCCAACCTTTTATAATACATCCATTTTACAGTACTATATTATATTGAAGAGAAAAAATTTCAACTAAATTAAAAATACTAAAATAATTAACATTTTGAGCTGCATACAACTTGAACAACAGTGAATCTTGAAATTATAGTTAATTTTTCCAGAACTACAAACAAATGAATATAAAAAAGCAAAATTATAAATAAGCTCATGAAACCATTAATTCAGAATATATTTATGAAAAAAATTATAGAGATGTAACTTATTTAAAATCTAAATAACAAGTTCTCAAATAAATATAATATACCTATTAATATTTAAAAATTCATAGATATTTTACATCTTTATTTATGATTCGTCTTTTATTACAACCATAAATGTGGGAATGCAGAAAACGTGAAAAAATTTCAGTAATTTTAGTTTTTTTAATAGCGAAACTTTTTTTGCTCTAAATATATCAAATATTGCTTCTATATGAACATTGAATTTAATTTTCTTCATATAATAATATACACATTTGTCGAATATCTGTAAAATATGTCCTGGAATTTGTGTTGAAGCAAGATTTGAATTATTTTTAACAAAACCAATGTTTCGCTATAAAACTGCAAAAAAAACACAACTTTTCTCGCACCACCTGCATCCCCTTCTTAAAAACTGCTTGTATTTTAAATTTTTAAATAAGTATTTGAATTTTAGGTGTTATTTATTTGTGTTTTTTAAATAAATACATAGAATAAGCACGCTCAATAATATTATATTTTTGTAAGTAATTATAGCTTAGTATTGTTATTAAATTATCAACAAACACGAATCTATAGTAATTAATAACATTAATAAAACTTAGATAAGGCTTGTTGCAAAAATAATTGTAAAATAATATTTACTTGTTTTATACGAAAATTAATAAAAATAGAATTTATAGTATGAATAACTAATGAAGAAAATGATTTCAAGGAATTTTACTACACACTTAGAGCAAAGAGTTAGTGAAGAATTTTTATAAAGTATAACACCAATATATTTTATACAGATTATTAAATATCTGTTATAAATTGGTTTACATTAAAATTATTTTTATGAAAAAGTATTAAAATACGCGACATTTTATGAATAAAGCTTAATGATATACAAAACATATATATGTATATGTGCATATATATACAAAACATATATATACATACATTCATAGTATAACACAAATAAATATTATACGGATTATTAAATATCTGTTATAAAAGTGTTTTACATTCAAATTATATGAAAAAGTATTAAAATAAGTGACATTTTATGAATAAATCTTAATTATATTCAAAACATATATATGTATATGTGCGTACATATATATGCAAAACATATTATATGTGCATGCATACATACGTATATATGCTAAACGTATGTATATGAATAATTACATATATGCAAAACATATATATTTATACATGCATACATACATATATATGCTATATATATTACAAAAATCCTAGTTAAATGGATTGTGTGAAAATATAGTATTGTTTTAGAAATTGTGTTATGTTGAGACACAGTTATAATAAAATTATATAAACTTAGATTTTTTTATAAAAATTCTAGCTCGTTAGCTTTTAATGTTAACTAAGTTTATGACAAAAATTAAAGTATAGAAGTACATAATCTAAGCAATTGCAACTCAAATGTATTTAAGATAAGGTAACAATATAAATAATGTCAAATTTAAAGTCCAGAATATGTTAAAATTAATTTAAATAATACCTCTTTAACTAAAACTGATTAGTTGTTTAAATTATAAAATAATATTCAATGGCATATTCTTATTATTATTTTTGTCCTTTAACCTTTAAAGTATTTGTAGAGGTAATAGTAAATGTGATTGATATATTTTTATGTATAAATTATCATCAAATACCGGATGAAAGAATAAATTATGGAAGTCTAGCTTGTAATATAATTGAATTCTAAATTTTAAATAAAACATTTAATCTAGTTATGCACTTCCTTCACATATTTTCAATTTAAGTTACTATTATATAAGTAATTTTTTATAATCACTATATTATTTATATCTAATATACCTAGTTTAATATTTTCTCTTGCTGTTTGTTAAAAATCTGCATGTACAAAACTACTAGAAATCATTTACTTAATTAATCATAACATAAAAGCTACTTGCTAAATATTTTAGGAATGTATTTCCGAAATATTAAACAAGAGTTATATAAACACACTTTAATATGTATTAAAAAAATCGTATGGATTTATAATAATTTAAGTGGCTTTTTAATATGTAACGACACCTTTTGGGTGTTCATATAGTTTGTAAATTTATTGGTTTCAAATATAGCTTGATTAAAAAAAAAAATTGTTGTGACTCATTATTGACTGTTGTACATTATTTAATTTTTTCTCCAAATAAGGTTTCTTTTACAGAGTATGATTTAGTAATAATCATTTATTGAATTTTTAGTACTAACATATTTTTTAACTATATAATTTTCATAAATCTCACTCAGTATTTTATGATATAGAATGATGCTTCATGTCTGATGAACATATAATTAATTGATGGGAGAGAGGTCACAGAAATAAACTTCAACGTGATTAATATCATCTGCTTCCTATTATTAATTGATTAATTCTCTATGGATAATATCAACACAAGAAAGAGTTTATACTGAAAGAAATTACACATAAAAACTAGGGGATAGTATTCTAATCAACATTCCATGGTATATTTTGTGGTCATTTATTGTCTACGGATGGATCATATTATATTGATGGTATCAGAAAATGGTGAAAAAATAAATTGTGCTGCACTTCTAAATATCATTACTTATCTAACAACAACATTTTAAGAGAGTTGGATAAAGAAAATCACCCAAGTATTTGCGTGAAAAATAGATTGAAAACAACTATTTTAAAAGCTACCTACAGTATAAAAAGGCTACTAAGAATTCATTCTTTGAAATTAGACATGAAGAGAAAAAATCTCACAAATCCTGGTGGCCATATTGTTTTTTTTCTACTTGTATGAAAATAGCTTTGATTTCCTTTCTTAGAGTTTTTAGATTGGATTAAAAAAACTCAGTACACATTTACCTATAACAGCTCTACAATGACTTTATGTTCTTATAATACCACAGGATATGAAGATAGAGTTAATTATAATTATACTAACAATAATAACCATATTGGCTTTCAAACATCAACAAAAACATTAGCCCTTGGTAAACTATATCTAAAGAAATAAGCTATTTATATCCATATAATAATATTAACTATGGAACATGTAGAAATGTAAGGTTGTATGAAACTTTAAAAATAAGTCAATATCAAAGGTCAAGTCACATATTATAAACTCATAATAACCTCCACATACTCCAAAAATTTAAAAAGAAGAATAGCAACTTGGTACATCATAAAAGTAGCCTATGTAAATATCTCACACACTGTGATTAAATGACATAGCAGTTTACACATAGATAATCCAGCTAAGTAGGTAAAAGATAATCTATTATTATCATAATCAATATCACCATTATCATCCATCTCCAACATAATTTTGCTCAAAGTAGCTCCCAGCTGTAGACTATATTGCTGATGATGAGGTTATTGGGGTTAGAATTCCGGTCAGTTGTACTCAGGGTGGTTTTCCCACGTTACCTAGAGGAAAATGCAGATACACTTCCTCTACATTCAGTCTTCTTCAGCCCTAACAAATAAGAATAATTAGTATGTGTATAACCTGAACAGGTAATCAAAGTGCTAAAAAAATCTTTAGCAGTGAAATAAAAACACTACACAGATTACACATACTACAATAGTACACAGATAAGTACCCTCCATTTATATAAAAAGGTAGAACCTTGACTTATATCAGTATGGCCATTTTTTTACAAGCTGTACAATAGAGTAACACGTCAACATAAGTTTGCTACCGTTTGCTTACCTTGTGAAATTCCATTTCACCATGGCTTATAACAATGCCATACCGTACGTAGCCCATCAAGTTAAGACGGCTACTTTTTACGGAAATCAGAGTGTACTTGCCTGTGTACAACACACTCATACAAAAAGACTGTATACACAATATTATTTGATTCTAGTGCATAGACAATATTAAAAATAAAAAAAAGTACTATTTTGTGTATTTGAATTACTTCCTTAACTTGAGACAATCACCTTTAATAAGTATAACAAATTGATACGTCTTCATGTTTTGTTTATTTATTTTTATTTTCGTATTATTCGCTAAAATTATTTAACAAAAATATTTTTTAATAAACTTTGGCAATAATAATGTTTACCTAACAAAGATTTAAAACAAAATTTTTTAATCAAGTGTAATTTCATGTATTTCATGTTTACATATAGTAAGGTTGACATTTTATTTGAGATGGATAGACAATTTAGATTCCCGGTCGCATTGTTTTTTTTCCAACAAAAATTGGGGATGGAGAATAATAATAAAAAAAGAATTGACCATCGACCCTAACGTTCAAACTGACTTGAGTTACGGGAATTGTTACTAGTGTGCGGTAGTTCTCCTTGGTCGTGTGATTCCAAAAACCGCTACTAGATGTAGCTGCCGTGACCGTAGAAAGTGACATTCTATACATCAATAATATATTTTATCGTCTAGCGGCTAAAATGATTAATTAAATACAATCAAAAATAAATTTAAAAAAGTGATCATTAAGTTTTAATTTAACTAAACCAAGTGGCTGATAAAACATAATTAACTAAACAATTTGGGTGTTTAATATAATTTAAACTTCTAGCTAAGGTGGCTTTTCATATGTACTATACATGGGTAGGTGACTAAGTATTAAATTATTTTAAATAAGTGAAATAAAATTAAGTCCAATGAGAACCATTTATTTCTTCATATGTCATTTTAAATTAATAGTATCAATACCCATAAGAGAATACTTTTAATATATATTTTTAACAACACATCAATACTCCTTCAGGTTTCAAAATTAATAAATGTACATATATATGCATAGGATATATAAGCTTTTTCTTTCTTAAGAATCTTGAATATAATTCGAATCATCAAGTCTTAAAAAACATATATATATATATATATAAGCTTTCTCTTTCTTAAGCATCTTGAGTATAATTCGAATCATCAAATCTTAAAAAAAGACATTTCAAATTTTTACATTTATTTAAAGGTAAATATAATCTTCAAATTGAATTAAAAAATAGTTGTGCCACTGACAAACTACTATCTTGATTATCATGTATATGCTAAAATATATATATTTAAGCATATATGAATATATACACATGTATGAAACTGTATTAAATATGTTAATTGAGTAGGGTTAAGGTATATAAAATTCAGAGGAAATATGCCCGAACTGCCTGGAGATAGACTGGTTAGCTAGGACAATCCACCCTTATTACACCCAGCTTGGATATGAATCCTTATCGTCAAGCTAGAATGAATTATGTTGACATTTATACTAAGTGTCCATAGATGCTGGTCATAAATAATATTCTAACATGTTGTCAATGTAAACTACAAAAACATATATTAGTATTTTCTAAACTCTTCTTCTTATAGCTAATTTAACTTTATCAATACCAGGTTCAGTGGCCAAATTGTCCTGACTCCACGTCATCATTCTCGTGTTAGACTGGCATGGAAAAGGTGGGGATATCGAGGTTTGAATCCCACTTGTGGCTATTGAGGGTGGTTTTTCCTAAATACTTTCCGATTCTCTTTCCACGAAAATTAGGGTATATTACCTATATAATATTTCCTTCCATATCCTTACCCTCCAGACTAAATATCATACATGCGTATAACATGAACGGGTAGTCAGATGAGGTGATAAAAAAACTACAAATGTGACATACTCTCATGGAGCCCACACCAATTGGCACGTGGACCAAATGTAAAGATCAACTTGTATGTTTTTCCGGTTGAAGGAATTTAAGGTTCGATTCTTGATCTCGCATGGTGACAGTCATTATTCCTAAATTCATTTATACTTTCCTGCATCACTCAAATCTCATACTTTTTCATCATTAGTACATAAGCTTTCGAAACATGGCCTCTTACCTTAAATAAATAAAAGAGATTTAGGGTTTTCTAAGAGAATATTTGGTCTAAAAATTGATTAAGATAGTGGGGAGTGGAGGGGGCTGCATAATGATGAGCAGCATACCCTGTACTCATCAACAAACATTGTTAGGGTAGTAAAATCTCGTAGGCTACGTAGGTTATGCAGCGCAAACGGGACTATCTAGAACCGGGTTCAAGGTATTGAATGGCAAACCCGATGGGAAAAGACCACTGGGAAGACCCAGACGCTAATGGGAGGATAAAATTTGGATAGAACTGAGAGAGCTAGGATGTAATGAGATAGACTGGATAGAATTAGCTCATGATAGGGATAGGTGGCATACTCTTGTGAGTGCTTTAATGAATTTTCAATTTCCTAATGCCATAGAGTAAGTAAGTAAGCGTATTTCAAAGACGTATAACTAGGACTGTTAGTAGGACGTGGCGAGAAAAATGCTAAAATAAAGTTAAAAATAGTAAACAAATTATTCTTTTAGAAGCTAATGGTTGTTTTCATCATTATTCACGTTAATCTCTACTCTTGGAACTGTTCAACTCGCGTGATACCAGCCGACGTCTTAAGAAACGCCAAGACGACTAAAGGGGTAAGTTAACTGACGTCGTTGCAGACATGAGACTATCATCATTATCATCATCATCATCATCAAGATTGTAAGAGAGGTCGAACGATCTCGCATGGCGTGAGACGTCAGATGGGGTTTTTAATTAACTCGACAACATGGTGAGTACATACAAGTACAAGTTTGCGTTTTAGTGAAAACGAGTTTTTTTTAATCTTTACAATTATTGTTAATTAGTGCTCGTGGTTTTTTCTTAGCGAATCAAAATAAGAATGGTTTTTTTAAACTTTATTTTTGCACAAATAAACTTACTTCATAACAAACATTATTTCTTTTACTTATGATTCAACTTGTTGATATAATTATTCATACTGGTAAATTAATATAGTCTTTTGTTGAGAATCACCTTAATTTTAGTTAAAAAATTATAATTTTAATTTTAATTTATTATATGAGATTAATCATTAAACCTGTTTTAATCAAATTCACATCAGTGGACACATGAACTGAAAGTCAAGATCATATATTTTGGTTGGCTTGTGACAGGTAGGCTGGGGTATTAACCCCGTCTTGTTTAATTAAGGGTTTTTCTTTTTTCTAAATTAATCCACCCAATATTCCTTAAAGCGAAACAATTTCTTCTTAACTCAATTTTCTTAATACTTACGTATTTAGCATAAGAACATCTTGCAGGTGTATTAAGACACATCGCAAATTATAAAAAGTATACTTCTATAGTTGTTTTTAACGAAATAACGGGCAAAGTTTATTTTTTAAACGGCTGAGTTTATGCTTGGTTGACGTCATTTAATTATGTTATTTTATTTATTATCTTGAAGTCTTAATTTTTATTTTTCCCACAAACGAGTTGTGTAGTGTAGTGTAGTGCACCTCGATACATCAAAGAGTCGAATTTTAATGAGATACAAACCAACGACCCGCCCAACGCTTCCTCCTCTTCCTCGTGCCGCTACCCCATCTCCACAAAGTTCCTTCTTGTGTAGTTATCTTTTAACACAAGGGATAATTTATCACTTCACTTCCACCCAACTAGGCCACGACGCATCTTACTCCTTCTATCACACCTCCTGATATCAACCACTTTCTTTGTCCGATTTTCTTCTTTTCACCACCTTCACCTTTGAGTGTACTGGTTTGTAGTTTTGTATTGGCCCTGATCGGTAGAAACCAGAACCACTTCAATGGCCACGAGTTCTGAGGCGCTACTTACACGATAAACTGGACTGCCAATGACGGGAAGATTGAGGTTAAAATCTTGGCCCTGATTGAACACTAAACAGACAAACAAAAGGCAGACATTTCATATTTATAAAAATAAGTGTGGTAAAAGTAAAGAAAAAGTCAAGCTTCATAAAAACTAGTTTCCCTAAATATTTGTTATAAAATGTTTAAGATTTTCATGGTCCTTCCGCACCTGCAATTACACAGTATAATACTTCAGAATCACAATATGCGTGGTATCATAAACTAAGGATTCCCAAAGAAAGTGGTTAGTAACAATTTTTCTATGTTTCTTGGTCCTTTGTCCACCCGAATAGTCACACTGTTAAATGTGCGTGATTACTACGGATTAAAAATAGAGGCTTAGTTGCTCACACTATTGATTTCATCAACTACTTATTTAAAGTTTAAATTTGTTTTTTTAATTGAGTTTAAAGATACACTTCCTATTTGAAACATGGTCTAAGTCATTAAGCTCAACATATTGATTTTTTTTTAAATACACCTGAGGGGCACACCTTGAGGTTTCAAAAATTACACTTGAAAAGTGCCACCTTTCTATTATTCTTGCGTTTGAAATTCACACAATGGAGGTCATTTTGTTTAATGCGTTAAGATTAAAAATACATTCATCTCCACTCATAGTGAGCTCCTGTACAAAGTTCACTAAAACCGAATAAGTGTTTCACCTTAACTTTAAGTAAGAGGTGTAGGGACAAACAAAACTTCACAATTAGAATACATTTATGTAAATCTATTTCTTAATATTTAAATAGTCGGCTATGTGCTGTTGCTTGCTGTGTGTCATTTTAATCAATATTTTCTGTATTTTAAAGGGATGGTTATTATATTTGTCTAAATAGCTATTCATGTAATTGTAAGATCAAATCGCATACAGATGTTGAACGTTATTTATGTTTATATTTTATTTATTAGAGAAACATGATTTTCCCATCAATGTGAATATAAAACAACCAACACAAAATATAGTTTCATTTAGGATTTAAGATTGAAATATAAAATGTAATTACACTTTGGATTGTAGCAAAGCTGTAGCCAGCCAATAATTTCCGGGGTGGTTTGGTGGGCACATCCCCCAATTACCTAAGGCTAGAAAAAATTCTAAATGATAAAAAGTTCTAGAAGCTATGCGAAGTGTTTTTTTCTGGTAACATAGCCCCCTAACTGCCGTATGCTAGGACAAATTCTGAATATTAAACACCTCTAGAAGCTCCTTGAAGTGTTTTTTATGGTAAAATAACCCCCTAACTGCAGTAGACTAGGACAAATTCTGAATATTAAACACCTCTAGAAGCTCCTTGAAGTGTTTTTTATGGTAAAATAACCCCCTAACTGACGTAGGCTAGAGAAAATTCTAAATATTAAACACCTCTAAAAGCTATCCGAAGTGTTTTTATGGCAACACTACCCCCTAACTGTCCAACGATAAGAAAATTTTTAAATATTAAACACCTTTAGAAGCTCCCTGAAGTGTTTATTATGGTAAAATATCACCCCTAACTACCATAGGCTAGGAAAAATTCTAAATATTAAACAACTCTAGAAACTCTCTGAAGTGCCTTTTTATGGTAGCACAGCCCCATAATTTGTACTTGTATCTTAATTTTGATATTGTTTCAACCATAAATAAAGCCATATATATTTTGTTCATAAAATTTCGGGAGAGGGGTTTGAACTCAGATCCCCCCTCCCCCCTCCGGCTACGGCCATGGATTGTAGTTGATTTGATCAAGTAAGAGAAAATTGATAAATAGTTTCCAACTTAATAATTTGTTGATATTTCCAAGCCCATCATTGTAAGGCAACTTATAAAGAATGTTTACACATTAAAAGTTAATATATTTGAATTGTTACAAATTTAAAAGCAAATATAACCACATTAACAGTTTTATGACACTGCTTCTAACAAATCTACTCACTGAATATAATAAATAAATGTGATGGATACTATTCTTTTTTAAATAGAAAGCTCATTTAATATTATACATAAAGTAAGCTTAAAACAATAATATATGCACATTTTCAATCCAAAATTTATCCAGTTGGAGGGTAAATAATAAATTTTATATAAATAATATGATTTAATTTAGCAAAAAACCAGTTTTAAAATTAATTACAAACTAGTTTTCAAATTGATAAAAAAATAATGACATTCAACTTAAAAGAAAAGGTTAAAATAAATTGTCTGAACAATTTCCTACTGTCTGTGTATTCGCTTCTATCTTATAAGACATATCCAACTACAATTTTTTTAAAGAAAAAAAATTACCCGCCTCGGTGACGTAGTTGGCTAACGCGCTAGTCGTGTTGAGCTCAATAACCGAGGACGGGGAGATCGAGGTTCGAGTCTCGGTCGGGTGAACTGGGGGTGGTTTTTCCTAAATGTTTTTCCACACTCCTTTCACGCAAATGCGGGTTCACTTCCTCTAAATTCAACCTTCCCAATTCCTAATCATTTAGATGTAATTAGTACTTAAGCGTATAACCTGAACGGGTAGTAAGACGCGGTGCTAAATATTATTATTATTATTATTATTATTATTATTATAAAGAAAAATTATATTTTTTTTTAATTTACACCTAAAATGCCTGGTTAAAATCATAATAAATGTTGTATAGTTTGATTACTATAGTGAGAAAAAGTCAGTATGAAATACCATTAGAATTATTTTAATCTTTTGTATGTATACACAAAATGATTCATTTTTAACTAAGTGACTATATGACAAACTTTATTTAGGTTTGAGTATATACTAGTACGCAGCTATTCCCTTTGATGTCTTTATCAAACACACTGCATTAATTATTATATTAATGAGAAAGGTGCTAGTCCAAAGCGATTTCGCTGACTATTTTTCGATACACCTCTAACGAGTCTACATTTATCCTTCCCTCCTTCCCCTCTTCTCTTATATTTTCCATTCTCCCCTTTCTGTAACACCTTTCAACCTCCTCTTTTTCCTTCTCACCTTTCTTTTAATTTCTACTCCTGCCTTCCGCCCTTTGCTGAGTTGGGTCCAAAAACCTTGATTAGAAAGGGCAACCCACAGCTTTAATCAATAAACGTGAGAAACAATGTGGGCTTGTTCGAAACAAGATGCTTGGTGAATTTAATAGTAGCACATTATGAGTGAATGTACTCAACTTAGAATCTTTAAAGAGAATAAATCATGATTTTAGTATAAAGAAAAAGGTTTTCATTTTATAAAGAAAAAAACCAGTTAAATATGTAGTATCAAAATAATATAAAGGTGATATTAACTAAACAATGAGGATTTAAAAATATCCTAAGTTATTGCAGTTTAAAGATAACTAAGGAATCTCGATGAAATTTTCCATTCTTAAAATTTTGTTTTGTGATAGTTATTGTTTTATTAAAATCTTCTTCGGTGGTCAAATTATTTAAAGCGCTAATCTCTTGATAGGCCGGACTTTCAATAACTGGTAAATTGAAGTTAGAATGTATGTTGGGTGTACAAAAGGGAGTTTCTATAAAACTTTTCCAATCTACTCTCACGAGAATGTGGGTACCCTTCCTCTAAATTCAAAATTTTTTTTCTACCACATGATAGGGGTTGATACATGTGCCTTAAGCCTTAAAGTGTATTTAAACACGGTGAGAAAAAATATCTTACAACATAAATTCAAATGTCTTATTATTGAGTTGAAAATAATGACTAATGAATAATAATTCATATTTTTTTAATAATAACATTGAAACTGATTGAATTAAAGAATTTGATAGAAAATCACTAGTTCAGAGCTTATCAATTGTCAATGACAAAACTTACCGGTCGCAAATATTGAGTGAATGATTCCACTGGTATACACGTTTTATATATTGTGAGTGTGAACCTATGATTATGACGTTAGCGACCAGGATAGGATGTAAAGAAGAAGAGCTGATTATATTTTTTTTTACATATAATAGGGCTTTTCATTTCCTCACAACATATTACAAGCAATAATATTTCTCTACATATTTATTTAGTTTATAAAGTTCAGCCTAAAATCCCTTTTAGCCATTAAAACAAAAGCCTACAACTTTTTTTTTGGCACTACGTCTTTCTAACCATTCGGACTATACCCCTGCCTACGACTTAAAAGCTTAGTTTGCACTAAAAAAAAAAGCAAATTTGTTATCTCTACTGAAAAACATTCAATAATGGAGTTCACTCCACTTTAACTCCCTGTCCAAGGCTCAAATCTGTAAATGGGAACTTTTTAAAAGCTACATTTTAGGTTTTTAAGGTCTTAGTATATCAATTGGGGAAATAAAATATATATTAATTGAAATTATAAAGTCATTTAAAAGTACATTGTTTAGGAATCAGAAACGTTTTCAATTAACATAAATTTGCTGCTTATGAAGTTAACGATTTAATCATATTCATGTGTTTGAATTTCGATTAAGTTTAAATTCATTTAAAAATACGATACAAATTGTTTTTATATTCTTCTTATTTAAGAGAAGTATAAACACGTGAGCAATAATTTGAAATATCTATTAGTTTATCCATGTATTAAATGCTAATAAAAAATAATTCCAAAAGAAGTAAAACACCAAAATGTAATTCATGTTATAATTAAGAAATAAACCAATTCTGAAATTGAGCATGTATTGTGTTTAGCATTTTAAATTATAGTTTGTCATACATTCAGTTATCGTGCTTGCAATGACAGCTAAACAGTTTATGTTGTTGGTCTCGCTTTCCTCCCATGAGTGTTGACGATAATAGAGTGCATTTAAGCTACAGCACGGGCTCATTTGGGTTGATTTTTCCAAATTTAAATGTTCTTTTCCTATCTACATGCTGATGATGTTGAATTTCCTTCAAGAATCCTATCTCATACTAATCACCTAGATAAGGTCATTAACAAACTTTGTGTTAATCAAGCAATAAACCTTTCTCTCCCACACACCTGATGGGGTCAAACGGTATAAGGCGTTACTCTCGCAATAGAATGGACCACCGATGACTGAGCGATTGGAGTTTTAATCCCGGTCATGTTTAATAAGGTTTTAATTGTGAACGGTTTACCAATCTCAATCCCTAAAAATTCTCCAAATCAAATCTACCTCTCCTTGAAACATCAACGTAGTTATTTGATACGAGTACAATCCAAACGGTTATATTTTTAGTTAATCGAATTTGGTATTGTATATTTTTAAGCCACCATTAGATTCATTAAATATGACTAAATATAAACCTTCAAGATCAAGTTTTAAATGTTCAAAGAGACACTTGAGAATTGACTTGTTGGCTCAGAAATTTTTAAAGTAAAAATAAAGGACTTTAATGCTTTTGTATCTTTTTTATGTTTATCATAATTATTCTCTTTTTAAACGAAAATTATTATTACCAGATATTAAGTTTTATAATATACATAACAGTTCAGATATATTTAGGTTTAATATGTTTAAATCAAACATCTAACATATTTAAATGTAAAATACATATATATCCACAAGTAAACAAATTATTTTGTGTTTGAAAACAAGAATTGTGTAGTCTTATTTCAAATAAAATGACTGAAGTTGAAAAGGATATTAATTTCGAGTATTGAACTTTTATAACACTTCAAAGAAGAGCAAAGTAAAATAATTTTCCTTAGTTTTGATATTATTAAATGGTTCGTTATCTGGCTGAAACTTAATTAGACTAAAGAAGAAATAAGGGGAGAGAGATGAAAAGATTATGTTTCTGGCGTAGTAAGATGGAATTAGTGGACATGTAGTAAAGACAAGAACAAACCAACTGTGTCGCTGTTGTAGAGTTTAAAAGGCCTGAGCAGTAGGAAATGAGCATTGTGTTTGTTAGACGTGGTACAAGCTTTTACAGCGAGAATACTAATTACCGGGGGCAAGTTTACTCCACAAGCTGTATTATCTACACACAGGTCTTTTGCAGTTGGTTTGCGTGTGTGTTGAAACGAATTAAAAAAAATAGATATTGGTATTTTTACTTTACATTTTAGGCTAGTAGAAATAAAACTCTTTGACTTAAAGAGTTTCAAACAACCCAAAGATGTATTTCAAAATCTAATTATATAAATTCTTTAGAAACCTTTCACTATTCTAAGTTTTAGTGAGATTATTTGAAATAACTAGAGGAATATAACATTTATCTTAGCTCTTACATTTTGTGCTTATACTTTTATTATATTTTTTTTGTAAAAAAATGATGTAGCCAAAATGTACTCTCATTTAAGGATTACTTTGGCTTATAATAAAACTAAATAAGTCAAGAGCATAATTTTAGAGTTTATGTTGATGAAATAATTATCTTGAATACATTGTATGATCAAAAATTTATTTAAATAAGTAAGAAATAAAGTTCAAATATATATATAATGAAAAAATAGCTTTAAGTATCCAAATAGGACTAATTGGAGAAAATATAGTGTATTTAATTACCGTAGAGGTAAATTAGTTTTTTTGTAGCTAACCGGTATATTGGTCGTAATATTACAAATATAGTAAATTGCGTTTGATAAGAGTGACTATTATTTTAGATCCTTATGAATAACATTAATTATGTGATTTTTTCACTAAAATAAATTATATTTTATAGAAATGAATGTTATTTAAGAAAGGCTATAGATCGCCTACAATCGATATAATCTCTCAAAATATAGCCAAACCAATTAGATAGATATTAATTGGTCATCTTCATCTATACTAAGAGCTTAACAACTTTAAAAATTTATGTATAAGAGCTTAAGCTAATAATATTTTAAAGATCTATATATAGATTGACAGGTAAATGCTATATTTTGCCAATATATATCAATTATTCACTAAAAAATATGTTTAACATTAATAGTAGTAATAATATGAGATTTTTAAAATTTAATTTATTAATCTAATTTGCAATAAAAATAATATTTTTTCTTTAGGCTATCTATAAACTTATCTAGGACTTAAGCCTTTCTTTCTATATGTGACAGAGTGAAGAAGCAGGTAAGTAGACGATAGAAAGGCGTGTTAGCATGGCCAAGAATTTCATAATTACCTTTCACCAAACCCCCTTACACTCGACAGGTTTTACACTTCCTTCGCCTCACCACCCCTATGCACCACCTACTCCTTTCAAACGCTTTTAGGGATCGTATAAATTTAACGTCTAATGAAATTCACAGCAACTCTCCTCGGTTTATAGGGGGACGACGAGTTGCGTGAACCAAGTTTTCTTTACACTGACTGAGATTCAAAGCTGGGACAGGCACGGTAGAAACATGGTCGGTAGCGAAGGGTGGTTTATGTGTTCAATAAGTAGCACGTCTTGCAGAGGGAGATGTAAGACACCGAGGAATTCATTCTACTTTGTGCTTTAGTAAGAAGTCAACTTTTGGGATGGGGGTATATAGGGACGGTCCTGTTGTTTTTTTGTGTGTGTTTGTCTTTTCATTTCAAACAGAACAGATTGGATTTACATTAGAATGGAGTAAACAAAAAATATATAAAAAGAGTAGCATTAAGTTTTTTAATTAATATACCTTATGTATTTAAAGTTTTCTAATAATTAAAATTAATATTGGAAGCAAATAACAAATAGATAGAGTTAATTTCTGTCATTAGACGAATTATCTTTTGTTAATTAACTTTAACGATTAAACGTTGACCTTATTGGTGAAGGAGGTAAAGTTCCTACCTCAAATCCCAATGTTCATGGGTTAGAACCCAGTCGAGGTCAAATTATTTTTACTGACAGATAAAAATCGAGAGCACAACTTCAGTTCAATTTTGATTGTGGGATAAAAAAGTCCCTGAAAGATTTGTGAAAATAACTTTCCGACAAAATGTTTGGGCTCTTTCTCACTCTATCGTATAGATTTATAACTCTCTCCACCCGAAATTAACCTATAACAAAAACTGCAACAGGGAATAGCCAGACTAGAGATGTTTTTTTTCCGGGTCTATGCTCCACATAGCGGGTTAAATGCAATATTATTATTAATAATAATACAAAGTATTAAACTATATTATCAACAAAGCATTATTTTTATTATTACTTCACAAGATAAAAACAAAGACAAAACTTTGGACAGTTAAGTAGCATATTATCACTGCTATAATGTAGTTTTAGATATAAAGGAAAGTTCAAATCTAATGTAAGTAATATATATATTTTCAAAGAATATTGTTTAAATTTTAAATTCATAGGTTTCAAACCTAATCATAATATGATCTATTTTTTAACGTTATAAAAATTTCCTTTCCGTTAAAGTCACAAATATAAAAAATATACATATTCATTTGATTGAGCTAATTGACCGAATCCTTACTAAAATCCCTCATAATAATAATAGCAAACATTTTATATGAAATACAAGAAATACTCGCCAAAATGGGGGCCAGCTCAAAATAAATACAGTTACATCTTCTTAAAAAGACTGTATTAATATTGAAAATATATGGAGTATTTAGTTAGCCTATAACAAAAAATAATAACATTCTTTTAAGTAAATTGCAAACGGATTTTACATAATGATATGTAGAAATATAAAGTAAAATGTAATTTTGCTAGTCAGTTATTTTGCTATTTGTTTTTTTAGCATAGTATTTTATTACCAGTTCGGTTTATATGCCTATATACTAATTACACTAATGTATTAGGGAATAAGAAGGTGTTAATTTAGAGGAAGTGCAACCGCATTTGCGTGGCGGTAGAGTACAAAACTAATTAGTAAAACCCAACCTCAGTGCACCTGACCGTAATTGAACCCCAATCTCCTTGTCTTCAGCAGTCTAATCTACTGCGAGAATAGCGTGTTAGACCACGCATCAAGCGAAGTTGGTAAGTCCTTTTTTGATAAAAATCTAGCTGCCATAATTATTTCCAGGAAATGAAGTTCAAACCAAAATGTGTTATTGTTTTTCTACAGGTTAGATGTTAATTTATTTACTCTGTCAAACTCAATTACATTTTGATATATATTAGGAAATGGTTACCAGTATAACTTTTCAGTAAGTCATCATTTCAAATTTATGTTAAGACTAAAAAAAATCGGGTTTCTTCAAACGTTATCCCTCCATTAATATTTCTCTTTTAAACATATATATTTTTGCCCTTGTCTTATTCCAAATGCACTCTTTCCACAATTCAACGGGGTTTTCTAAGACAAGAAAATTCAATTTTCTTCCACGTCACTACTGAATGTGAAAGCGTTTTCCATCGTAAAAACTGCCTAGGGCCTAAACTTTCCATTTTCTCTAACTCTAGAGAGGGAGAACTAAAATATTTCTTATAATAAAATCAATGTAGTAAGGAAAGTAAAATTGTCATAAAATTTTAAGAAGACTTATTCTTGATATAAAAACAAATGGTGTGTGCGTAGATCAAAGAAGGCAAACCACCTGAATACACCTTTTTCCACACAACGTTTAGGTGTTGGCATGAATGTAAGAAAAATTGATATTTTCCCTCGGAATATATTTATATATTAATGTTATTTTTGTATTTTACAAAAAAAAATGGTTCAGCTGATTTATTCAGAAAATAAATTATTACATTTATAAATTGGTTATTAATCTTACTCCATCCAAACTTATCTTTCCTTTTAAAAATTAGTATAGGTGATACTGAAATTATATATAAAAATCTACATGATTTCGGAGCTGTTTCTGAGCAAAAAACCTCAATTAATTTATGATTACAATGTCCGTAATTTCAAATATATCTTTGTAAACGATTGTGTTAATGATAACTGATATACATTTAATATGTAGATATATATGTGTGCAGGTACAAGTACAAATTAACACATTTTTATTCATAAATTATTCTTTAGTTAAATTATAAAAATAGATTAAATAATTTAATCTAAGGGAATTAATAGAGGAGGAATTTGATGATTTACACAGGCTTGGCCTTTACTTCAGAAGGGGGTGTTTATACTAAATCAAGAGAGAGAAAAAGGACCCAATATTTTGGAATTTGAAAATACTTCGCCTCACCTAGGTTTAATACTTTATCTTGGCGGTCAATATTTCCGGTAGCTACACAGGCAAATTAAACTGGGACGTATTGGGAGATTAAGTGGTTTTCTATGTAGTAGAGAAAGTAAGCAAATACCGAATAGGGCTTCGCATTTGGTTACGAGATGTTCTTTGACCCGTTTTTGCCTGCAGTGTCAAATTCATGTATGGTTATGACGTCAGATTTTCTGAGAGAACTCTCTCAAGTCTGCTGTCTTATTCCGTTTGTCTCGAAACGTGGTGAGGGTTTAGTAGGAAGTACGAAAAAAAAGTGGTAGTTTTCACATTGTTTACCATGGATTAATAATAGGTGAGGATTGGTGTTTAAGTAGTTTGTTAATCAAAATGTCGCACTGCACTAGAACTACATTATGTTGCCTTTCTTCCTCTGTGAAAGAGAAACTATCCCAAACTTTTTTCTTGAGTTAACAGGAATATTTTTATCAATTAAACTCTAAACTGTCAGTAGTGCTAGTATTTACCAACTAACTATAATTCACACAACAACTAAGACTATGTAGTTTACATGTACAAATGTTTATGTACAAATCGAGAGATAATATGTTTGCAAAAATAATTATATTTGCTAGTAGTCACTTGATTAATGTTTAGTTGGCTATGACAAATTGAATGTGAGCAAAATTGAAAAAAAAATTACTGTTGATATAATTACAGCGGATTTTATAGTAATAACTACAATACTGTTTTAGCAAGTTCACTTCCATTTTAGAAAGATAAATATTGCTATATTGAGAGTAAAATAATATTTAGGGCTACTATAATGTAAAATATTGATAGCTACAACAATGTTATGACAAATACAAAATTTCAACGATATCTAATGCTTGATTAGCTATAGGTATTGTACATATTGATAAACATCCAATTAAAAGAATTATATTTTATATATTATATAAACTTTTGTTAATAGCTGACGCTACTATAAACATTGTTTTGACGTATATATTAACCAATACACACTACTAAACTTTACGTTCATAGATACTTTTTGAACTCAATATATAGCTAAAGCTATAATCCCTATTAATGGGATCTTTTTTCACTTGAAATTTATTTCAATATTTGACATTTTTAACTACCTTCAATAATATTTTTGTATTATTATAGCTGCTATAGCTATTTTTGTCATATATAATATAAATAAAAAGCTATAGATTACTATTGTAAATAATATCCCTACTTTTATACTGTATCATAAAGAAAGTATTTTTCAGAGAAAACTATCGAGTTCAAGAGTATGATGGATCTTTATGTATGTTTTGTTTAAACTTGAATTTCCTATTTTATATAGTAATACCTCAAGACATTTTTGTTTACTTAAAATTTATAAAAAAATTAGAGATTAGTAAAGATTAGTTTTAATGATATTATTTATATCTTAGAATTATTAGATATTTAAATAAAGCATTTTACTCGTCTTCCCGAAGAAAATTCATTTAATATTGTTTCCTAATGAGTGATACTAAAATTTTTAAAATGTATCAAAAATTGCTATAAATGTTTGGTTTAAAACTGGTATCTCTAATAAATAGTTCTAAGTAATCATTTTTCTTAAGAAAAAATTCACTAGGATATACTTTACTGAATACTAAACATTGAAATAGTATAGATTGTTCAAATATTGTACTATTGACCACTCGGAAGTGGTATTCTGTGGATTATTTTAAATGATAAATATTCATGAATATTCATTTTACCAAAGTAAATTAATTTAATGGTAGCTAACTTAAATATTTTAGTATTCCTAATTTTTCGAAAATGGCATTTTCGATTTAGTTCAAATTGGGTATCTCGGAATTATTTTAGATGATTAATAAGGATATATATTTTAATCTTTACATATAGTAATAATCACACTGTAGTTTATAAATGAATGATTTACTATGGTTGGAAATATCCTAAAGAATTGTTATTGTCAATTTATTTAGGATTTATTTATGATTACTATGACTAACTATTTCCAGTTTATTTTATAATCCAACTCTACTAGCTTAATTCAATAGGGAAGGTAAAGGTTTATATTAAATTCTACAATGTGGTACACTATTTTTCTAGTCAAAATTATTATAAAAATTCTCCTACACACCTCGCTGTCACAAATTTTCTCCAAATCTTCCTTTATTTATACCGGAAGCATTCTCTCTTACAGAATCTTTGTAAAATTCTCTCTGCACTAAATTTTAATTCACTTTTGAAACTATATATTCTCATTTTTTCTCTAAATATTTCTCTAACAAATATTCATGTAAACAGACTCTCTCTTATGACCATTCTTTTAAACTAACTTTATTTCACACTTAAAATATTTTTCACATTTACTTTGTTTCAAGATAACTTAATCTCTAACACTATTTATCCATTACTTAATTTTTCTCAAACTACCTCTCATTGTCAATATTTATTTATCACACTCAATCTTATATTACCTCCCTTTATAACTCAGAATCTTTCTCACCCTAAAATACTCACACTCACTCAAAGTTCTATTGAAAAAAATAGTAGTTTAATAAGTTACATATAGGATCATGAAAACATGGCTATTAATTTAAATTATGAATTATAATTTCAATATAAGTAAATCGTTAACAAATCTAAATAGAAATTCACTCGTTGCCTAATTTCTTGATATTCAATGTGTAAGATATTTAAAATATAATAGTTTTGTAAAATTTATAGCAAAGGTCTACAAAACATTCAAAAAAATATTTTAAAATTAAAGAATAATATATTTTAAACCAAAGACACCATTTGTTTTACTAACAATATCTAAAATAAATTAATAATATGTTGATTTTTAACCTAAAAGATATATATCATTTTACAAAACATCTAAGACAGTGAAGAATGAAACCTGCTTTACATACTTATGTTGCGTTTTTAATTAATATAACGTATCAGGCGTCTTAAGATTGAGATGAACTTAGCTACTATTTTCTTATTCATTTAGTGAAAAGGATTGTTTTCCCTGTTTAGTATATAAATAACTCACACAAATAAATTAAAATATTCATAATTAAAGAAGGATTGTTATAAGGAAATAAACCAGAGTTCTTTTGGAGGGAGAAAATAATGCCCACACTCTTGAAAGAGTCAAGCGTTAACCCCTTTTAGACAACCATTTTGGTAATCACTCTTTAAAAATCAGATTCACAAACAGATAAAACAGCATTTATTGATTTTCAATAAATTAATACTTGTGCATTTTTAAGCACGAGTAAATTGCAAGCCAAGTTTAGCAAACAACATTCCTACATTACCATATCCTCACATAAAAATGCACATTTAATAAATTCTAAGCTAATATAGTTTGGTTTTTAAGCTAAGGTTATGTCTCGTATTTGAATCACGGTCAGGTAAAATAAAGATTATTCTTCCTAAATAGTTTCCTACTATCAATTACACACAATTGTGGGTAAAATTACACTAAATTGCACCTTCCTCATGACTGCTGCATTGATTTATTTAATGTGGATATCCAACTTGGAAGGGAAGGTAAAAAGAGGGTGTAGTAAGATGCAAAGTTAACCAAATAAAAAAAATAGATGCATGCCGCTGAGGTAAATACAACCCACAGGGTTCTTCATCTATCAATCTGACGTCTAGTAAAATTGAACCGGGGATACTTGCTAGTACTCAGACCTCTTATTCAATGTTCTTCCTTCATTTTATTTCAATTTTCCTTCCTTCTGAGAAACCAATACACTTGAAGATATCTCCAGTCTATTTATATAACCAAGGTATAGCAGGCGTAGGAAATATACATTGCGTTTAAGATAAATTACAATATTTCAAATCATGTTTAATAATATAAAAGCTCTAAATGATTTTTTTTATAGATCAATAATATTGACAAAACATTTACAAAAATGTATTTTCGTGTAATTTTGTCTCATAATAATTTTTTTATGCATATAGAATATTTTAACTAATTTATCTTGTAAATCTATGGTGATATTCCATACATTTCAATGTGTGAATATAATTAGCCATATATTATTTTTATTATTATTATTATTATTATTATTATTATTAAATTTAATTATTTGTATGGATATATATTAAGGACGATACAATGGATTTCAAATTATTTCATAAATATGGATTTCAATAAATCATTAATCTAATATTTAATGTAGATGTTAAATATTGTTTAAAAAATAGTTTAGCTACCTATTTCATAAGTAACTCATGCATTATATTCTCATAAACTATTCATAGTTTTTTTTTTCGATTTATATTAGATTCTGCATCTATTCATAAATGTAGTTAAAACTTACAAAATATACAATGAATTTTCAGAAAGATAAAAGTAGTGAAAGTAAAATTTAAAAAAAAATTTTTTAAAGAAACATTTTAAGAATCTAAAACATATTTATAATTATTTAAAATTATGTTAGTAGTTTAGTTTAAAATTAATTTTTAGTTAGGGAACTATCTCAAAATAATCAAGTCTTTTGAAATCAAGTGGTTTTGGTAAAATACTTGTTTAACAAACTCCTCCTTAATAACTCAACATGTCTTTCCAAAAGTTATACTACCAGAACGAAAAACATTCTTTTTTTTACGGTCAACTTGATAGAGGGACCAACCGCGTTACAAATGGCAAGCAATAACTCTTGAACGAAATGACCGATTTTACTGCAATGCGTACTAGCGGTTTGTAGAAGCCATATAGTTCGGAGAGAGCAACACAGGAACGATTCCACTGCATTCCCTCTCCTTCTTCCGTTCATCCTACGGCCCACTTTTGCCCGCCCCCTCATACCTCCCTTTTCAAAAACAATAGCCCCCCACCGGGTCATAATTCGTAGTACCTGTTTCCTTGAGCGCATGACGCAGCAGTAGTTTAAAGGAAACGGCAGCAGGGGATGCAGTCCCCAGAGTATAGAACTGGTTTCGGTTTGGGATTATATTACCGATACGTTAGGCAAACAATGAGTTATTGCCTAGGAAAAATTAACTCATGATTTATATTTGTTAAATAACAAACATATAAGTTTCCTATTACCACATTTTGGTTTGAAGTTAATAAAGCAAAAAAACAAGTGTTATAATTAAAAATATTACATTTTAACATTATTTAGACTAAAAGTTGACTTAATAGATGTATAATAAATAGATGTACTTGATTATATTAACTTTTACCATTTTAAAGTTTTCAGATAAAATGTATTAGCTTTCAAACTATATGGTCACATTTTAAATAATATAATTTATATTATTATAAGGTGCTCTGTCTTATGACAGGTCAATTCCTTTTGTGAGTGAGCTTACACCACCAATGCTCTCCGTACGCTGACTCCCCTTTCAGCTCCCAGAATTTGCCTCTTTAATTCAAGTCATCTAGTATTTGAATCCTTCTTCCTAAGCTCCTCTTTCGCTAAGCTTTTCCTTATATTATGTCGTACAGAAGACAGTGCCTTCTAAGGATGTGTCCGATCCAGTTTGCTTTGTACCTAGAAATCACATCCAAAATTGTTCTATTCTCATCCACTCTTTTTAGGACTTCTTCATTTTTCACACTGTCTGTTCACCTGATCTTCTCAAGTGTTCTCCAACATCAAATTTCAAGGATCTCCAAATATTTCTTTTCCATCTTCCTCAAGTTTCTGCTCCATACATCGTGATGCTCCAAATGTAGCATTTCATCAGCTTCTTCCTTAGTTCCAACCTCAGCTTGTGTGTCAGCAGTAACCGCTTCTGGTTTAAAGCTTCCTTGGCCATTCCTTTAGGGCAGTAGTCATCCTTTGTCAACAAAATTCCAGGTATTTTAACTGCTAGTTTGTATACGAATTACATTGAGTAGAATTCCAAGTAAAATACCCAAAATTAATCTAATTTTAAATTGTGCGCTTAGCTTTGGTGCATAAGATTAGTAATTTTTATAATAATGTAGAATGACCACATAGTTCTTAGTATACATCAATTATAGTATCGGTAGCTTGGTGTGATGATGGATTTAAGAATACTCAGAAATTTCAGAGAACTCCAAAAACAAGTCCCACTATCTATTTTATGTTAAAGTCTAAAGAAATTAGATATAATTTCTCTAAAATTTAAAATTTGAACAAAGTATTCAGTAAAATTAAATTACTAAACAATTTTTCTTAATATAATAAAAAAATTATTTAAAATTAATGAACTGTTCTAAATCTGAATATCAAAATTTTGAGAGACATCTAAGTCAACCAAATGTACAATTATGTACAAAAACGAAGGTATTAGTCTCATATTCTGGATTTTGGTGCTAATGTAGTTTTAGCATTATTAGGTATAGCATCCAGTAAAGTGTTCTGAAGGGTTTTCCTAAATAGTCTCCTACTCTACTTCTGAATATTTATCAATTTTATTGTATTTTATGATAATGTATATGAACAACAAAAATGTTGTGTAAATGCATGATTTTCATATTTAGTACAAATTTATACTTATATAGCAGTAATAAACTAGTATAACCTATATTCACAAATAAAATTTTCACAAACATGTTTATAAATTAAGTCTACTGACTTTAACTAGAATTTGATTTACATAACTAGCCCATTATTATTTTGAAAACTTAAAAGTCAAGGTGCCAAAGGTATTTACATTATTGGTCCCTTTAATATGTAGTATATAAAGATAAGCTATACGGTTTTCCATTACAAATGTTAGTGGTGGAAAATGGTCTTACAGTAAAAATATTGGTTCAATAATTAATTAATTTACAAAATAATATTATATTTAATAATAATGTTATCAATATAACGGTGACGATCTTAAATACTAGACAATTTTCTTTTAGGGCGTACAAGTTTTCACCATCGAAAAAACCCAATGTTAAGTAAGTAATTTATGGCATATCTAAACTTGAACATTATCTTAACATTTTAATCCCTATATGAGCTTATTTTGGACTAGAACGCTTGTCTTAAAAACGATATTAATTAGTAGAGCATCTCTAGTTATTTAAAATAAATCTTTATTTATGATTATTCAAGGGCGTGCCTATAAATATAAATATTAATTTGTTTTTTTTCTTTATTCTTATTGAGAGTATATTCAATTACGTTTACATAAATACCACCAAGGCATATTGAGACTCAATATAAGACCTTTTGTTCCCCCAATTGGGAGCCACATACGCTATTCTAAAAGAGTATTTCTAACTTTTTAAATTCTCAATCCAAAACGGCCGTTTCTATTTTTATCTCCGTATAAGTTTCTACTCGAAGAGGGTAAAAGTTCCAATTTCACACTGCCTGGTTGATCGTTTCAATTGATGCCAAACCATGTCTGTGTCGTCCGTTCTGAGGTCCCAACTCGCCTCCTCTTTGCATCTTAGTTTTATTCTTCCCTTTATTTCGACTAGAAAAATACCAAAAGAACAACAACACATGTCCTTTCCTTTTGGTTAATAGGAAAACATTTGCGAACGAGAAATAGAGAATACACATTTAAAGAGATACTATGGATATAAGTTAAAGACTACTGTTTGAGATATCTTATGACGTATGATTCAATGAATACAAAAAAATATTGTACCAAACAACTTGAGACAACTTTATGTATTATGTATAAGTTTCAAGAAATAGGCTTGGTTCTATTTTAATTCTTAAAGACAAATTTAAGTGATCTTACTAGAGGTATATTTATTATCTGCCAAATCTATGTTAAGATTCAAATAAATGTGTAGTTTTTGTAATAAGTACTTAATATTCTCGATAAAAAAGTTGTATATAATTGAGTAAATTATTTTAATATTAAAATGTGGTTCTTAATAAAGCTATGTGTTTTGATATTTACTCATTATTTCAAATCTTTTTATTTTATTTAGTAATATAGCTTAATTGAATCAAGCCAAAAAAATCTCATAGAAAATACTTGCGGTATAGTAATTAAAGAAAACTCTCCTTTAGTTATTAATCATTTTAATCAACGATTTAAATTTTTTCATTACTATATCAATTTGATTATAATAACATTAGAATTAGATTATAAATTCTTTAAATTTATATTACATATTTATTTTGTATTTGACAAAGGATTTCAACTATGTAAACATTGTATTATAAATACTAAATAAATGGTACGGAAATCCGCACGGGCTTTCTCGCTCTATTGTTTAAAAACGAAGATGTTTACTCAAAACTCGTAATATATGGGAAAATAAATTATATACACTAGCAAACGCAAGCATAAATTCCACTATATTTATGTAAAACATTTTTGGGTCCTGGTTTCAAATTTTATTATTTTATTTTTAAGGAATTAATGTTCTCATTTATATGTTTGTACCAATAAAAAAGATTGATATTGGGTCCACTAAGGTCAACACTTCGTATTAAAATTTCAACTTACGGTTAAAATTTTTGACATTTTATTGGGTTCTAAACATCTTCAGGTCATTGCATTGCAATTAAATTCTTCATTTATAAATTTTGACTAATAAAAAATGTAAATATTGACCATTGAGTCCAAAATGGAGATAGATCATTGTTGAACAAACATTTCTCGTAAGAGGTTCAAGGAAAAATAACAAACTTTTTGAGAGACTTACCCATATTAAATTAATGTATGGTATTGGAGAATTATTGCGTTAAAACTTAAGTAGTATTTCTTTACAACTGAAGCTCACAAAATTGTATCAATCTATTTGTGAATATCTCGGAAATTGTTAGTTTTATAAAAATATATTTTAAATAAAAGTTTTTTATATTTAATAGTACTACAATCTTGCAATGATAAGTTATTTAGTATCTAAAGAAGTTGCGGACATACGTAAATTTCCGCCTCTGTAAAATATCCTAAGAGTAATTTTATTAGGAGAATGAAAATAACCATTTTATTTCTGGTATTAATCAACGCCTGGATACAACATTTAATCAAAATCGTTAGAGCCAATTCTGACAAAACCGAGTTTTTATTTTTTCGCTTTTTACTAAACTTCTCTTAATTTTAGGGTTAAATAGACAAACGGAGAAATGGTATTGCAATATAACACTTATTAGGGGCGGGGGTCATGAGACGTCGACATCCATCCACATTTCGGGTTAGAGAATTTTTACGGTCGCATTACCTTTAGTGTTTGAAAAGTTAAAATATTATATTTGCGTATAGCTTGAAAATTATTGGTTTTATTAAAATAAGCTTCAAATAAAAAAAAAGGTCTTATAAATAGCCCTGCATATTTGCGATGATAAGTAATTTCATATCTCAAAGAGTTACGGATATATAATAAGAAATAAAAACTTACTCATCAGACCGGAACCCTTAAATTCATTTTGCCGAATTATTGAGAGTATACATTATGTTTGGACTATTTAGAAATGTTAAGAAATTAAATCAATTTAAAATTTTTAGAGCCAATTTTTAGAAAATATAATTTTTCTCTTTCTGCCCCTCAGTAAACAACCTTTAATTTTAGGGTTGGATATCCAATTCCAAAAACCCCTCAGGGCATCACTATGAAAATCCTAGATACCAAGTTTTATCTCGACCAGTAAAATAGCTTAGGCTCTAGTCCACGGTACAGACAGACAGAAATGGAATTTTAAAAAAAACTTTTTTGGATTCGGGGGTTCATGAAACGTCAACATTAATCAAAATATATAATTTAATTTTGTCACAATCACAATACTTTCAATACCTGTAAGATAGCAATAAAGTAAAAATTAGAGAGTTATTGAAATATTTATATAACTTTATTATATTTAAAAACTCTAAAACCTCTCTCTTTAAACTAAAATATTTGCTATTAAGGTTTTGTACTTAAACATATTAAATAATTGGTTACTAGTTTGAGTCATCATTATTAATTTACAGTGAAATACTTGTGTATTTGAAAAGTAGTCATATAATTATGAAAATAATTATTCTTACTTAAAATTGTAGTTTTAACTGACATAAATAATGCACATTTAGAATATGAAATTATATCTATCTTAAAAACAAATTAGAGATAATTTTGAGAAGTTAATTACTTATTAGCATAAGCTTCAAACATACCACCATATTCATAAAAATACTAAACAAAATTTTTATCTCTTTGAATATATCTAAAACCTAATCAAAAATTGTAAGTATGATTTTGGCCAATCTTAATCATCCATCAATCATGCTTGTTGTTATTTTAAAAAAAAAATTCAGTGATCAACAAATTGCATTCAAACATTCAGTAGATTAATTAATCATACATAAGGATATTACTAACCAATAAATAGTATCATTATTTTATTGGTAAGAAAAAAATTAGTTACTTATAACATGTAAATAATTTTTTTCATGGAGATAGCTGATTTTTACTCTGTTACCTTAGTAGCGTCGAAAGTATCAGCCTGAGTTTCAATAGTATTAGTTTGGATGAAGCAGAAATATCTATCGCGACTTGCGAACCCATAAAAAACCATAGGAAAGACCCTAAACATATTTGAGCCAGTCTAGCATGAATTCAATAGAGATCAGTTCATATTGCATGAGACTGATCTGTATACATTTTATTTCATATTTTTCTGCTAAACGAGACATTAGTAAAAATATTTTGTAGTAGTTTGTATATTTTAATGCTCTTTTTACTGTTACTTACTAAACTTATCTCTTCGATATTAAATATGATCATTAAATTATAAAGTTTAATGATATTTATGAATTTCGAATCTTTGGTTATTAATAATATATAAATCTGTTTAAATACAATTAGATGCAATAAATAAGGTGTTTTATTTAATATTAGTAAACAATTTGAGAGATTATGAAGCACTGAAACAAAGTGGTTGGCATGCGCGAAAAAAAAAATAAGTCTTGTGATTTCTGGGTGATAACTGGGGAATTATAGGTTTGAATTCCAGCTGTGTGTATTGATGTTTTATTGGGGCTCTTTTCACACTATTCCTCCACAAAAATCCTACACTTAATTTAAAAAATACCTTACCCATCCTTACACTATTAATGTAGATATGCGAACATCCTTAATGAGTAATAAGATTCCAAATAGACTATAATTGAATGCTTCAAAACCAAATATATTACATAAAATTATACTAAACTACCAACATAGTTTTTCATATGAACTATAGAGTCTAATTGACAAAAAAAAATTGGAAGCGATATTCTTTATACATTGTTATTTCCATTTCTAACTTCAATAAAAAAAACTAATAACGGTTTTCTTTTAAGCCTTTTATCAATAACAGTAAAATGATTTCTATGTTTCAGCATATATTTGGTATTACTGATTGCTAAACTGAAGTTTTAAAGTGCTTAAATAATATTTAAATATACAAAATAGCTTTCATGATTACATTTTCTTACTTAACGACTATTAAATGGCTATTAACCATCAATAATTATTGTTCACACCAATTAGATAAAAAAAAATTATGAAATTAATATAAAGGAGTTTCAATTTAATCTCTTGGTTTAGCAAAATATAACTTTCGGAACAAACTCAACCCAAATACATTCTTACTGTTTAAGTAAATGCTACTACAATATATTCTTGATATTCCATTACACTCTTTTTGATCTTCATATTACTAAAGTTTATATCCCTTCCGTTCCGTATTTTGTTTGGCATACAAGACTCTATAAAGTAGAAAATATCGTTTCTTTTTCCATGAAGAGGATGTAGCGAAAACGAATCAGGGACAACAACTACCCTACTGTACTAACCCCTTCATTCTCCACCTAAAAACACAATCCCTACCTCGAAAATACTATATATATATATATATATATATATATATAAAACTTTTTTTTGTTGGTTGAACAAAATCCTATATACCCTTCAATATTTCCTTTCCACTTCGACATTTTTATATGCCTACCTAATAATATCCAACATTTCTATAAACTGTTTTTTTTTCTCCTGTCTTTATAAGAAATTTTACTTATCTTTTTTTTTCAAACAGATTCAGTTAGAACTTTATTAACAGAGAAAAACGCATTTACAAAAAAAAAAAGTTTTCATGTAATAGATTCTATTTAAACAGGCCCGGGTCCATAATTTAATACTTGCCAAACATTAACTTTAAAATCTAGGCTTCATTAAAATTATATCAAAATTCTTGGCTTGATTTTTTATAAATCTATAAATAATAGAGTACAAAACTCAATAATATACCTATATGTATCATCTAAGTGAATTATACAAAACGAGTTTCAATGGAAATCTATTGATGTTAGTCTGCGTCCCAAGCTATTGTGATGAACTTAAGATGATGAAGATCATCAAATATTTAAGACAAATAGTTTTAAATCAGTTTTGGATAAATATCTTGTACTTAAATATCAAATTATATAGAGAACTTGTGAGTCATATATTTCTTCAAAAGGTGGCCTAAGATACTAATAGTCAATTTAGTACTAGGCACTTTTATATTATTTAGAATAAAATTGTAATTATTATTGAATTGATTTCTCAAAAATTAGCACCACAGTTATACAATGCATCCAAACAAATTTTCTCACTTTTAATGAATGAAAACCTGTTGAAAATTTGCCATATTCAATTACTTTTTATTCAACTTGCATGTGAATGATTAGTGCAACCACAAACCAACCAACAAACCAATCCCCCCCTTTTCCCCTCTAAAAAACACTTTGAGTCTATGTTTGTTTTGAGGGGGCAAGGGAGAATTCTGCCAATTGGGAATTAGAATGAGTGATGTTTTCAATTTGTCACGGTTCGGATTATGTTTTCAGGGGTAGAAAATGTGCGCGATGGATATGTTGGGGAGGATTACGTGATGTTATGAAAAAAATACGAACACATCCCTAAAAGTTAACATACCTAATTAAGGCAGCAGTAGTTCGTGAGTTAAGCACATATTTAGCTATATTTATAGATTTTTTAAAAACAAAATTTAGAAATAAATAACTAACCAAGGATAAAATTAAGACGTTTTGCTATATTTTTTATAACTTACAAAATATCATGTACCGTACACCACCTCCAACTCTAACCACTGGAAGCCACAAAAGCTGGGAAGAGGGTGGGCGGAATCTATAAAGATTTTAATGTAAAAAAATAAGAACATCAGCAATTTTTATAACAAATGGAATTATTTATTAAAGGTAAGACAACAGAGGTAAATAAATAATACATGGCCTCACAAGGCTAGCTAAGTGTTGAAAAACATAAATATATGGCAGAGACTGCGCTTGCGCAGTACATTTGAAGATATAATTCACAATCTCTAAGTAATAGTAGTCCTTGAAGAAGACTACATTTGAAACAAAAGAGTTTTATCATAAATTATTTATTTATTTATATGAATTAATCTGGAAGAGACCCAATAATAATAAAAAAAATCTTAATATAATAATAAAGAGCTTAAAGAACTCCTATACTTGGTTAACAAAGTGGCTGAATCACCCTTGTGATTTCAGACTAAACAAACAGATTAAATATTTAAACTTTTGAATAATTATTATATTAATAAAGATCATAAAGATCTAGAAATATAAAGGTATAAGGTACTTTCATTATTGAAATATCAAAGAGCTTAAAGAGCTCTTATATAAGAATAACAAAACGCCTGAATCACCATTGTGAATTCTGACTAAACAAATAGGTTAGACCATTAAACCTTTGAAACCTTACAATAACAATAAAGAGCTTAAGGAGCTCCTCTAAACGGTTAACAAAGCACCTGAATCACCCTTGGGATTTCTGACTAAATCATTAAATTGTAAGATTAAATTTAAATTCAAATATCAATTCTCATCAAAATAAATTACACAATACCCCTCCCCCCGACATAGCTCAAACTTCTGTGGGACTATTACTTCCACCACCTTAAAATTGATCGAAAATATTTCGACTTGTTAATATCTAATATTATAATAGAAAACAAAGCGATATTACATTAGAATACTATTAATTTCCAAATAAATGAATCGGTTATTTTAACTAAATATTCCAAGCAAGAAAAAGAATCAAAAAGTTACTATTTACTAATATGTCTAAATATTACAAAGAGACTAGTGCCCAAGAGGCAAAAGGAAACATTAAGTGTTCCATAAAACAATATTACTTTCCAAAATAAATCTTCTAGTGAGAAATTACTGATGCCTACACTGAACGATTTTAATCACATAATTAACTAAGTGTTCAAACACTCAAACCCACTATAGGTTGTTTATATTTAAATATTTAACAAAATATAAGGAGTTTTTATTTTGTCATCCTGGAGCGATTATGTCCAAGTCCAGTCCAGGACATCTCGTGGTTGTGTTGGAATTAATAGTCGAACATGATATCTGAGCACCAACCTTATATAGGTCTAGTTGATGGATATAAGGGGGACAAATCTTCATATTAAAAGTATAACGCCACGTTGCGACCACGTGCTAGCAGCATTATTCTCGTGTTTAAACCGTCATCATGTAGACACGTCATCCAGACACGTCATTCCGGAAATCTGGTGAGTTGGCAGTTAAGATCGTGTGAGGTTGTCTGTCGGCCGGCTAGGTGTAGGCCTGGATCACCTCATACCGATGTTTCGTCGACCCACTTTTCCAAGGAGTGTCAGTCTTCTTTTTATAACTATTTGATGTGCAACAGTCGTGTGATGGTTGTTGGCCGAGACTATAGGATGAGTAAAGCACATATTCTAGACATAGTAAGGTGTTGTAAATGTTTGCTATTGATGCCTATATGTATTGCTTTTATTCGGGATTGGTAGTATTATCATAATATTAGCTTGAATTGCTAATGCTACAATCATATCAGCCAGGTAATTATTTGAATAGGTACTTAACTCATATTTTACTTGATCACCGTTAGTTGAAACACTAAATCTGATATTTTTAGCATATTTTTATACCCCCTTGAACTTCGAACATCAGGTTGAAAATTGTTAAATATAGTTAAAGCTGTGTATTTACTAACAACATTAACCTTATGCCAAATAATTGTAAATTTTATTTAAGAGAAAATATTTCATATTAAATTGTAATAAGCAAGTTAAATTCATAGATTAATACATCTTTTAAATATGGCCATAATTTTTATTTTTATAACTATTAAATTTCTTTAGCACTAAGCAAAATTATCCAGGCGTGCAAGCTAGGCTAATAATGTGGTGCGTATGGGTAATGGAGAGGCGTTCAAACAAAACATAAGTTTAGAAACCTAGAGATACAATACCCCTTGGTAGGTCAATACGTTAATTGGAATTAAAATATATTTGGGGGTCCGGATATAAATTGGATTGTGGGTTCTTGATATGTAGTTGAATTTTGAGTTTATGTTCCGGTGGTCATGAACTTTCGTGCTCTTTTAGGCCATAGAGTTAATTAGTTATCTAGTTAGTAAATAATAGCAAATATTACATTTAAAAATGATTTTTTGCTTCTTAGTGGTTCAAGTTTTGTTTGTATTCTTTTATAATATTATATTATATTGGAACAATGTTAGTTAACTCTTAATTTTTTTTTAGTTGGGTTTATTCTCTACCAATATTCAAAAGTAATAAATAACACAAGAGAACGTAAATAGCTTTAAGGTAGAGTGGAAATGGTTTGAACACAATTTTCTTGACTATTAATGCCTATCTTTTTAAAAGATGTAGCGTGCAATATTATTTTTAAATTGCTGTTAAAAATAAAAATAATCATGCTTTATTCTCCTATTGATTTCCGTAGCTATGTACGCTGATTTTTAATAAAAGAGTTTACATAAAAATAGGTTTTATGTATTTGAAATAATTAAAAACCCCACATTGAAACTTAATATAATTTTTTAAATCAAGTTAATATATAAGTAGTATTTGTGAAAATACTAAATCATACATCTACTAAGGAAAAACAATAAAATAAATATAGATTCACACCAGTATTAATAATTATTACTTCACTAACACACTAAGAGTAGAGATGCCGGTGAAGTATCTGTTAATTTCTTCCTTAAATGGCAACTTTTTTTTAATCGTTTGGCATATATGACCAGGAGGGACATGACAACCAGGTCCAGTCGCCTTATTTGTAGACTATTAGCTGCTCTGGTGGCACAGAGTGTTGCCCAGGATATACCATATACGACAGGGCTATTGAATTGGCGGCCCACGGGCCACATCTATCATGCCAAGATCCACATATTGACCCACTGGAGATGCGTCCTATAGTTCAGTTGATATGTAAAGGCGTCTTACCTTGAACGACCAGAGAGATCTTCAGTCTCTTATCAGTGGTAGGGGAAGCTGCAAGCCCAGTGCTACTCGGTCCTTGGCACCTACAACATTGTGTGTTTACAAGGGAGTGCAAGCTTACCCTCCAGAGGCGTGCGTTCCCCACTCTAGACCTGGTATCTCTCCCTCCAAGTACTACCAACATCGTGTGTTTACAAGGGAGTACGAGCTTACTCTCCAGTGGCGTGCATCCCTCACTCTATACCTGGTATCTCTCCTTCCAAGCACCACCAACATCGTGTATTTACAAGAGAGTTCTTATCTTACCCTCCAGTGGCGTGCGTCTCCCAATCTATACCGGGTATTTCTTCCTCCAAGTGCCACCAACATCGTGTGTTTACAAGGGAGTGCGAGCTTACTCTCCAGTGGCGTGCATCCCTCACTCTATTCCTGGTATCTCTCCTTCCAAGCACCACCAACATCGTGTATTTACAAGAGAGTTCTATCTTACCCTCCAGTGGCGTGCGTCTCCCAATTTATACCGGGTATTTCTCCCTCCAAGTGCCACCAACATTGTGTGTTTACAAGGGAGTGCTAGCTTACCCTCCAGTGGCGTGCGTCCACCCCTATAGACCCGGAATCTTTCCCTCCTAACACCATCACATAACGGCTGAGCTATATAACATAATCTTGCTTTTCACCTTGAACAGTGCAGGTGTCCGGGCGAAAGGGTGGCTGAGAGTGACTCACACCTCTAATCCCCTCCACCCAACAGCAGCCAATGTCTCGCCAGTTGATATTTGCCTGGATTATTATACTTGAGCTATTTATTTTAATAGCGGAGTGCTTTGCTTGTAATTAATTTTATTGTAATTTTTCTAGAATGACACTTTCTACATTGAGTAGTAATAAAAAGAAGCTTGATGATTAAAATCGTATAACTTTTACATCTTTTTAACTTCACTGAATATTTTAATATTATATGTAATATCAAATTACGTTTAACATTCCCCCCTCCCACACATACACACTTTTAAACTACAATAGTATAATTTAATAACGTTCTAAATTGCTGCAAGATTGAAATAAAGGTTTGGCCTGTCAAATATTATGATTTTTTTGGAGAGTCCCACTTGGATAACTAATTGAATATCCCTGCCATAGGAGGTTTTCTACACGTCATAACCCACAATGAGATGATCTGATGATAGTTATTACGTAGTTGGGGACCTTATGTGAGTCTTAACCTATCTTAGTGATCGTTGGGATTATTCCACCTTAGAGAAAATGACCCAAGGCACAAGCCTGCAATAGAGCCCGGAGCCCCTAGGCTCGCAGACAGGTGCATTGATTACTTCACCATGGGACCCAGTTAAGGCAACAAATGTATCTTATATAAGAAGTTTGTGGTGTTGCCTGGTTGTATACATTTAAGAACAGTCAAAATTGAGATAGTAGTTGAGGAAAATAAGGTACTTTTCTAGAGGGACTACGATGCGAGAGAAGGGTAGGAACTAAGTGGGAGGGGCAAAAAATTCATTTTCCGGTGTCTTAGTTTTCTAGAACTCGTTAACCCCCTCCCCCACCCACTTCAAGCCTTCTCCTCTGTGGTCCAACGAGGCGTTGTATTAGCAGACTACAAAGAAATATGTTGAGGTTTGACTGTAATTGGATCAAAGAACGAGGAATTAACCGATCTTTGAACAACTGAGTACAAGAAAGAGGTGCACTAATGAAACAATGCCACTCGTTATGGCCGAGTTGTCATAACAGTTGCGACTTGTGTTTCCGGTGGTGAATAAATGAACACCATCCAAGTTTTAAAAACTTTACAAATGATGTAATCTAATTATAAAAGAAATCAACAGATCACTTGGCACTAATATAGTTTTAATCATAGCTTAAGTAGAAATGTAAGATTTAGATACATATATTAAAAATAAACTTGTTAACAATATATGACTATAGTTATTAAATACAAATATGCTTTATATATAAATGTTCACTATGATTTAGTCCAACTTTATGTGATTGGTTTGGCAGTACTCAAATTATAGACATACAATAACTACTCTGATGAACCAGGAATGAAGAAGGCAGATTTTATATTAAGTGTAACTTCATCTACGTAGCGGGAGAGTAGGGAAACAAGTAAAATAAATTAAACACCCACCCAGGGATCGAACTCAAATCTCTCCCCCACATGCAATACAATCCTTCGAGGAATTGATTCGTTTGATCATGTGGCCATTGATACGAATTATTCCATTCTTTTTTTGTCCAGGTCTGGAGTTATATGTATATAAAAATACATATATAGTTAGGGTGGTCATATAATCTGAATACTTAGGCAAAGGCCCAAAAAGGCACCCTAAACTTAGCTGGACAATAATAATAATAGCTGCTTGTTATTTCAAAAGTAGTATAGCCTTCCACCGCATTATATGTTATTTATATGTATATATATATATATATATAGAGAGAGAGAGAGAAATAGAGTATGTATTTTAATCTGTTTAAAAGGTTAAAAAAAATGTATGTTATTTGGGCATAACTTTAAAAAAGTTGTACAAATTATAAATTACAGTACTTTTTTTTTCTTATATCTGAGAATTATTGTAATAATTTTATTCTCACTATCAAATTATAGCACCAATACAATCATTATAATTTTTGCTAACATAATAACATTATATATTTTATTAAGAAAAACAAGGGTATAATGTACAAAATTCACACCACGAGTAAAGGGTATTTGGGCTCAAAATTTTCGTTTCTTGAAGCCAACAAAAAAAACCGAGTATGTACTATAAGGTAACCAACCAAATTGGTATTGGGAAAAGCGACGTAATACTTTTATTTGTCGGTACTTGATAATGGTGATTTCATCTTTGCTTAACCTATGTTTAGAAAAAAAATTAGCTGTTATTTGTCCATATTATTAGATAAAGTCATTTAAAACCAATATTGGCCAATAATAACAGTTGGAAAATATTTAGAAACAGCACCGGATTCACCTGTCTAACGATCCATATTTTCCCCTTAATAAGTGATAGAGTTTGACTTTACTCGTCATAATTAGAATATTTCTATTAAGAGGTTATAAATGGAATGATTTTTTTATTCACTTTAGAACTGACTTTAAATGCCCAAGCTAGAGTGGACCAGCTATAGATACTTTTTGTTCTAAATATAATAGTTTCTTTTGTAGCGAAGAACATGTTTAAAAATGTTGAATTGATTACCTACTAACCTTACCAATGAACGTTTTGGCGGGCGTCTGGAGTTCGCAACTGAAGGAATGGGTGGGTGGTAGAAATAATGGAAAGTAGAGAAGGCCTAGTGGTTGTAGCACGTAAAGATTGCAAGAAGAAGAGTGAAGAGGGTAAGTTACTGTAATGGGACTATTACTCTTTACGTTCAAGTGTTGCCATTAATTATTGGAGCAGAGTCGCACGCTAATTAAGATGTGGGAATACCTTGCCTAAAGAAAGTAATTACTCTAACAACGTGTTTGAAGTTTAGGTGTTTTATTCACATTCAACTCCTTTATAGATTGAACATATAATTTAATTTTAACTTTTAGTTATTTTGTAAACTTTTTTGTCCCCGAACTTAAATAGTATAAAGAAAGTGAATGTGTTCTCTAAACGATTAATTATAATTCCATAATAGTAATAAACATTTTTTTATGTTCTTCATATTTGGTATTACATATTATTTCAATCAAAGCGGTACAAAAAATAAGATATTTTTACTTTAAATGTATAAGGAAAATCTTCCATTTTAAATTAAAAGTGATTTGGTTCTAAGCTATGTGGTGAAGTGTCCAAAATAGAACCTTAACCTATATTTCCTAAACGACAATAGAGTGACAGAAAATAAAATGAGTGACCAAAGATATAATATTGTCACTAATAAACGTTATTATTTTTAGGATGTAGATTTGATTATCCTTTGATTTATCAGGTTTTATTTATTATATGTGCAGCATTTTTATACAGGATTTTTTTTTGCCCTAACTTAAGCCACAGAATTTTTGAGCAGATAGAAACCGAAAATTCAATTTTATAAGTTGAACTAGAAAAACAATTCCGGGAGTACATCACTGTAAGTACGTAGGTTTACAACAAGTCATTAGGCAGACACATCAGAGCAGGTTTTTTAAACTTCCTCCCCAACATGGTCACAACAGTATCGGTCGAATGATTTGCTCGCGGCCGAGAACTTCTGCCCACATAACGATATGCAACCAGCTGTACACGCTCGTACTTACAGCTGCCTACTCCCAGCATTGTTGTTTCTACTTTAACCCTTAATTTAGGAGAGCAAGATGATTTTTCCGTACAATATTCATTAGCATTTTCTCTTTCCCACATATTCTGTGATTTAAGTTTGAGCAAAGAGTTTAAAAACTCAATGTATGATTCTGGTATATTCTCATATTTCGTCTCTTAAGTGTGCAGTGCTTGTTTTTTATTTCTTCAAGTATTTTATTTTTACCTAAGGTATACAATGCGTGGCTGTTTTTTTTTTTTAGTAATTCATGTTTTTTGTTTTAAGTTTTTAATTTTAAACGGAATTCTTTAATTTTTTTTAAAGAATATTTAAAGTGCTCACTAATTTGTTCTCTTGTGCTATATGCCTTAATTGTTAAGTAATTGAATAAGTTTTTAACTTTTTAGCAACATCTTGAAAGCAAACCTGTTTTAAGCGCTTGTTATGTAATTAATTATCACATATGCTTGTCTTTAGAATGATCTAAAATGGTTGAAATTAGATTAGATAGTTTGTAAACGTAATATTTTAATTTACTTTTTAAAGGGTATTAACAAAATATATTCAAGAATTGGAGATTTTAATCTTGAATTAGACCCAATAATGTAAATATAATTACCTATATATTTCTAATGAAAAACTTTTTAATGTTAGTTTAGAACTAAATTTAATTTGATTTAAAATGCATCAAAATATCAACTAAAACTCATCATACTAGTATACTAAACTTTAAACGTTATTTTGTAAAATCTTCAGATTATGGTGTTTTATGACCAGTATTCTTAAAAACAATAATAATAATCTTTATTTAAAATCACATTACCAGTTTTTTTTTTTACAAAATTGGTTATGTATGTACGATCACGTTCATTCTTTCCTCTCTTTTTTTTTATTGCCTCCAGTGGCGTACAAAGTTACAGGGGGAAGGGTGAGCATTCATTAGAATCATGCCAGATTACCTACATTGGCATTTTAGGTCCATGGGCAATTTGGTGATGCGACCCTGTAGCGAAGAATGGAAGGAGAACACGGCCATTAGTAGGGTTGAAATGGGATATCTCCCTTCCTTTTTTTTTCTCTCCTTAAAAAAAAGTAGAAAGAAAACCTTCAGGGGGACAGAGGTAGGGCAGAAAAATGCGTCTTCGCAAACCGTACGGGTCTACAGAACCTAGTCAACTCAGCACAAGCCTTTCGTCCTTTTCATCCTACGATTTCTTATTCTCTCTGTCTTTTCTTTCGTTTTTTTCACCCCTTTCTTAGCGCCTTCAGAAGGGAGACAGAGCGATGGGCAATCGATACGAAGAAAAAGTTCATCGACGAAAGGGAGAAAGTTAAGGGAATGTTCGATAGGAGTGACGTAAAAGATGCCAATGACTTGTGGGGAGGTGATGGTAGTAATATCAGGTTGGTAGTGATGTTTCTTGATTTCTCAATAAAAAAACACACAATGAACTTTCTGATATTAATAGTTGATTTAGTAAATAGTATAATTTTTAATGTTAAACAAAAATCTGAGGAACGTTATGTAATATAAATAGGCTTTAAATCTATAAATACAGATTTTAATAATTGGTGAGCTATTTTCAAACTATACACTATTAAAGGATATAAGGTTATATTTACATATTTAATTTTAATACAATGAAATAGATACGATCCTATCTTGATTCTATGACTACAACAATCATACTTCAAAGATTTCAGTACAAAAGAATTCTCTTGGTTGACTCGGGTCAAACCAACCTCTTAGAGAAAAATATTTAATAAAATATTTAACAATGTATTAATGTAAGATCCATATTTCAATAGCTATAACCCATAAATCTTTATTAATTTATTATGAGATTAAGAATAAATAGAGTCAGGACTCATTTTTTAGGTATGTGGATATACATTTTCATAGAAAATTATAGAAAACCAGTAAGTTTGTCCTAGTTGCCCAAACATTTTAACTCGAAGACTAAGTTAAATCGCCAACCAGAGCAGATTTTTTACCAAGATGATTAGATTACCCAAAGTTCATTTTCCTTATACTTTCACTTGGATTAGCTAACTTGTATTGTAATCTAATGTAAATTCCTTCATTACCATATTTAGATATTAGGGCCTCAGAAAAGCTTTGCCCTACAAGTATATTCTCTTAGATTCTTTTGAGATCGTTCAATGACATTCCAAGATTTCTGCCTTCCTCAACGACGGTCCTAAGCCGTATCTTTGAAAGTTGGCTTAAGTCACTCTAAAACCTCTAAAAAATACACTAAATAACTATGAATTCAAACAGGGAGTGAAGCACACTTTCACAGAGAGATATTATATATGCTAACTAAATTGCCAAACCCATCCTTGCATAACATTTTTGCTAGCTCTTAATGTAATAGGCAATAGCGTTCAAAATGATAATCGTTATATATGAATGCGTGATCTAGTCAAATCATAACTACTGTTGAAGTTCTAATCTAATAGTTCTCCTGGATCATAATGTATTATTTAAAACAGTCCCAATAAAAATGGTTTGATGAATCGAACATAATTTTATTAATACATTTTAATTTGTTTTAGATGCTAATGATTCATTCAAAATATTTAACAGTTATTAGTTTGAACGATTCTGATAGTGGAGGTCAGATTAGTAAACATACGCTATAAACTTTCACATTTTGATTTTTAATGTGCTCTCCAAATTTGGTACCTCACGTCAAATTATGTATTTATTTGATTGATTTCGACTATATGTTAGAAAAAACCCGATACTAATACATTGATATGTATTTGTTTTAATATGGGGCTTATTTAAAAAGTAAATTAAAACTTTAAAACTATATTTTTAGAGCTTATTTTTAGAATTTTTATTCAAGATTTAAATATGTTCCCAACATATTACTAGAAGATTATCATTTTTGAAAATGTTCTTGGTTTCTTACAACCTTATTTTTTGTTCATTTCTATAAATGTCACAATTGAATAATATTGTTGACTAACATGCTAACATGCTATGGGTCCTGTTGCTTGGTTATGAACACCATGTAAAGTTGTGGCTTTCAATATGATAATATTTAATCGCGATGTTTTTTAGTCAGCATCTCGGGCGTGTGTACACATCAACTTCATTTCTAATAAAACCCAAGTTTTACCAACTGTTGCTTCTTTATGGAATCATTTATGATATTTGGTTTTTAAAATAAGTTTGTATATTTAAGTTTTTGAAATAATTTGTTTGCCTGAATATTAGCTTATGTTTGAAGGTAAAATTGTTTCGGAAACTCTTAGACAGAAATCTTAATATGAAAATATTATCTCCGATACTCAAGTTTAAATTCATGCCATTTTTCCTTACGAATATATATCTGTAAACATAAATGGTATGGAGCTCCGCATGGACTTTCTCACTCTATTGTTTAAAAATGGAGGTATTTACTCAAAAGTCGTAGTATATGTGAAAGGAAATAACATAAACTAGCAAAGCCAAGCATAAATTGCACTATAGTTACGTAAACATTTTTTGAGTCCCAGTTTTAAATTTTATAATTTTAATTTTTAAATATTTAATGTCCTCATTTGTTTGTTTGGACCAATAAAAAATATAGATCTTGGGTCCACAAGGGTCAACACTTCGTATTAAAATTTCAACTTCCGGTTAAAATTTTGGACATTTTATTAGGTGTTGTACATCTTCAGGTCATCGCATTTCTATTAAATTCCTCATTTGAAATTTTGACCAATAAAAAAAAGTAAATATTGGCTAATGAGTCTAAAATAAAGGAGATATATAATTTTCGTACAGATATTTCTCCTAAGAGGTTAGGAGAGTTTGAGAAACTTACTTATATTTTATTTAAATACTCTATGGCATTACAGAGTTATTGCGCTAAAACTTAAGTAGTATCTCTTTACAACTAAAGCTCACAAAATTGAATTGATATATTTGCCAATATCTAAGAAATTTTTTGTTTTATAAAAATATATTTCATAAAAATATTTTTAATAATTCTACAATTTTGCAATGATAAGATATCTATTATCTAAAATAGCTGTGTAGAAACGTAAATTTCCGCTTCTAAATGTATCCTAAAAGTCAATTTCATGCTAAAATGAAAATAGCCAGCTCATTTATAATCTTAATAAACGTCTAGATACGAATTTTAATCAAAATCGTTAGAGCCGATTTTGAGAAAATCTGTTTTTTCTCTTTTAACTTTTTACTAAACTACTCTTTATTTTGAGGTCAAAAAAGACACACAGACAGACGGCATTGCAAAAACCATTTTTTGGGGTTCAAGGAGTCATGAGACGTCGACATCCATCAACATTTCGGGTTGGATTATTTTTACGGTCGCAATACTAATGTTCGAAATGTTAAATATATACATTTGTTTATAGATTTAAACTTATTAGTTTTACAAAATTATGTTTCTTATACAATATTTGTATTATAAATAGATCTACATGTTTGCAATGATAAGTTATTTCATATCTCAAATAGTTTCGGAGATATGATGAAAAAAGAAAATGTACGCTTCAAACCAGAGCCCTTAAAGTAATTTGCCCAAAATATTTAGGGTAACCATTTTGTTTGTAATATTTATAAATGTTTATAAATTAAATTTAATTAAAATCGTTAGAGTCAAGTTTGAGAAAATTGACTTTTTCTCTTTTTGCCCTTCAGTAAATTACACTTAGTTTTCCAAATACCTCTCGGGGCAACCCTATGAAAACCCTAGATATCAAGTTTCAGCTCAATCGGTGAAATAGTTTAGGCTCTAGTTGGAGTTATATACAGACAGACAGAAATTCAAAAACAACTTTTTCGGATTCGGGGGGTCACGAAACGTCGAGATTCATCAAAATCTCATGTTCGATTTTTTTGACGATCACAATACTTTCTCTACCTGTAAGATAGCGAGAAAGTAAAAATTTACCAATAATGTACTAAGCTGTAGGATTCTGATGGGGAAAAGGCATTTCAGAAAGGTCTTCGTAATTAAATTGGGCTTTATAAGTAGATTTGTATGACGTCCTTAAAATTACAGTTTCTAACAAGTCATCAATCATATAAATTTCAGACATGAAAATGGTTATTAGATCAAGAACATTCGATTTTATCAAACTGTGACTGGTATAATCAAAATCCTTACATAAATTGGGTTAAAAGAAGGCTTGTTAGGTATTTTTTTTATACACATGAATATTAGTAAAAGTATTGAAGTCAGGTATTCGTAGAGTTAATTTATTAGTTTAGGTACTTTAAGCCTAGGTGTCAATCTAACAATCTGTATCTCAACTTCAAAGAAACGGTTTCAGTTAGGGTCAGGGTTAGAAATAGTTATACCCCCTCACTACCATACAATTCGCCTTGGTTTCCAAATAATGGGGCTCAAACTCTTTTATATTGTAAAGCTTATTCAAGCTTCTTTAATCTAATTTTATATAGAGTAAAACAAAAATAAATTTAACACGTCTATATTATTTATGCCAAATTTCATGTAAGAAAATTATTTAAAAACTTTATTTGGATGGAATAACAATATACATCAATTAGATTATTTATATTAAAACTAGAGGCTTGTGGAGAAAAAAAAGAGTTTTACTCCAAATAAAAAATTCTATAGTTAAATAATATGTAAAAGTGATTACATTTTCTAAATCATTATACCAATAGCTACAAACAGAATTAAATATGAATTTAATCTAAAATAATTCGTTAAACAGGTCAAGAATTAATACTTATTTTAGAAAAATTGAAATATATTATTTTAAAAAACGACTTGTCTAGTTAAATTTGCATCTTGAGACTTTAAATTGTATAATCTACGTATTTTACAGAATTATTTCAAAATGAATTTAAAATATTTAATCATTTCCAACTATACTTAATTTATAAAATAGTTTAGTATTTAAAGCATGAAAATGGTAAAATATGAATTTCAAAATATTATTAATACAATAATGAAATTATGATACTCAATATTTGTGAGTATTTAAAAATAGATTTGAAGATTTACTGCTCTCTCTTTTTCACTATTGTCTTAAGAAATGTTTAAAGCTTACTTTATACTTTTTAATGAATCCTACAGTTTTAAAAAGAAAAATAGTACATAGCATATGTTTTTCCTAGTTTTGCTTTGCAAATAATAACAATAAAGGAAGTATTTATTAAATATCTGAGACTCTCAATTTCTTCAATTATATTTTATAAATTTTGTTTTATGAAAAGCTATCTTAACTGGAATAATATTGCAATCCTATCTTATAAAATGGTTAACTAGTACTCTATAATAAATATATATTTTAAAAGATGTATAAAAATGTTCAATCTCAAAATTTTATATTTTGTTTGAAGTAAGCTTGCTCAATTTTTTTTACATATCAAGTAGTATTTTAATCAATGTGTACATATTTGATTTATTACAGGATCTATCCTGATTTCTGACTAAAATTCAATGAAGTAGAAAACTACAACTTGGTAACAGCATTGCATTGTCACGCAAAGCCCTTGGTTTGTTTATTGTGTTCAGGTAAATATTTTTCAACTAATTGAAATTTAATTTATTATAAATGCTGTTTAGATGAACTTTATTTCAAAGTAGGTATTTTATATATAAATATACATATTTTTTCAGATTCCAGTGTTAATTAAATCACGCAAAATGTAAGATTTTTATTTGTTTTGTATGGTTTTATAAAATCGAAGGAGGGTAAAATATATAGTTTATGTTCATACATTTTAAATCTGCATTCTTTATTACGTAATTCTGTGCTGTATTTAAAATAAATTAATAATCATTAAGTTTAGTTATTTAAATCATTCATGTATAAACCGATAATTTAATGGACAATTTATTTAATTAATTCACAATTAGCCTAGTGATCCTTTTCCTTTAAAATATGCAAGGTTGATAGAATTTTAATAAATAACTCATATTATATCGTAGCTCATTTATTTATTATCAACAGGTATCAAATATAAGAAAGTTTTCTTTAATTCTCCATACAACTTTTAGGAAACCTTAAGTTTCAGTAAAATCCAAATTTTACTACGATAAATATTTTTAAATTTTATTTTAAAAGCAAAGTTTATACATTAGGGCCCTACACTGAGTTAATTCAATAGGCATTATCTATCCCCTCACAATATTCATCAAAGTTTTCTATCTCAAATATTTAGCTAACTCAGACATTAGTATTTGGACAAGTTTTATTGAGAGTGATGGAAGGATTGTTAAATAATTTCGTGAATATCTTTCTCTATTTTAAACGGAGTTAATTGAAAATTGGTGGAGAGTTTTATCAAAATGAACGAGTAAGGTTTAATGGTGTTTAAATAAGTATATAGAAATAAACATTCAGCTATATTCTATTGGTACAAAATGAAAGATAGATTTTCCTATTTCTAGCAAGTAGGCCTACTAGTGGAACCAACCAAATTGTGAAGTTCTCATTAATGATACATTAAACATTTAAACCTAATATTGAAATACATTATTAACAATACTATTTTATATATTGTTTAAATTTTTAAAAGCTAGGGACTCTATAGAATTATTGGTAAATACTGTCTTACCTACTGACTTACTCTAAAAAAATTAATATCTCTATCCCTAGTTATATCCAGTCCACCCATCTCTTTCAGGTCAATTTTAATGTTATCCGCCTAATTATCTTCAAGTCTTCGCAATGGTCTCTTTTTATTAAGTTTGCCGGTCAAAACCCAGAACAAGATTCTAAATTCTCCCATTCACATTGCATGTCCTGCACACCGTAATTTACGAGAAATAACTATCCTATCAATGACCTGTGATAGGTATAAGTAATGTAACATATCATTATGTAACCTTCACCACTCCCCAGTATTCTTAGCTCTTTTTGGACCAAATAGCTTGAATAAAGCACCTTGTTTTTGAACAGGCTAAATTTATTTTCGTCATGTAAGCTAAGATAACACGTTTCACACCCATAGAATAACATCTGGTAAACCTATCATTTTGTATATTTTGAGATGACAGATTAATATGAAAACTTCCAGGTGTACTCTTTTCCTAATTTCATATCTAATATCATTATTGCCAGTTCAAAACTCTCCTATATAATTTAACTTATTAACCATGCCAAATAATGTGGTCGTACTAAGGATTATAATTCTAAAAAAATCACATTTTGGATTTGTTTTATCAAGTACTGAAACATAAAATCCATTACGTCTATGGTCCAAGTAGACAATACTACAGCGATATATTTTGTCTAGGCTATATCGATCCCCATCAGATCTTGACAAATCTCCACAAATATTTACCAATATCGGTTTTCGATTTGGTACTTCTTATCCATTATTTCTCACTATTCCTAAGAGGTACATTTCGATATATTTTTGGGAATGTCTGGATCAAAATAAAGCGAACAGTTAGATTTAGCTTACAGCTGAACATATTTACGTAAATGGTATTTTAAATCATTTATATTAATTATTATTTATTTAATAAAATCCTTGGGTGTCTGTTTGTTTGTCTAGTGTTTTTATCAAACCTCCTGGAAAGGTAAAAGGCTGATACTTCATAAAATTGTTAATTAATATGTAATAATCCCAAAATTCTTAAAAATGTATTTTAATTTAAAAGAGATGGATCCAGAAGAGTTTAGCACACTGTGATCACTAAAATAAATATTAGTAGTGTATCACAAAAATCACAAAACCGTTTGAAATGTCAATACCATTTTCTATAGGTCCTGTAATTGAGACACTAAAGAAATATGCAAGTTGGCATAGGCAATTTTTCTCCTAGGTACGACGACTAATATAATGTTACATGTGTAAACTAATTGAACATTAAATATAATCTTAAGTTTCTACCATTCTTCATGGATATGATTTATTTTAGTTCAAAATGTTTAAAGTTATCTTCGCTAACCGAAATGGCATGATAACATAACATGATAACATGATTTTAATAAATATAAGTAGAGTTGGCAATTTATTGAAACTTTAAAATAAAGTCAAGTTTCACTTAAAACTATTATACACCCGAGAAAGTGATTCTATTGACTATCACTTTTGACATTTTAAAGTATTTTAATCAATTAAATTAACTTACAATATAAGTGTGATTATTTTAAAGGTAGTGAATTAAATTTACGAGTAATATATAATTTATTTACATTTAAAAATATTTACATCTGTAAAATAATTTAACGCACTTTTTATAAGTGACTTTTTTTTTGTTAAAGCTAAAATTGTTATATTAATTTTGGAAAAATACTTGAATATTATATTATTATACTTAAATCTCAATTGTGAACTGTCAAATAAGCCTAATATTGTACTATGGCAACTTTAAGCATTAATAAATCATGCAAATAACTTAAATATTATATTATTGTTACTCTTCTCATTGTTAAATTGTTCAAAAGATTTAAATATGTCAATAGAATTACCTTCAACATGGTTAACTTGTGTAAAATATTAAATAATTATATTAAACTCTCTCTTCTCTTTCTTAAATTGTGAAAATATTATGATATATTGTAATATACTGTTTTCAACTTGTAAATAAGATGTAAATATTATTCTTGGTAGATGTTTTTATTAATAGATTGTATTTATCATATAAATAATAAATTAGGGTGGCTTTTAGCATTGGTTAGGTAATTTTAAGTTTTAAATATTATGAACTGGGGCCTTGCTTTATCGAAAATGGTGTAAGAGATTTAAATATTAAATTTAGGTGGCTTTGCATACTGTTAAGTTGTGTAAACGATTAAAATATTATATCTAGGTGGCTGTAATAATTGTTACACCACGATCACCAACCATTAAAATAAATATACAAATATCTCAACTATAAATGAGTAAACTATAGGTCCATTTATGTAGGTTTGTTTTAATGTGTTTCAACAATTTTCCCCCAGTGCTGTACTCAACCTCTTGTCATATCGTGCAGCGTGAGGTATGTGCTGTGGCTACATGCAGGACAAAAAACATCAGTTTAATAAACACCTTTTAACCCTATTTGGTGACATCATGGTCTAAGGCGTCACTCTCGTAATAGACCTAGACTGCTGATGACAGGGAGATCGTGGTTTTCTCTAAACACAAATATGTATATAGATTATGTTTATTACGTTTATTTTATATTCACAAGGACTTTTTTTAATCATGATTCAAGTCCGGTCGGTTGTACTGAGAGGTTTATTTTCTAAATTGTTTCCCACTTTTCCTCTAAACACAAATATGGTAAATTCAACCTTCCTCATCACTAAACTATTATCGTATTTAGTACGTGGGTGTATAATAACCTGAAGTGGGGATGAATAAAACATAAACAAACTTTTTATTTTAAGGATATTTACTCTAATGCCCCTTACATACGGCTGATGTTACCGTACAGAGTTCAGTACTGAATTATATACTATTCTATTATTATCTTGTGAAAGACCAACTTCACATGGCAACTATTGTAGAAACAAGAAACCATAGTGGATTGTTGTGCGAACTTTGGTAGCACCAATGTGGGTTGTTATTTATGTTTTAAATACAAATGCATTCGAACGGGGTGTACTGGTGGGCCTACTTTAGTGAATTGAGCAGTGACTTCCCTGTGTTTGAAGCTAAAAAAACACAAAATAGATGTAGTTACAAAGAAGTTTTTTTTTTAGCACCGCGTCTTACTACCCGTTCGGGTTATACGCTTAAGTACTAATTACTCTAATGGATTAGGAATTGGGAGGGTTCCGAGATTCGAACCTCGATCTCCCCGTCCTCGGCGGTCGAGCTCAACACGACTGGCGCGTTAGCCAACTACGCCATCGAGGCGGGTAAGAAGTATTTGTCAAGTTAAGTGAGGATAGTAACTTCCGTCCAAATAGCAAGCAATGAACAACATTCTTTCCAATTTTCTTACTTGATTTGGTAGGAACTTCTATTCCATTAATGATGGTAGCTATCATAAAAATTTACAGTGAGTTAAGCTACCACGTAAAATATAATGTTTAGAAACCAATATGTATTTTTATTATTTTATGTATAGATATACATAACAATATACATATTTATAATATATATATATATATCACAACTTGTGAATGTGCAGAATGCCAGGCCTCCACCGTGGTTTGGATTCCACGTTAAACTGTAGGTCCTCCATTTCATCTCACAATCACCCTACCATTGCACATTAGCGTAACGGGTAGTCAGACGCGGTGCTAATAATAATAATAAGAATAATAATAAATCTAATATATATAAAATTGTATACATAAATACACTATACTATGCATAAAATGTTTTATATATATATATATAATATATTTATTACGTATATATACATAATATATAATTTATTTATTATGTAGGTCTATATATACATAATATATAATTTATTTATTATGTATATATATATATATATATACATATTTTTATATAAATATATTTTACTAAACTCACTATCATAATTTTATTTTTTATAACCTAAATATAATAAAAAGTCATAACGTTAAAAATAATTTCCAGTAACATTATATTGACGCTTAAAGCACATTAATCTATGTGCATTTTTATTAACACCACTTCTAGACGTTTTTAGACAACGCTGTTAAAGGTATGAGTTAATATTTTGTTCTTTACTCTCGACCTTTAAAAATGTAATCCTTTATATATATGACCTATTTATTAAAGGCTTGAGGCCCGCATTAACTCAAACTAAATCCAGGATACGTTCCGGTATTTTTAAAGTAAGTATTAAATAATATAATAGTGGAAAAATTAGAAGAAATCAAGAGTTATAAATAATATTTGGCAAAAACTCCAATTAATTCATTCCCACAGCAACCTCATCAGTAACAATATAGTATATTGCCAAATTTACATCTTAGACCATGCGAACATTGATATAGATGAATTTTAAATGAGGATTCATTAATTTTCTTCCCTACTAGACAGAAACAAACGGATTTTAAAGGTAGAAAAGTAGATTAAACAATACTATTAATTATTATAGGTAAATTATAGGTACACCATTAATTTTGCCCACAAAAAAGTTATAATATAAAAACAATCCTTCGAACTCAATATTCTAACTTAATTAATAATCTCGCAAGTTCTGGACAGCCGATAAGGAGAAGTTTGTATTTAGAATCTTGGTCTGGTGTACTGGTCCACTAAAATGGAGGTACATGATTTCTAAATTCAACCTTCCTCCTTCCTAAAACAATTAATTAACTAGCACATATGCGTATAACCCAAACCGGTAGTTGAAAGTAGTGACTCATTCTCACTAAAAAATGTATTACTTACCAATAGTCATATCCAGAAGAGATTTAAAATGATAATTTAAAAAGTTAAGGGATGTATTTTACCATTCATTAACTAGATGATTCAGACAAGATGATTTTTAACAAATTAGGAAGTTGAGGCTTATAGGCGTAAACCTGTACGACTCTCAGTAACATCACCCACTACCCCCTTATTCTCAAACTTTCGCCATAAACCCAGCCCTCAAGCATAACCACACGTCCAACTTGTTGGAAACCCGTCATTTGATTATACCTTCCTACCCACCCCTTACCCCTACATTCACAGCACGCGGGTTTATTCCTAGTGACAGATCTAAATTGACAGCAATATTTGTTTTTTATGTTTTTTTCGATGGCGGCTTCGTTGGACCAAGAGGACAGACGAGCTTTCCTCGCATCACTGCCCTGCTAAAGTCAGACACAAACACTGTTCATACGAGTCACAAATTTATTAGTATGAATTAATTTTACTCGTATAGCTACTCTCATGACGGATCATATGCAGATCTCTATCGAAGTTTACTGACAGTAAATAAGCCTTTAGTAAATATATATTTTAGATAATATGTACTTTATTCAAAATATAATTGAGGCCACGTGGACTAAGTGTTAGACTCACCGAACACCTGAAGTTGATAGAAAAAATTTACTTAGCTTACACCCTGATAGTACCCATCATTAAGACGAAGCCATTCTGTGATGTCATGACAAGTCGAAGTAAGATTTCCCTTGTTAATGTATCTATGTTTGGGTAATTTTAAAGAGATAGCACTGAAAAAAAACATAATAATTTATTCTTAAATAATTCTTAAAATTGTCTTACATCGTCACAAGTTTTTTCTTATCAAGAATTAACTTTTAGTAAACTTTTTTTTTAAATAATCTACAACTCATTCTATTTGGGTTTTTATTTTTCATGAAAAGTGTACCTTTATGTATTTTAAAAAAGTTCTTGTAAACATAATATATTGTATGTTTATTATGTATATTTTTTGTTCAGAAAGACTTTTTTTTAATCTACTTCAATATATGAAGATCCCTACAGGACATTTTCGCAGGAGGGGTGGGGGGGGGGGACCCAAATAGATTGAGATTTAAATTATTTAAAAAAATATTATACAAAAAAAGCTGCTTTTTGATAAAAATGAAACTTGTGACAATATAAGACAATTTTTTGAATTATTTAAGAATGCATTGATTTTGTTTCAATGCTATCGCTTTAAAATTCCTCAAATGTAGATATAATATATAGAAAACAAGAAAATAGTGCTATTTCTTTAAAACTCCCCAAATAATTATGTAGAAAAATAATTATTTGAAAGTCATTGTTTTCCAGGCATAAAATAATAGTAGAGTGAGCGTGTTTACTCGTTAATGAAAGAGGGTAAGTATTTTTTAGCAGGATGAGCAGGTAAACTAGAGGCATCGCAAGGTGAACAGCTAAATTTCTTCCTAGATATTGGCATCTAGGTATGATAGTGCTTTGAGTGATTCGTTAAATTAAGTTTATATATATATATCGATGTTATTTTAATCTTCCTCTATATTAGTCTTGTAAATAAACCTTGTTCCCATGAGTTAGTTGTGAATATGTACCTTTTATATAATTATGAAGTCGGCAAGGAATGTGATCTTCTTGGATTAAAAAACAATGTTTTGGTTGGAACATCTTTGCGAAAAAAAATAGGTTCAGATTTAAATAATATTCATGAATGTTGATAGATATCTGTGTTCGTGCTTGAAAAAGTATTTAAAATTTTACAAACTAAATCACGCTTGTGATACTAGCCAGATTAATCATCAGTGCAGCGTTGAATGTGATTTACAACATTTTTGAATTGTGCAGAACTTTAAGTTTTTATGAAGCTATATATATATATATAATTTGTCACCATGTATTACTCACAGTTTGAGTGATATGCATATGTACTTATTGCGTTAATGTGCTAAGGACGAGTAAGATTGAGATTTGAGAATATATAGCCACATTTGCATGTAGGGAGAGTGGAAAACTATTTGAAGAAAATGCATTCAATACACTTGAGTAAGATTTTAAACAATGACGGCCCTATCTTAGGCAGTTTTTAAAGAGAGTGATGCCTTAGACCATGCGGTCATAGAAGCGTGTCCCACTTCACAAAATATTTTGAATTCACCAAGCAGACAACGTCATTAAAGGGTAAATTTCAAGGAACTAAACAAGNGGGGGGGGGGGGGGGGGGGAAGCCAAAACATCATGAGGGGATAAGCTGTGAATTTATTCAAGTTCAAAACGCAGCCTAGTTGGCAAGAGTTTGATGAGCCAACCATTCATTGTTTCTGATTGTTGATGTTGGTAAGATCATTATTACATAATTTAGTACAATCTAACAAACACACAGACACGTATGTTTCAGATTGGGCTGTGCAAACAGTGCACTTTAATTAGTTCTCCCCCTGAGCCATATTTACAGTAACGCTTTCGTCATGCTTTCTCTCTCTCTCGCTCAGAAATGTTAATTGTCTTTCTACGTTATCACTTACCCACACAATGATGTTGACATATTTAAAAGGCAAACAAATATCAAACAGTCTGGAATAGGGGACTAGATTCTAGTGGTAATTTTGGTTATATTTTTAATGGGTTATATGGAAAACATATCATTAATTCTAGGTAGAGCTTAGGGCTTACATAAACCCGCACCTAAAATGTATGTACAGCAAAAATAAAACCAGGACCATTTAAAAAAATACAAATTTTTTAAATTGTCAACCATGAATCATTAATTTAATCTATTATATGTATTATTCAATTTGAATATATATACCTCTTCCACCCTTCCAGCCTATACAAGTTTTAACTAGGCTAGTAATGTATAAATAAAGAAGATGTATTTTAAAATATAACAAATGTCAAAATTAACACTTTATCTATACAAAGGCGAACACGCGGACTACATGTTTGACCCACATGGTCTGATTTGTTGATGACTAGGAAAAAGAGTTTTCACTTAAATTGTCTCCAAATCTCCCTTCACACAAATTCAAGTAAATTCCTTCTTAATTCTATCATTTTACTTTTCTCCTCATAAAATAAAATCTAACTGTGTGTCAAATTGACAGATTCACGTACTGAACTGTCAATTATGGGGATATAAGGTTTCGAATACCCGTTGGGTGTAATGAGGATGGATTTTCCAAAAATGCTTTTCAACTCTTGTTTTTCAATTCTTTCTCCACGCAAGATGCATGTATACACTACCTCTAAATTCATTCTAACTTTCCTATAGCACACCAACGTAATTGGTACGTATGAAAATAGCTCGAACTGTTAGTGAGACAATTAAACAATAACTATTATAAAACATAAATACAACAACATTTTACTCATTTATTGGCTCATTCTCAAGAAATATTGTTTCGGTATTGGTTCTCAGTTAATTATGTGTAGTTGAGAAGTACCATATTGCCTTCCCTTCTACAACTCACGTTTTTATACTCACTCCAAATCCAGATCGTCTCGTTTCGCGTCCAATTCACTCGAGCTATTTGCCTCACGTCAAATCTACATCGGGTTCCCCTCACTGCAAACACATTTGAAGGGAACACCTTCACTCAATCGGAACGTCGCTCAACAGAGTCCCGCAGATACGGGATATCTGCAGAGAGGACCAATCAGCCGTGTAAACGATGCCAACCAAAGAAGGAAGAAAATCATTATTGTAAGAAAGGAGGAATACCTTGAACTTGAGCAAAAAATAAAATACGTCAAATACTTAACTATAAGTTAAGGTGACTGGTTCACTTGAAATTCATTTTAGTGTTGACAAAAATGTAATAAATGTTTATTCAAAGACTAGAATAATAAAAATGTCTTCTTAGGTCAACAACTTTAAGGCTGGTTTGATGTAGTTTCTATCCATCTGGCATTGGGAATGCAATAAGCCTCTAGGTGCTTAGTGTTGCCAGCGTCATCTGGTAGAAATCCCATGTGCTAGGGGATTTCATAAAGTGTGGTGGTTACCCGTTGATTTCCATACCGAGCAAGAAAGGGCTCACCTAATTTGCTGGAAAGGTTTTATCACATACATTTCAGGGTTATTTTATATGAAACAAGCAACATGGGAATTACTTCCGAAGTAAATTGAGCAAAATATTTTTCTCGCTTAAGAAAAATCAGCCAACCTCAGCTGGGTTTGAACCCACGAGAATCAGGTCTTGAGGCGATCACTTTACCCTAAGAATACTGAGGTCGAAAAACTAAATAAGTACGTTTATAAAAATTAGTACTATCAGATGTACTGCAGTCTTTCTTACCATGGGATGTGCAAATTTTACTGTACTAATAATTAGAATAAGTATTCATACCCTAATTTGGAGCGAAAACGGTAAACAGTACTTAATATACTCGTGACCTATAAACCAGACTAGATTTAATTGTGGCTTCATTAGAATACTCACCGATGTGGATTGCCATTGATATAATCTTTACATTCAATATTTTTCTTTAAATATAGCCTTTCAAAACAACTTAGTAAAGTATATTTATCTCTCACAAGTTTGGATAATTTCATTATTTTATTAATAAAAATATTAAATATGTATCATAATTTTGTTACAGAAGAGACATTATTTTTGTTAAAACAAGAGTTGAATAATAATAATTATTACTAGCTTTTGACTCGGCCAGAAAGTGTCCCACTGCTTATATTATAATGGACCTGGAATAAATTGGGAGCAATGAGGTGGACAGGTTAGAACTAGCTCAAGATAGCGCTAAATGGCGTACTTTTGTCGGTGTGGCAGTGAACTTTCAAGTTCCTTATGACACAGAGTAAATAAGTGCCATTTTAAACCAGCATCAGTGTGTGCGTGTATTAAATCGTAGCTGTCATCTTGTCAGGTCCATCATCTATGGAGAGCAAGGAATTATAATATCAACCTTCATGGTTTTCTAGTATCCCTCCACAAATATGTTGGTACCTTTTCTCTAAAGTTTACTTTCTCATCCTTACACTATTTGTGTAAATATGTAAATAGCTCAGAAGAGTAGTCAAACGTGGTCCACACAGGAAAGAACATGAGTGGATTTTAGAGTAGGAATGTGGCAGATAATTTATTGGATGTGTACCTTCATTAGCATGGAAAGAATATAGGAAAACCAAAGTGAAAAATAACATATGGAAAGATAATTTGTGAGCACTGAGAAGAGAATTGAACCTCAACCTGCTGATCAACTGTAATCAAAAAGTTCCTCATACGTAATCCATTTTATAAAGTTTTTTTTTAAAGTTGTAACATTCAGAACAGGGTTTAGAAAGCTAATTTTTCAAAGAGGGTTCACAAGAAATTCTTACCTTACCTTTAGCCAATCAAAGTTTTTACACGTATAAGGACAGGCCTATTGGAGGTACGGTTGAGCCTCAATAATCGAACCTAAAGATGACCGGCAGGTGGTCGGATTACCGAAATGTCGGATAATACGGAAACAGCTGAAGGAGGAGGGGGAAGTTCAGATCAACAAATACAAATTACTGTAAATAGAAGGGCAGAATAAATATGAAATAGGGTTTGTTTGTATTTATTCTTTATAAGGCTTGAAATTTTTCATCAATAATTGAAAGAAATACTTTTATTCTCTTTTCACTTGCCATATTTCTCACACAGTATAATTACACTAATAGGAAAATGAAAAACTCAATGACAGTTTGAACGAGTACAGTACAAACATTTATTAAGGTGGATGAACAGAGCTACAACCACCTAGGTATGTGGCTCACTCACTCACTCACTCACTGACAAGGAAAGGTTGGTAGCGATAAAATAATATGTATGAAGATACTGCACAATAATGTAAATAGCACGTCATGATGATATCTCGGATTAAACGGAATGTTGGATAACTGTAGGTCGGATTATCGAGACTCTACTCTACCTCAAATTCCAAGGGGTTTCCACAAACCCTCCTATTTTACACCATTCTAAATTCAATAATATTTGGAACGGAAGTCGTTTGTAAAGTTCAAGCCATCTTATTTATTTTTGTCTCCCTTAAGGAATTTAAAATTTGATTTCTGTCTTCAAGTTTTAGTTTTACAATCATCTAAACTGTTCATGACTAAAATTCCAGGAGATGCCTCAAGTTTTTCTTATTGTAATCTGAAGAGAAGTGCACACAAAATAGTGTTGGCCGGAGGTGGTTGATCAACTTGGCGAGTAATTTCCTGAACAACTCCTTCCTCGTGGAAATGACACGCGAGATTCATAATCATGTAAGTTTATTGAATGTGAAAATAGACTGGGCTCAAATTTAATAGTCTATGAGTAGGAGCTCACTTTTTATTTTTATGTCTTTCACAAGTCACGTGACTTTAGATTCTATATTTAAGACACAACTCTTTAAGGTGGTTTTGTTTGATACTGAATTATTAAAAGAAAAATTCGAATTTAGTCTTAAATATTGTTTACTATTTTTAAAATGTAATAAACTTGGCGTGGATTTTATTTTTATATTAGGTTAAGAGTCATAGGTATTCATCCTAGTGAAATTGAAAAATTTGTCATCAGTCAACTCAGGACTTACCATTTCATAGTTATGTAAAACTGTATAGATGATTTGTTCTACTACCCAATGAATTATAAAGAAATATAAAAATATAATCTAGGGAAAATGTAGAGGAACCAATCAACAAGAGTGATAAAATTTAACACCAAAAATATAATTTAGTCTAAAGTTATGAACTTAGAACATAATTGTGTCAGTATGTTTATTGAGGCAACATAAAAATCTATAAAACAATAATACATGTGATCTAGTTAGTTATGGTAATTTGTTTACATGTTATTAATTAAAAGATAACCTAAAATAAAATTCCTAAACTTCCATTTAAGGTTAAGTTTTGTTAAGTTAGGTAAGAATGCTTTAGTCAGTATTTTATAGACATGATTAAAAATTAAAGTATGTATATAATAATTTAATTCATATATATTTAGTTAACATACCTATATCAGGGAATGCTCAATATAACCTGAACCAGCAATATCTGTAAGATCAGTATTTATGAAACATTTACTTCTTACGAGATCATTTCAAGCTAATCTGACGTTAGAAATCGTCAGTACTTTATGAGCTCGCTAGGAAACGATCTTCCCTTAATTATTTCAATTTTGGTACAATCACGGAATAAAATGGGATGAAAGGAATAATTGATAGAACATTTAAAAATAGGCAACTTTAATTAGATAGTCATAGCTTTAAGTTATATTTTACAAATATATGAGAAATATATTTTTTCTTCAAAATTTAAATTGCAAATCATTTAATAGTGCTAAGATCAAGTATTAGGAAAGTTAAAAAAAAATTACAACGTTTCAGTTTATTTTTACACAGTTTGGCTTAATACAAATAAAATAAATTATTTATTTTGAAAGTTTACAAATAAAATAAATTGATAAATTACCCAAACTACAGTTAATTTTACCATGCTAGCTTAGTGGTTTCCTTCTTGGGAATCCCGGGTTAAATCTTTGATGGATACATTGATGAGGTTTTTTCTTATGCGTTGTGAATTCAAATTATCTTTCTAAATATTTTTATATATCCTATTTAAAAATGCAAGCTCCTCAATAGTTCCCTTTAAATTTTCTGTGCTGCTACTAACCAGCAACATCAAAAAGGCATAGGTATAAACAATATTATGATTATAATTTGTGTGTGTATAGATATAATAATATTAATAATAAAATATTTGAAAATATTCAAATTTTATATGTTTTGTATTGAACGTAAAAATAGATGATTAGTAAAAGTAAGATTTAAAATATACTCGTAAACATTTTAAATCTTTTTATAAATAAATTAATATTCTGGGAAATATAAAATAATCACTTATTATCAACTCATGCTAATCGAAAAAGGATTTAATCCTCTTGTCAGTAATCCACCTACACAAGTTAAACACAATATTAGCACAACATGATTCGTCTACTATTTGAAAAAAATCAAGTTTATATATATATTTATATAGTAAAACTGCCCTATCACTTTACAGAAACTCCAAAAAGTTCTATTTTTATTTTTTAATATGATCACAAAAAATATATATAAATCCGTTATATGTTTTGAAGCTTCTTAGTTAAGCATTGGAATTAACTGAAGGATTAAATTAGAAGTTGTGCAGCACAGATTAGTATGTAAATGGAGTAGTAAAAGTAGGGGAAGGAGGACACACACAGAACACCAAACGGCCTACTAGCGTACTAACAGAACATAACCCATCCTTAACGTGCCTGAGATAAAAGAAAAATACATTTTTTTTTCGGGCACTCACTTAGGGTGTACGTCTGCCAAGATTTGTAGATTACGGCATGCACTTTATGAAGTGATACCAACCGTTGCGAAAACACAAAGAAACATAAAAATAAAAACTTTTTTTTGTTTGTCTTTTTTGTCCTTTATTTACAGTGTGTTTACGCATCTCTTCCTGAAGTTGTTTTAAGAAAACGTTTAGAATTTAAAAATTAATCTATGCTCCTAAAATAGCTTAGTTTTTATAGGCTTACTCTTTCTAAAATAAATAATATATAATTTCCATGATTCCTTTAAGTTATATGATTTATTGAGAAACTAAAATTTGTAATAAGTGTACTAATAAATATAATATTTTCTAAAGATAGAACCAAATATGAGAACAGAATAATTAACCTTATATTTATGAAGTAACATTACTTTCCTAGTTGGAAAGGTATTATAAGCTGTAATTCCCTTTATAAACTGATATGTGTACGAAAATATATAGATATTGTAGAACCAACCATTTAGTCCAAATGAAGATAATATTTATTTCAGGACATCTCTGACATAAAATAGTCCACTAAAATAAAAATATACCAATATAATTTGAATACTTCTACATCCGTATCTACTTCTTTACATTTCAGTGTGTTCCTATAACAGAGATAATTTATTTACAACGATCCGATTTTCATCAATATCCTAACACACCAACATATAGAAAGAGATAGATATATAGAGAAACGGTCTTTCTTCCTAACTGCTACAATCCACCCAACCCAGTTTCGCGCACAGAAAAGTAATTAATTACACAGAGATACCAGGAATACTTTCTCTATTTGTTTTTCTCATATATATATATATATATATGTCTTTTTTTTTCAGGGATTATTCCATGTGACGCGAACTAAACGTCATTAATTTGAAATGTTACCTACAAGCGATCCGAGGGTACCATATTTCCTCGAAACAAAACGCACAACTGGTTGACAAACACAGAAGAGGGAAAAAAGGGGGTGGGGGGTTATATGGTAAGGGAGATTTCGACTCTAGGGGGTGATGAATGAAATTCACATAGGGGTGGGATTAATGAAGGTACGGGTGAGGATATTGATGACCTTCTATCCCTTTTACATCCTAATATATATATATATATAAATAGGAATCGGAAACAAATTGGTTCGTTTTTTTTTAAAGTAGGGTACCAAATATTTATACGGTATTTAATTTTATAAAGGTGTATGTTTTATTTGGATTTGGAAGTACAATATGGTGTTTGATAATTAATTAAAAAATTCTTTAAATTTGAAGTCAGATATATTTATTGTGACACATTGCTAAGATTGATTAGTGTTTAATTAAAAACAATTTCTTTCGCGTAAATTTATTGTAAAAAATACCAAAAATTAAATCAAATTTAATATTAATAAATATGGATGTATATTTTTTTAGCACCAAGTCTTACTAATTCTTTAGTCTATACGCATATATACTATTTACAGTAATGTGTTAGAGATGAGAACGGTTGAAATTAGAGGAGGTGTATCCTCATTTAAATGAAAGTATTGTGAGAATTATTTTGATAAAAAAATTCTGAAAACAACATCAGTACACTCAACTGAAATTCTAACCCCGATCTCAATGTCATCGGTAGCCTATTCCAACAACGCCTTAGACCATGGACCCACAAAATTCGGTATATTTATATATATCACTGAGATTATATATCTACCACTACTGCTTATATTATTGCTAAGCTGCGGATTTTGCATATATGCTTTTTAATTCCCTTTGTTGATATCGATACGCCAGCCTTTATGCCCCACCTAACAAACCTACACAGTTTTATATTGCATAATATTATTTATTTCAGATATAATTGTATATTTTCATGAATAGTGATGTAAATAACACAAATGCAGCAGTTTAATTATTTAAAATAATATTTCCTAAATTGTCAAGAAACGTTGAGTGAACTGCCAACTTTTACCACTTTTCTTGGTGAAGGAGTTTGAGAGAAGCGCCAGATATAGGAGGAATGGAAGAGTAATTGTTGTGACTGGTTTGCTGTATATTTTGAGTTTGTAGAATGCTGTAGCATCGAATCTGCGACCAGTGCTACTAAAAGGAATGAGACGCAGAGTGATATTTTGACCAAACGGGTAAACTTTGGGACTTTTCCTGACACCATCATCAAGCTTTAAGCGCGAGTCTTACAAATATTAAAATATTCGTGGATGTTATACAAACAATAAGATAGTACTGCACTGGGTACATACGTGAGTGTCATGGCAGATAAATTTAAAAATATATTTAAAAGGATTACAGACCTCAGTGTTTCGGAAAGAGTCAGTCAACTTCTTCAGGAGGAAGTAACACTGAGGAAATGATCGAGTATAGCCCTTCAGAGCTGACCCACTTAAAGTATCGTTCCTCCACTACGTGTGATGTAAAGAGGAACTTTTCAATGTACCGTACAGTAACATATTAAAAGATAAGAGGAAGCAATTCACTCCTGACTTGAGAAATAATTTGTTTATTGTAATTAGAAACACAAAACCACAATCAGTAAGCTGCTTTAACTTAAAATTTTATAATACCATTTTAATGATCCGACTTTTTGTTTGTGTATATTTTTAGGTTTCTATCACATATTTATTCAGTCCAAAGTGCATAATTGAATGCATTTTTTGCCAGTTTTTCTTGCATATAAATCCGAAGCCTATTAAGTCTTCTATATAATAACATTATTAAATTGATTATATCTACCGATTAGTCCAAATCAATGGTGGAATGGTATAAGGCTTCACTTTTGCAATATATTAGATTTATTAAGATATGGAATTACGGGTTTAAATAAGTCTTAAACTTTCCCTTCACGTAAATTATAGTGCATTTCCCCTAAAGTATACCTTTCGAGAATCTATTCAATTAATGTAAATACGTGGCTACTCAAATTGATAGTAAACCATAATGTACAAAAATAATTTAAAAAAAGAAAAATTTACTTAATAATCAAGTATAATAACTTTGTTAACTGATTAAAGATTATCCGCCTTGGTGGCGTAGTTGGCTAACGAGCTTGTTTTGTTTTGAGCTTGACTGCCCAGGACGGGAAGATCGAGGTTCGAATCTCGGATGGGTGAACTTGGGGTGGTTTATTTAAATGGTTTTCCAATCTCCCTCCACGCAAATGTGGTTTCACTTCCTCTAATTTCAACCTTCCCAATTCCTAATCCATTAGCGTAATTAGTACTTAGGCGCATAACCTGAATGGTTAGTAAGACGTGGTGCTAAATAAATAAAATTAATAAAGATTAAAATGCATATTTTAATAAAAAAGGTTGGAAAGTTTTTATTAAGTAGAAATACACATTGATTAATAAATTATTGTCACCCGCCTATATTTGTCAAGATTTTATTTTATATTATGCGGTAATCCTCCTTATGAGAAAGTTGTACTACACCTATTCTCTAAAGTGCATTAAGTTTTTATTTTCTAAGTGTATCTTTCTTAAATAACGCTCGTTTCTATGGAAAAACTCTTAAATAGAACAGCTACATTTCTTTACAGATCAGATGTTTTCAAACGTAAGTTGTGCTAATGAAATATTGAGAACATTAACATTTACAAATCGTTTTATAAATAAGATGATAGCATCGTTTGTCTTATTTAAACTGAGGTCACTATATATTTCCAGGTGTATGCTACTGCTATTTTTATATTTTTTTGAAGCTTCATTTTTATATTTTATTTTGCGCGTGATATTGCCCTTCTGCCTAAATGATATTTAATGAAATTAATGGAGTACGGATAAGGAAAAAAAATATAGTTTAGAGGACATTTGCGTGGAAAGAAAGTGGGAAACTATTTATAAAAATACATCCTTCACACACATAATTTTTAAATAGTTTTTAGCACAGCTTCTTACTAACTGTTTGGATTACACGCCCATTTACTGATTATATTAATATGTTAAGAATCAGGAAGGTAGAATTTTGGAGGAATTGTACCAACATTTCAGTCAAGGGAGAGTGTTAAAACCATTTATGAAAACCACACTTAGTACACCCCACAAAAATCAAACCCCGATTTCCCTGACTTCAGCAGTCTAGTCTACTGCAAGAGTAGCGTTAGACCAAGCGGCCATTGAAGCGGTTATTTTAATTATTAACGACCATGTTAACAAAGAGCCTTCCATAAAATAATTTTGGCTAAATGTGAACAGGTTTGTTTAAGTTTGCTACGGGTGGCAAAGTGGGATAAATAAGAAGAGGAAAAATCAACTGACCGTATAGAACATTCCTCACCATTTTCTGGCAAAACGGTATATTTTCATTAAATAAAAGATGAAACAAATTGTATAGGAAGTGAGTACGTTGAAGAGAAAAGTTTTTTTTTTTGTTATTAAAAGGATGAAGGAGGGAAGGGGGTCAACAAACAAATAGGAGCGTAGATTTCTCAGCAAGTCATGAATAAATGCTCCAGTCGACAACTGTGACCGCTTCACAAAACAGTGGCGCTGTAGTCGACAATCACGGGGCCATTATTTATAAAACTTGCGTGGAAAGGCTACAGTATGGAACGAAGGATAAAAAAGGGAAAGAAAAAAAGAAAGAAAGACGGAGACATTTTGTGTACAATTTGGGACGCCGAACTATTTTTTGTGTGTGTGGACTATTTTATTTATAAATTTTAAGAGCTAACAATTTATTGTCATGATAGAGCCAAATAATATTATGTTTTCATGTTTCATTGGTTCCTTAACTCATTGTTGACTGTTCACGTAAAGAATTTTTTTATTTATCATGATAATCTTATTTTTTAAAATCAACATTATAAAGACATATTATTTAATAAATTATGAAAATATTAAATTAGATGATTAGTAAATATTAAATATTTTTTCTCCAATAACTTTATATATTTTGTTTTAATATCAAAACTAGTTTAAAATTTTGGCAAAATATGAGTAAATCAAATAAAGTTACTGTTTGGATATTTATTAGTAGGAAAAACCAACATATACATTATCAAACATAGAATATATATAATTTAACAAAAGTTTTTCAGATCTAAAAAAGCACTTAATAAAAGGTTTCTCGGTACGATTTTAACTGAAATTTAGATAGTTTTTTAATTATTTGAGGTATACAACGTGCATTTTCTGAACCGAGCAATTATATCAGCACACAAAAAATTCTATGAGCAAGAGTGAAAGAGACTATCATTTTGCCGGGAGAGGTAATTTCACATACTTCCCAGGGATATTTTACAAGCCACAATCGACATGTAATCAATGACTTAACTTTCCTTACAAAGGAAGTTGTGCTACGGATTTTTATTACTTGGGAAAGATCAGTTAAACCCAGCTGGGATTGAACCCAAGGAACATTGGATCCCAAGGCGAGCACTTTTCTTAGATACTACCAAGGTCGACTTGGATATGTTTATCAAACTGACTACAAATTGATGGTTCTCCAAAAGACTGGTAGAGATAGTGTAGGATTCAGCATTAAATACATTTATCAATAATAAAATACATTTATTAAATAAATTAAGTTTTAATAATTTTTCCACAAACATTTTTAACCAAATGTAAATCAATAACATACTTTAACATCTACTCATCATTAAAGGGCATGGACTAAACTTTCGAACGTTTTAGTTTGTTAAAAATATTTCCAGTTTATTTTTTAGTTGTAATCATGGATTGATAACTTTATTACCAAGGATGTAAGTGTGAGGAGAGTGGATTAGAGGAAATGCAACTGCATGAATGTATGGTGAGTTTGGGAAAACCAAGGTGATTAAAAAGCCATATTTGGAAAACGGCCCTAAAGAAACAGGCCAGAATTCAAACCTCAACTTACGCATCAATTAAAATTTGGTGCAAGCTAAAGTATAACACTTTAAACCGTATGAGCACTCGTTAAAGTTATATAGTTAACTAAGTAGGAAGGTAATGTATTAAGGTAATTCTTTTATTAAACACTAATTTAAAAGTGCACTCAGTTTACCCTAAAAGGTAGTAAGTAGTCCTATCTTTACGGATTACGGAAATATCATAGTGGAATAAAGTAAAGTAAGCTACAGGATAAACAAGACTTACGCCAAGTAATGTGATATGAAACTGTAAGATTTAATTACTAACTTTAATACCAATAAAACTATACAAACAATATTTTAAGATGGTATAATAAACGTTCATCGCACAAAATAAATTGTTTCTTTAAAACCGTATTTCCTAGCGTTTTACCGTACCGTCTTTGTGTAGCCTATGAGATAGGGAAATAAAGTAATCAGTCCATGTAAGATCTTCCAAGATAGGTGAAATGTAATTACAATACCCACTTAATCGATAAAAATACCGATAAAATAATATACACACTATCTACTTTTTTTTACATCCATTACTGTTTACAGCCTGTGGCCTTGGTTACTTTTTTATTCAAGCCATATATTTTCCACTACTGGCTGTTTAGGCCTGTCGTTAGATTTATATGCCTTACAATCTAATTTAATACTAGGATATACACATTATCCAGTCCAAGGCCGTTAATTCATCACTGTGAAAGGATAAACTCACATTTCGCCAATAATAAATGCCTCGACTATCCCGGGAATCAAACCCGGGACCCTTAGCTCAGTAGACAGACACGCTACCAACTGAGCTGAGTTGTCGGATCACACTATCTAATGATATATTATTTTATATAGCTATTCTCTTCTTCTAAGAGAATCCATTCTTTATACTAAAGGTAATCTTTCTCCTTCACCTGAATTCAACGTCTTCTTACATTGTCAAGTACCTGATATAAGCACGGTCTTAGTGAGCACTTGGGAGTTTTACCTCTCTCGCAGGACTTACGGACAGCAGCAAGGAAGACGTTATTGAGTTAGCGCCAACATTGCATATTCTCAAGGGCTAGCAAACGACACTCGCTCTGAATTCCTCACCCTTCTCTTCAACCCTTCTGAAACCTCCCTTCAACGCTGTTGACTGCCACCAGACGATAGCATCAGAGACACAAGGATATAGGGAGTCAAATTCAACTAGAAGTGTTCGATTGTATAAACTTGGTTTAAAGCAGAGGCGGCTCGTGGATTGGTTACAAGAGACTAGCAAGGGTTTACTGTACTAGTAAGCTACTATTTACCCGTCAACTATCAGGTTTACTGACCTAGGTAAATAAATAACGTTTTTGTGTTAGATTTAAAGGGAAAGTTTGATGTTGAATGATAGGAAAACAATTAATAAAAAATACTATGTTACTAAAAAATACTAAATACTACAGCCATAAGCCTCAACTGACCAACAATAATATATTGGTTATGTATGATGGTGTTTTAAAACTAATTTAATTATGTTGTTGTTTTTTAGCACCGCGTCTTACTACATGTTCAGGTTATACGCCTGTGTATTAATTACACTAATGGGCTAAGGATTAGGAAGGCTTATTTTCGAGTAAATTCACCCCTATTTGCGTGGAGAGAGAGTGGAAAATCACATAGGCAAAACCCCCCTCAGTGCACCTGACCGGGATTGAACCCCGATCTCTCCGTCTTCAGCAATCTAGCCCAACTCGAGATTAGCGCAATAGATCACTTGGCCACCGAGGCGGGTTAGTATAATGTTGACGTGATAATATGAACTTTCATTTAGAAACTTGTATTTCAGAGAGAATATTCTGATACCCTTTAATTAGTCTGAAACCCGCTCCAGTCATCGCATAGTCTAAGAAGTCCCTCTCGCAACAGAATGGACTGCCAATGACTGGGAGGTTGGGGTTCAATGCCAGCCACGCGTACTTATGGGGGTTATTTATAAATGGTTTTCCACTCTCCCTCCACGCAAATGCGGATTCACTTCATATAAATATAACCTTCCACATCTCTGAAATTATTATTATAACTAATAATTATGCGTAGAGACCTAACGGGTGGAGCTAAAAATAAATATATAAAATTTGTCTGAGTCAAAGTAGTTTGCTCCTTATTAGAAAGTAATATTTTAAACTCTTTAACCTCTCACCAACCAATTTAAAATATTTGTCATTACAGTCAAATTTTAACAGGTATAAAAGTTACTAGATAAACCTTAAATGTCTTCATAGGCCTATTATACACGCTCTATTATATATATATATATATATATATATATTATATATATATAATATATATATATATATTATACACGCTCTATTATATATATATATAATAGAGCGTGTATAATAGGCCTATATATATATATATATCAAAGAGATAGCTGTCATATATATGTCAAAGAGATAGCTGTCATATATATATAACAACTATCTATTTGACATATTTTTTTAATTCGGGTGAGTAAACAAAAAAATATAAATAGCTCATGACAATGTTGGATTCAGCAATTTATCACTTGTTATAAAATGTTAACACTCTAATGAAGTTACTACAGTAAGAATCGTTAATACTATGTTAAGTTAATTCAAGACTGAAAATAAAGTAATGACCCTTAGATTGTTAGTTAGTTTATAACAGCTCATACTTTCATTAATATAGAAGTATCAATGTTATTATATTCCGATACATTTTAAACGTTGTAACAATAATCCATTTATATCAATATTTTCCATAGTTGGCTTATATCAAATCGCTCTTGAAATTTTGTCCTTGAGAAAAAACCGTAGATCATGTAAAAATAATAATACAAGTGTGTTTCGATAGTAATTCTGTGTAAAGTAATTGTTAATTTATAAAGAATTTCTATATAAAATATCTCTTAAGTTATGTTATGTTACTTTAACACTAATTTCTTTAGGGTTTAATATGCTTGCTTGATTTACAGTTCTTGCTCTCGTCCGTGAACTTATTTAAAATACTTATAATCGAATTACCAGGAGTAAGAATACAATGGAATGGAAGACAATCTTTAGGGACTTAAAGAATATGAATGAAAGATGAAGGTAGAAGGAGTGTAATGAAAAAGATAAAAGGTCGTGGTAAAAGAAATCGTAAAGTTTTTATTTTAGAACTAGTTTTCCCTCCGGATACAAATAATTAACAACGGCTTTGTACGGTTGTCACAGAGGAAGTTTGCTGGATCTTGAATGTTTCAGTATTCACAGATTATCTTTATTGCAGTTGATGTAGAGCTTTGAAAATATCGATAAAGTCTGGGTTCCTTAAGGTTCAAACCCAGTTGCTTGGACAAAACTGTATGGACGGTATGACCAGGCTATAGCAGTTCACTTTATTTCAGAGGATAAAGAGGACCTATGTCATATTTAGTTTGTAACACAGTTTTCCGTGGTTTCTTAAAGCTAAATATAGGTAATATTATTTTATATTATTAATAATTCTTCTACTCCCGATGAGGAGCATAAGGACACAACCTGAATATTCCTTGTTGCAGTTTCTATGATAGGTTAACTTCAACTATTGCATGTAGCTAGGGATGTTAAAAAGTATCGACACTTTAATAATAACGATATTATCCTTTCGATACTAGTATTTTTTATTCGATACTTTTTTTCCGTTACTTTTACTGATATTAGTACTCACTCGGTATCAAAAGAAACAACTTTTTAGCTATCTTCACTCATGCTGGGATTAAATTTTTACTAGTTGGAGTGAATAAAAAGAATAAATGACTCTATTTCTCAAATCTCATTTCTCACTCATTTTCTGCATGATAATTAAGAAGCAACTCTAGCATTAAATCTCTTTTAGCTTATCATAATTCAAAGCGGTTCTTTTATCTTTGTTTATTAATAAATCCTGATGACTGATTGGGCAAGAGGGTGAGTGGTGACCAGTAAATTACACTCTTATATATGAGCACGGTCATCACAAACTAAACAAAAGAAGCTTTTGAAGAACGTTATGAACTCAGTCAAATAAAGGGTGCCCCAAGAAAGAGAAGCTGAAAAGTTTATGTGCGTGGTTTAAGAAGATGAAGCAGATCAAGACGTCCATTCTTCTATTGTTTGTCAATAGTTATAATCTATCTTGATAGAGCATATAAACGACAAATGTGGTTAAAAAATGGCACGTCCCAGAAGTGAATTATTTAAGTTATTTTAAAAGTTGGATAGGTAGAAAGCATATTGTAAAATTTGTTTTTATTATTAAAAACATGATAATCATCAGTATTTAAATAAATATGAAAATATAATTATGATGCAAAATTTGAAATAATTATTACTAGAGGAGAAAAAAAAATTACAGAATCAAATTTCGTTCCTATACTTAATGTTATCGATACTTTTCTTTCGATACTAGTATGGTATCGATATTTTTCTTCTGATATTTTTAACGAGTAGAGTATCGATACTTTTCTTTTGATACCATGTCCCTACGTGTAGCCCACCCCCTGGTGGGTTTTTACGAGCGAGCTAGAAAGAGCCTACACATTTTGACGTAAAGCTACTTTCACATATATTTCAGAGATCTTTTACATGCCACAATCGACATGGGTCCAACGGCTTTACTTCCACTTTGAAGGAGAATGTGCTATGGATCTTTATCGCCCAGTCGACAGTGATCAAATAATACCAATCACTAAACAAATGAAACAAAACATTGATAAGTCCTATGTTTCTAATTAATTTGAATATAGTGTCAGATAATTAATATAGTGTGGTCTTATGAAATTTGAAACAACGAATAGTTTTGTAAGGTTTTAATTACAAAAAATGTATTGAAAACTTACGTAACCTTGTATTGAAATTGAACCTGTTTACTCTTACATAACAATTATTTACGAACAATGATAATAGCTATGCATCCTAGAACCATGTTTATATATCTTTCATTCATGAAAAATTGGTGGAGTGAGCATGACATATCCCACTCTTATCCAACAAAACATAGGTGACAATAAGAAACCTTATCAATAAAAATAGATAATAGCTAATAACTAGCAGATTTGATTGCATCGCTGTTTAGAGAGTTAAAACTGTTAAACATTTTTCCAAGACCCCTATATATCATACTACAGTTATACACATTTGGCAACTCTTCTACAGAGCATGACTCATTACAACCAGTGTGTTTAGCACCACGTCCTACTAACCATTCGGTCTATACACTTATATACTAATTACACTAATGGGTGAGGGAAGAGGAAGGTTGCATTTATAGAAAATTTACCAGCATTTCTCTGGAGAGAGTGGGAAACCATTTAGCAAAACCCACTCTCAATGCACCTGACCGGGATCGAACCATGATCTCCCCGTCATCGGCAGTTTAGTCTACTGCGAGAGTAGTGCCTATGACCATGCAGTCACCTAAATGAGTTACAACCAATTAACACCAAAAGTTGACACCACGAAAAGTCTTCTGGTGTTAGCGTGTGAGATAGTCACTGTCTAATCAAAGAGTACATTATTTTTATTTTTATGATGGTACTTTAAATATCGTGTATAAGAGGATACAACCATTAATATTGGGTGACCTGGTGGTCTAGATGTAAGGTGTCGGTCTTCTGTGCTGGAAGTCCGGGGTTCAATCCTCGGTCCCAGCACAGATTTATCTGATTGACAAACCCTTCCTTCACCTCTGTCAAGACGTGTATTAACCACAACTTGTGAATGTGTGGAGTGCCAAGACTCCACCGTGGTTCGGATCCCATTTAAACTGTAGGTCCTCCATTTCATCTCACAATCACCCTACCATTACACATTAATGTAAGTGCATATAAACCAAACGGGTAGTAGGACGTGGTTCTAATAATAATAATAATAATAATAATTTAAAAATTTGGAAATAAACTAAAGAAACAAGGGAAGTCTTGTGCGCTCTAAGAGGGAAGGACTACGCAAAACTTCCCTTGTTTCTCTCGATAGTGTTGAAATTTTCAAAAATAAACATTATAGTTAATTTTTTATAGCGAACGTATAGTCGCAGTCAGGAAATCTAAATTAACATTTTGACGTACTTGGTAGGTTCACAGACTACAAGCCATGCCGGGGAAAATAACATTCGCCTATTCTTTTCCTCATACCCCAGTCCATGCACTCAAATGTTATTACATTTGACTAGCGCTCAGCGGCTATTTAACCAACCATTAAGGGATGAGAAAGGTTTAATTTAGATGAGACCTACCCATATTTAAATGTAGGGAGAGTGAAAAACCATTTTATAATAACTACCATCACTACACCCAACCATGTTTCAAACGCCGATCTTTAAGTCATTGGCAGTTGAGTCTATTGCAAGATAGATGCCTTAGACCATGCAGCCACTGAAACAGGTTTGTATTTATTAATACTAATTACATGATTAAGTAATTTAAATCTTTAAATTCTTACGGTATCTAATATTATAATAAAACTAGTGATAAACGTTTAGATTATTGCTTTGCCTATAAGAGTATTTTCATCTTTTTTGGCTAATAACTGGACCATTTCGATTGCCTTCTTTACATAAAACCAAAACAAATACGTAAGGAGAACAATGTGAGCGAACAAGAAGTAAACAAACAACAAAGCTGCTCTGAATGGGAAAGAAGATAAGAACAAGGGCACTGCAGAATGGGAACAAATTGGGGTTAGAGGGGGGTTGAAAACTGTCAGTGGCAGAACTTAGCTTGTGGAGACGCGCAGCAGCCAGAGAAACTAGCGGAGAAAAGGTGAACTATAATCACAATGTCACCAACAGCTCGTGCGTCGTCTCCTTGTTACTCGTACGGTAGGAGGAAAGACAGGGGAGATAGGGGGGATGAACTGAGGAAGGGCTAAAGTTAGTCGTAGTGTTTGTTAGGGATGTCGTCCACATAGGTGGTACGTGACCACTTTTAAAAAGGATACGAGGAAAGAAAAGTGAACACAAAAAAAAAAACATAAAGAAGGGTTAAGCTGAGCACGTATTCAACAAACATAGCTGTATGGTGACGAGATGTGCTAAACTTACTATATGTATGATCTTTTAGATTTTAATGTCCTTGTCAAAACGAATGTGAGATAATATGGAATTTAATCAATATTTGAATATTTTTAATAATTCATTTATTGAATATATTTATTTCTTATGACTTGATAAAATACTTTGATAAAACTATTACTGATCTCTATGATCAATATACAAAGAGAAAAATATTAATGCAAAGAAACTAGTAAAGTAGAGTGAAGAATAAAGAAGGCAGAATGATTTTGAAGGAAATAAGTAGCTGTCCTGGAAGTGGATATTCAAACAATGATTGCAAGAAAGGACCTATGGTATTCAAAATGAACATGGTGAAATGATCGGGGATGAAAACCGTATAAGAGAGCAATGGAGGGAGTATATTGAGTATTTGTATGGTGAAAACTTAGAGAAATTAACAGAAAATAGGGAAAATGTTATGATGAATAAAATAATTAACCAGTCTGAGGTGTTAAAACTATGAAAATATTAAAGAATTACAAAGCTGTGGGCGTTGATGGGATCACAAGTAAAATGCTTAAGTTTGGGGGCGTGGTAATACTTGCCAGTTTGTGTGAGTAGTTCAATGTGTGTGCTGAGATTTCAAATGTTCCTACTGTCTAGAAAAATACTGTCACTGTTCCCTTGTACAAAGGCAAAGGCAGTGAGAGTGAATGTAAGAATTATAGGGCAATTAGTTTGTTTAGTTTTCCAGGCAGAGTATTTGGGAGAGATTCCAACGAGTGGTTGAAAAAAACTGAGGTCAATATTTAGGGCTACAATGTGGTTATATGCCATTTAGAGGTTGCATGGGCCATATATTTGCATTGCATCAAGTGATTGAGAAAAGTATTATCGTAAGGAAGAAAGTAAAATGTGCTTTTGTTGATCTGGAGAAAGCGCACGATCATGTGATTAGGAACATGTTATGGAATGTTCTGAGAAATTATGGGTGGATGCCTGATTAGTAAATGCAATTATGGTGGTGTTTGATGGAAGTAAAGCGTGCGTTAGAATGTATGGAGCTTTGAACGAATGGTTTGACATTGAACAGGGTGTTAGACAAGGTTGTGTCATATCGCTATGGTTGTTTAATGAATTCATGGAAAAGTGTAAGAGCTATGCTTATGAGGAAGCTGTTGGTGTGCTAATAGATGTGAGTGTGAGTGTGTTACTATATGCAGATGCTGCCGTATTATTGGTCAAGAATGAAACCGAATTGCAGAATGCATTAAATCCTTTGAATGTGATGAAAAGTAGAATGAATCTTGGTATAGATATCTCCAAAACCAATATGATAGTTTATATAAGGACAGATAAGGGAAAGAATGTCAACTTGGTATAAATAGGAAACTTTTTTAACAAGTGAATGCTTTTGTATATTTGGGCAGAAAGTTCAGTAAACACAGAGGTATAAGTGGTGAAATTAACAGATGGGTGAGTGCATATCAAAGAGTAGTTAGATATATGTGGTATATTACGGAGAAGGAAGTAGCATCTAACGAAGCAAAGATGGCAGTATATAAAAGTGTGTTGACGCCAAAATTGTTTTATGGATGTGAAGTGTGTGTTGGTCAAGAGAAACACAACGATATGAATGCATTTGGAATGAGATATCTACGAAATCTATGTGAAAAAAACACATATAGACAGAGTTAGCAATGAATGTGTGCTGAATGAGAGGGGCTTGAAAGGGAATGCAATAGGTCAATGTGAAAGAAGATTCTAACGTTGATTGGACATGTTAAGAGGATGAGTGTTGATCGACTGACGAAGAAAATATTTGAAGGTGGAGTGTATGTGAATCAAAGGGAATTATAGGCCATATAATATGTAGCTGAAAGTGTGAAAAATAGAAACATTAAGAGTTTTAGGAATATAAGACTATGTATTACATTGTATGAATATTAATGAAGCGAAGGTAGGATAGGGAAGTGTTAAGTAAGTTAGTGAGGATGGATACAGTACGAGTAGTTGTTTTTTTAGATACATGCACAGATACTTGCCCACCCGGTAAGGGAGTGGCGTGATTAAATATGCACGTGTATGTGTGTGTATGCTTGTATGAATTATTTTATATATATTACATAAAACAATTTAAAACATATACCTTTTGTTATAATAACTAATCAAAGAATCACTAATAATCATTTTTTTATTAAATATATATTAAAAGGAATTATGGGAATAACAGTGCCAACACAATCCTTTTAAATCTGGTTTCATTACAAATAAATTGGTATCGTTTTCCAAGTTAGCTATGTTGAAAAATGCAAATAGGTAAAAAATTATTTATTACATAAACATCTCCTAGTTGTGTCAAACGTGATAATGACGACGTTAAATTATTACATGGATTTTTCTTTACAAATATTCATCGTTCTGGTTATAGTTCACACTTACAGTTAAGGATCGACAAAGTATTAGTATATTACAATTTAAAACTTTATTAAAATTGGTGGCTCAGTATTTTGTTGAACCAGACTATAGTAAGGAAAATGATCAATAGACTGTGCATTGCGATCCAATTAATGATACCAAAAGCAGAGGGCCATTGCTGGTTAGATATATATACATATATAGGCACCACACTGACACCAAACCGAACCTTTTACAAATTTCCCTTGCGATTTTTGCACTTCACATCCCATTAAAATACACACTGTGTTTAAAATGCTTCCCTCTCAGCTACTTTTTCCCATTATATCGCAACATATCATTAATTTATAGCTTGGATTTAATAACGGATATATATTTGAACCTCTACAGTATGTGATAGGTCGTATATTTGGTTTGTATTTGCACACCATGTTGCGTTGGTTTTTCTGGGAAAGAAAATTTTCAAATAATTCTCGTTTTATCTCAGATAATATTTTACATGCCAAAGAAAAAAATGATTTAAAAAAATTACAGTGAGTTTTTTAAGATGTATTTTAGTATACACTTCGTCTTACTAGATATGTTAGCTATCAACATATTTTACTTTAGGTGAAAAGGAAGGAGAATGGTACATTTTTAAGGAAATTCACCGAAATCTGGGATTAGGGGATAGTGGGAAAACGTTTATCTGGGACTCACCTTGGTATCCCAATTATAATCAAACCAGATAAGACAGTGTTGTTGGAATTTTTCGTTTGTTAACTTATGCGTATGGTGGATCAACCCTTCTAAACTAAACTTGAACAATATGTGTGTATGCACCATTAAAAAGTGTAGCTAATAGTTATGCTTTAATAATTCCAACTAAACTATAACCCATAATAAGCCATTGATATTTTAAAAATCAAGGAAAGAGAAACACAATTATTTTACACAGTCTAATTAAGCAAACCGATAAATAACTACAGAAATAAAATAATATTTGTCTTTTACTAAATAAACAATACTTTTCCACACTACAATTTTTTATAAATAATCATATATTTTGATAATAAGTTTTAATACGTATTCTTAATCAAATAAGATACAGTTTATATTGAGAATTTTAATAAATTTGAAATAATAAAATTAAAAACCACTTTATGGGCATTTTTTATTTATAAATACAGGTGTATATTAAAATGTGTAAATTTTTAATTCAGTGGCTAGGAGGAAATAAAATCTTATACAAGTTTACATTTGCTATTTGTAGAATTTTAGATGTTAGCTCCTTTTCTAGAAATGATAACCTTAGCCAACCTAATATTACTGTACATGATCATAAAAACTATCAAACATCACAATGGTGATATATTCAGAATAATTTTCATTATAAACTTTTTATTTGAAATCATAACTTCATAAATTAATATAAATTATTAGAAACTCTAAGTAGATTATTTTGAGCTGGTTATAAATTATGAGAGATTTAAATAATTGAATCTCTACTCTAAATTATTGAAACAATCCATTTAAAATTAACTACTTAACTAGACTATTATAATATCCAATCATTAGATTATAAGTACAGTGCCCAATATATTTAATCATATACCTTTATTGTTTTACTTTTGAATGAAACATGTTTTGAAAATTTGAAATCTTTAAGCTACTACAACAAATTTAGCAGCATGGAACCAAATTATCAATTTAAAAAAAAATTGAGTTTCAATTACTTTGACATTCACGATCTTCATGAATTTCTATTATCTACCGAAAATAAACGTTAACACACACGCTAAGAGAATGTGCGCATTGAAACGAGTGCACATTGTGATAGCGGCATTAAAAATAAAGTCCAAATAGAGATCGCTTTAGCTCAGGCAAATAAATTGAGCGATTAATACATGTGTAGGAACGCAGACGGTCTGTTTGAGCACTATTTGAAATGAGGGGTTAGGGTGTTATAGGGAGGTTCTTTTATGACTGGGTGGAGAGGAATGGTGGCGTATCTATGCCCTGGCAGCCATATGCAAGCTACTCAATAATAAAAACCGATAACCAATACAATATACAACATACTCAGCGTTCAATAAGTCTAATAGCTTACTTAATTTTTTTTACATTAATAAGTACATTTATTGAGAACCAATAGCTTTTACATCTATTATTATATTTGCCCATTAACTATTGTTTAAGGACATGCAAATGTAAACTCAGTGATTTGTTATGCAACCCACAAAGCACTAACTTTAATATAATTAAAAACATATCCATATTTTACACTTAATTTAGCCTGTAGAATACCAAGATTAACTTTCTTACGGTGTAGTTCTAGTATTGGGTCATAGTGTAATCCATCAAGGTAAGACGGCTACTTTTGAGGTTAAACGGATTGTAAGAGTTTATATAAATATGGCATAAGTCTAAACACTTATTTGATTGTAATATTCTGAAATAGATTCATAAAGATGTGCGGTTTGCTTATTTCACCTTTCAAACACCCTCTTATTTCTGGTTAATCCAGAAGAGGGCACAATGTTAATATTAATAATACTAATAATAATAATAATAATGACGTCTTTATTCGGAAAAAGTTAAGTAAAGCACTTTTTCTTGCGATTAACAACAATCAATACTATTAATATAATAATTATTAAAACTTAATTTATAATTTGTCTACAAAATAATTTTTAATTTAAATACTTAGCTCCTCACATAAATTTACAATTTATTCGTTGATATATTAGAATTAAATAAATGAAGAAAGCATTATTATATAAATGATAATAAGATAGTAAAGAGTAATATATTATTAAACGCAATCATATTACACATCCTTATACCAGTTATACTTTGCTTTAATATTCATTTTAAAAACATATTTAGGTTTAAGAAATTTTAAATTCTACGTTGTAAATATAGTACCTATATTCTTTTTGGGTATATATAAGTTGGAGGTTTTAAATATTTTCTTTTTATATCATATATTGAGGATTAGTGTAAATCGATAATATATAATGTTTGAGTTCCATTTGTATTTCTGTATTTTAGTTTGTTGAGAAATTACACTAGCAGGTCAAGCATGAATCTTTTCATTTGGCGTGCCATACGCAAATGATGGACGAAGGATTGACGGCAAGCGAACTTTGATGGGTGCTAGTTGGAGAAAAGTATATGTTGGCAGCCATGGTAACTTGCTTAGCAATGTAAATGACAGGGCTGGTAGCTCCATGACGTAGTTGAATATCAATCAAACTACGTATTATCTGACTGCAAATTTCAAAACATCACCATGTAAGTTGCAATTAACTTGATAAACTTATTTAAATTTAATTCTTAATGTTTTCATTTTAGATGATATAATATGGAGTTAAAAATTGTTATATTAAAGCTAAAATGTATTTATATTGGTTAATGTAACTACCCTATTTTATAAATAAATTAGTATAATGTAATTTTATAAATTTTATGAGGTGTAAATTATAAATCATATTATTATACTAATAAGAAAACTAAATAACTTATGATACAATATCATAAAAAGATAGTAGCTAATAATAGTTAGTATAGTGGATTCAATTTGCTTTACTTCCTCCACTAAGTATTGGCAAGGATAAATATTTGTTGGCCTAATCATCTTTATTTTTAATGCATTCACAATAATTTATGCCCATTTCAGTACTAATCATCTATCAAATTAAACAAAAATCTTAGTTAAAGGAGCCAAAATAATAATAATTAAAAGATGAATGGAAGTAGTTTGTAGACAGTATGGTTTCCGATTCATCACTAAGATGCTAAAGGGTTCATAAGAACCTATCAATGCATTGGACAGAACTCGTATCAGTGATAGGAGAAAACATAATTCATTTGTTAATTTAAATGGGTAGAGTTTCTTAACAAGTGTGATTTTTATAAACAGATTATGTAAGTAGACACAATCCAGCAGAACTACTTTAATGTTCCTGCCCGAGTTATTTTATATATCCTCCTTTTAAGCAAATTTGGAATTATTTGATTTTAATATCACCTATAGAAATTCACCAGCAAAACTAGTTGTTGGTTTGGTAATTGAGGAGCTTATTAAGAATCTTAGGACCTGAAATAGTTCTGGCTGTTTTGTGCTTGGATAACAGCTTCAAAATAGAGGAAAAAAGTTTAGCAATACAAGAAGTGTTCACTCTCTTCAATTAAGTTAATTAAATTAGTGATAACATAGTGGTTTAAGGAAACTACCCTCATGTATAAAACTAGACCTATTTTGTCAGGTTTTTTTCAAATATTTCTAATTTGATAAAGTGAGTGTAACCTCCTTTTTAATATAGCACAGGCGTTTAATGTAATATTTAATACATATAACAAGACCTATGATTAAAATGCTATATTTTTTAATAATCCCTTTGTTTCCATTATTATTTTTTTAGCATTATTTTTTATTTATATCATTGGTGTTGAAGATAAAAAAATGTTCAGGGCAGCAAACTATTAAAATAGCTCATAGCGCATGATAACATCAACATCGCAGCAATTCATTTTAAAAATAAATGCTACGAAGCTCCGCACAGACTTTCTCGCCCTATTGTTTAAAATTGGAGATATATACTCAAAACTCATATTATATGTAAAGTAAAATAATATACACTAGAAAAACCACGCATAAATTTTACTATACTATGTACATTTTTTTAAATCTTGGTTTTAAATTTTATAGCTTTATTTTTGAAGAATTAATGTCATCATTTATATGTTTGGACCAATAAAAAAGATCGATATAGGGTCCACAAGGGTAGATATTTCGTATTAACATTTTGACTTATGGTTAAAATTTTCGACATTTTATTAGGTGTTGAACAAATTCAGGTCATCGTATTGCTATGAAACCGCTTATTTATAAATTTCGACCAATAAAAAATGTAAATATTGACTATATAAAATGGAGATTGATCATTGTTGTAAAAACATTTCTCCTAGGAAGTTTAGGAAGAATAATATAATGTTTTAGATACTTACTTATATTTAATTACTCTATGGCATTGGAAAATTATTGCGTTAAACTTAATTAGTATCTCCTTACAATAAAAATCACAAAATTGTATTAATATATTTGCCAATATCTCAGAAATTGTTTAATTTATAAAAATCTATTTAGTATATTTTTTATTTTTAATAGTACTACAATTTGTAATGATAAGTTATTTAGTATCTCAAACAGTTGCGGAGATACGCAAATTTGAACTTCTGTAAAGTGCCATAAAATTATTTTCATGGAAAAATGAAACTACCCAGTTTATCTATAATCTTAATAAACGCCTAGATACGAATTTTAATCAAAATAGATCTTTTTTTCTTTTCGCCCTTATCTAAACTACTCTTAATATATATCTCAGAGTTTGATATTTTGAAGATCACAATAATTTATCTACCTGCAAGATAGCGAGAAAGTAAAAATATTTAAAATATAATGGTTACAAGAATTAACATTTATTTCAGCTTTGTTTAAATTGATTTAGTATGACATACACACATACACACATACACACATACACACATACACACATACACACATACACACATTGCCTCAAGGCACAAGCGAACTTGTGGAAGACCGAGATCCTGGCTGGAAGGAAGTGCGAAAAAAGGTTAGGAAGAAGCAACTCGAGA